>LPNX010202346.1:170960-318146 GCA_001517045.1 Pseudotsuga menziesii
TAGTAGATTGTACAATGGGACAGTTTGTACATATGATATACAAGAGAATAAATTTAGGTGCAGAGAAAGCAATATTTATTTTTGTGAACAATGTGCTTCCACCTATTGGTAAGTTACATCTTATCAATTTTAATTTGATGTTAAACTTTACAGCTAATATTGTTTGGAATTTTCTTTTTCAACACTTAAATCCACCGTATTTCAATAATGATGGCATAGACACGAACATGCATATCTCACCGTATTTCAATAAGGAGGACATGGCAATCAAGTATTGATGTTTGTTGTTTGTGGCATTTCACAGATCTCTAAAATGAATTGCAAGCCAAATATCTATCAGTTCAATGTTATGTTCTAATCATAGTCAATGTAATTCTTTATCTTTTCAATCAATTTAAGGATTTTGGTGTGAATTAAGGTGGTTATTAACATAATTTAGATTTTCCCTCTTAAAAAAAATTAAGTGCTTTTTGGAGTTGATATTTTGATCAAAGTATTGATTCTTCATTGATTAAAAGAGTTTCCCAATTAATTCCTAGAACTTGCTCCTCTCTCTTAGCTAGGCATTCTTGTTAATGTCTAGTATAATTAAGATTTTAAATGTCATTGTATTGAGAACAAATGTACAAGTTTCAATTAAATTTTGCACTTTTCTTTGTAAGGCCTTGTTATTATTATTTATTATATTTAAAAGTTTAGAAGTGGATGTACTATGGATATATGTAATTTTAGACAAAATATTTGTGGATCTTTGAAAATGTGTTATAAACTGTTGAGAAATACATCGTCATCGTCATCATCATCATTGTCATCATCGATATCATCATCATCATCATCATTTCATATGACATCAACATCATAATCACCATCATCGTTGTCGTCATCATCATCATCAACACTGTCGTCATCATCATCATCATTGTCGTCGTCATCATCATCATCATCATCATCATTTCATATGATGTCATCATCGTGATCACCATATTCATCATCGTCGTCATCATCGTCATCGTCATCATAACTAAAATCATCATAATCATCGTCATCATCATTGTCATCATCATCATCATCATCATCATCATCATGATCACCATCTTCATCATCATTTTCATCATCATCATTGTGATCACCATCTTCATCATCATCATCATCATTAAACACGATTGACACTAACAATTTGAGTAGCAAAACCCATACCTATAGATTAATTAATGTGCTAAGTGGGGCCAACGTTATATATGTGTTGACTTGGCCTAAAATTTGGCATGGTTATGATCATGAAAAACATCATCATAATCATCGTCATCATCATCATCATCATCATCATCGTCGTCGTCGTCTTCATCATCGTCGTCATCATCGTCATCGTCGTCATCAACAACATCATCATCATCATCGTCGTCGTCGTCATCGTCGTCGTCGTCATCATCTTCATCATCACCATCATTATCATCGTTATCATCATCATCGTCATCTTCATCATCATCACCATCATCGTCATCATCATCATCATCATCATCATCCTCATCGTCATCTTCATCGTCAAACATGACTGAAACTTGAGGTTCCTATAAACTATTGTCACAACACCTTTTTAATGAGCAATGATAGTTCAATGGAACATGCATGCTTTTTTTTTTCAAGGCAATTTTATATGTGTCTAATCGTACGTCTAGACGGTGTTAGTTCCACATTATAAACGTCCCTTTTAGGATGCTCATTCTATGTTAGGTCCAAGTTAGACATGGCTTATTGAGGACGTTTAACTAACGTTAATTCCACGATGGCAATGCTGCTTAAGGATATCCATTCCATGTTAGCTCCAAGTTAGACATGGCTTATTGGATGTTCATCCAATGCTAGTTCCATGTTAGACATGTTGCTTTCTAGACATTCTTTCCACGTAATGTCGAAGTTGCAAGATTGTGTTTTTGGAAATTCATTCCACATTAAGGGACTTCACTGTTTAGATGTTCCACTAAAATTACCTAATGGTGCTTTTGGACGTGAATAAATGCATAACAAACATGTCTTTGACTTTGTCAAAGACATAAATCCATGGATTTTTCACCAATTTTACAACCAACGTCAATTTGACGAAAAACTGATCGAATAAGGCATATAAATCTAGTAGTGAGGGATGAGGAAATCTCATAAATAAGAGTTTTTTAGGAGGAATGAACATAAAAAATCAGCTAATTAGGACCAATTGTTCCAACATAACCACATTATGAATGCTCATGTCCCTCATATATTCTATGATTGTCTTATTTCATGTGCAATATTAGTCATGGTTGAGATAGTTGGAGGGTGGTTTCAAGGTGTTATACCCAAAGAACAAATTTTCCAACCATTCAATTTAGAGAATTTTGGTGTTTCTTATATATATATATATATATATATATATATATATATATATATTCCAAGGCACATGCTCCTTTCCTTCCTTAAGGAAATGTGTGTATGCCCTCAAAACCCATGCATGCTTTTTCAATGGATTTTGGGATAGATTGAGTTGGTAACTTGTATTGAGGAGGGACCATCAATTATGAAGGACTCTTATATATAAGGCCTATGGTAGCTATTAAGGGCTCTTCATATGACATTAAGGACTATTCATACGGAGTTAGGGACATTTGGAGGTCAATTATGGAAATATGGTTCATTAGCTTCATCCAGATTCCATTTGGATCATTAGGGTTCCATTAGGGTCCTAAAGTGCCAATTAGTCATATAAAAATACATAAACAAATAAAAAATTAATAAACACATTTACACACATTATAAACAAATAAAACAATACATAAAAAAACATATAAAAAATAAAAATAAAAAAATAACACAAAACATTTACGTTCATTATTCACCTACTTGCAGCTAAGTCCCCCCCCGCACATTAAAAAAACACTCCAATATTTTTCAGTTCCCTCGTAGAGTCGGTTCCTTCAGGTTGATACTCTGTGACTTGCGATTTGACTTCTTTGCTAAGTCGGTTCCTTCACAGGTTGATTCTCGAAACTCTGACGAATCCACGGGTTCCTTCTTTACTCTGTCGGTGCCTTCAAAGGTTTATTGACCCACCATTATTGGTTTCAGGACTTTTTGAGTGGTTTCAGGACTTCATTGTGTCTGGTGCTAAATTGACTACAAAAATGTCTTCAATAAGTACAAATTTCTATCCCCTATTTCCACCCCATTTGAGAAATTACAACTATGAGTGCGGGAGTGATTCACTATCCAACATCAACCCACAATATCTAACAACAATATTTCGGTGTTCACTATCCACTGGTGTTTAATATCTAAAATTTTCAAGTGCATTTGTGCCTCAAACCCTAAAGGACCTCACTAATTCAACCCTCCCCAAATTTCAGTTTTTTTGTTGATCATAAAATTTTCTTTAACAGTTTGACAACTTGATAAATGCTTGTTTATGCTCGAGGAGGCTCTATAATCCCCAACACTTTCACTTCTTTCCCTATTGTGATCATTTCATAGAAGGATGCTGGAAAATATGTACCAATTCGGCCCTCCCTTCTTGGTATTTATTTGAAGTCTGTAGATTGATAAAAAAATCACTTGGACATTTTATTGTTTGGTAATAAATCTTTAAATCTTGTGGAAGGAAATTAGGCCCTAATTATATCAATTTTAGTCCTCTTCCAAGTATATTGTTGGTATCACATAAACCTATTCGACCATCCTTCTTGGTGTCTCTTTCACCTCAATTTTGCAATCTAATAAAATTTTGCTAAAGGGATGGTTGCGTGTTACTTTTCTTATTAATAGTAGTTGATGCCTTTAAGATCATAACACTATTATAGATATTTCCTTTTGCAATTATTTCAAAACATATCAGAGGTATAAAAGACCCTAATCAACATTCACTCCATTTCTAGTTCCACTTCATTATCTTGGAAGGAAACCCGAAAGGTTGTGTGAATGTTTACATGTTTTGTGGTGGTTTTAAGGTCCATAAATGACTTTGAATATGTCCTAAAAGTTGTATGCAATAGAAACAATAGGTCTTGAAGATCTTGTTTGTCCCATCCATTTGTAGCATGTTGATCAAGTATAGTGTTATATTAGGGAATCAACATTAAAGGTATCGTTATGATGTTTCACTCATAAACATTAATTGCATTAGCCTATCAGTGGGAATTGAATAGAAGGGAATTGTTGATAAGTTTCTTATCTGATTTCTGAGGAATCCATAGCCCTGAGGTTTGAGAGAGTCAAATTTTTTCAAGCTAGTGAAAAGTGAGCTCTGATTTTTTCGTTGAGTTGTGGTAAATTCGTGGGTAAAAGGAGTAGCACTAGATGAAAAAAAGAAGTTGTACATTTATCCATCCACAGGAATAGGGAATCAACCCACATATGATTAGTTAAGAGAAGAAAAATTGGTTTCTAGTCCTTTCTCCAGTTTGGTTTGTTATTGACTGAGATTGAACTCAATGAAACTTACTGAGACTGAATGAGACGTGGTACCTGGTCCATAGAACTAGGGATTGAAACTATATATGATTGCTGAAGTGAAGGAAACTTAATGTCTAGTGCTTTCTCAAGTTTTCTCGATATTGGTTGAGTTTTGACTCTAGGGATTGACCCTATATATGATTGGTGAGGTGAAGGAAACTTGGGGTATAGTGTTTTATAAATTTTGTTTTTTTATTGACTAAGTTTGAACTCATCCTTAATCTTTGGTCAAACTGTCTTTAGTTCTATGTGAGGGAACTATAAAAGCATTATAAGTGAAGAGTTGATGCACAATGATGGGGATGCACACATTTGAAAAGATAGTGTTCAATGGGGTGTTTGGTCTTACATAATGCATCCAGAACTTGGATCAAGAGTCCACTAGATGATCACATCTATGATCCACTCTGTAGTGGGAGCATGTTGTATCTCTCTGAATAGGAAACCTAATGGTACAAAGATGAGGTTTTAAGGCTGATTTTGACTATTGTTACCCTAAATTGTCTTAAAAAATTGCCCAGTTTTGGAGTTGGGGATTCTTTGTTGTTGTTTCAAAGGCCAAACCAGGCTAAACCTGGCCAGAATTACTGCTCACTGTCAATAGGTGGTTGTCTGCTTCCATTCCTAAAAAATTTCCCATCTTTGGAGTTAGGTATTCTTCATTGTTGTTTGGAAGGCCAAACTAGGCTAAACCTGCCCAGAATTGTTGTTGTCTGTTGTTGTTTATTACCTCAAAACTTGGCCAATTTACACTGAAAAGAGGGTTACACTTGGACATTTCCATCTCACTAGATTCCAGTGACACTATCTTTCAAGACTATTTCCATAGGAACATTGAAGCAACCATTATTATATGGTTTTTGAAATAGACCCACCAAATCAAAACCTTCAACTAGAATTAGGTATTCCCCATTTTTTTTTAATATGTGACTGCAAAGAATTGATGATAGAATTTCATGATATTAGAGATTTGCAGGTATTCATCCTCTAGATGAATAGCCATATCACTTATGTAACCTTTGACCATCATCATGTCATTTAATATGATGTGTGACAAAACCAACACTGCATTTTTCCTCGCATACAAAGATTGATCATTTTAAGGCATGCATACATATTCTCAATCCATGGACCCAAAGTATTAGGAAACACGCTGCCAAATATCCCAAAGCTATGGTACAATTTGAGCGAAAAAATTCAGAGACAACATTTTGGGCTAAGTGAATAGAAGTTGTTTTTGTTTATTATTTGAGGTAGTGGAGGCAACCAAACCTAATATTAATGCTTGTTTCTTATGGTCTATACATCAAAATAATTGAGAATAGAGAATATATTGCCTTTGGTGCCTAAAATTTATATAGGAGTTCTTAGGAATACCCTTTGAGGGATGAATTAAATAAAATATAACTAAAACATGCCATTGTCCATTACCTTCGCTGGGATGATCATTCTTAGACTGAAACGTAACCAATTAAAGGATCAATAGTATATAATAGAGAAACAAATGAGGCTATCCAATCCTCTATGGTTCTGTATAGAGAAAATGAATTCAAAATTATCAGGAGAGGCTTGAAGCCTTAGTTTGTCAATTCTTCCTCGTATACTTGTCACGGCGTCTAACAAATAAGCTAAGAGTATGATATAAAGAAGTGATTTATTCAAGGAACGAAAAGGAGTTAGTGGAATGTCAGTTTATTGTACTAGAACTGAGATTTTGATGAATAATTAAATAATTATTTCACACAGTAGTATTGATATTTAAACGTGGATATCAATTGTTTACTATTTGCTTATAATGGTCAAGTTAGTATGCAAAATATGAGAGCTTAAAGTTAAGGATAAAGCTTCCAAAGTTGCAAGATACAACTTCAAGATTTTTCCAAGCATAGATCAGTCGTATATAGATCACATTTTTAATACTTAGCAGTAGTTTGGTATGTGATGTTTTTACTTATGTGCTTGTAATATTGTATGGGAATTTGGATGCCATGATTGATTTGTCGATGTTAATATGCTAAAATGTTTTCCACCTTGTATTCTTTTTTAATTTAATGGTCATCCATGACGTTCTCTATATTTTGTTGTTTATAGTCACTAGTTTTGTGGACATTTCCTGTAGGGATACTATGTTAACATTTTCACATATGTAGACCAAAGTGTAGAGTAATTGGTTTGAGGCCATTTATAGATGTATTTTCAAGCCTAAATCAACAAATATCTAATAGATCATGTCTATTTAGTTTTGAAAGTAATTTGGAAACTTGTTAATGATTGATTATCTCTACTATTAATTATAGAATATAATAGTAGTTATTTTAGAATGGTCTAGGCATATGCAATTTGCATGTGAAATTTGTTGCATCAATTATTTGAGTGAACATTACTGCATGTCAAATAGAAAGTGTTTGGAGTTGATATTAACAAAATATTCCTGTTTTGACCTCAAAGAATCAACCAGCATCACCGAGACCAATTCTGGGCCAATTTTGGGCAATCATGTGCATGATTCATCCCTCTTCTAACTTCCAAATAGTGTCAAACAACAATAATTCCACTTTTAGAGAAATTTTGCGCAAGTTTGAGGGATAAAACAACAGTAAGGGAACATTATTTCACCACTTGTGTGTGAAAGGGGAAGTGAACACTGAACAATTCCATTATTTCATTTATGGGAAGATTCCTGAGCAGTCTGAGCAGTTTTGGGCTCATAGCAGTGGTAAATATTAGGTCTAGGTTGATACTAAGTCAAATATAGGCTGTTTTTTGGGTAAAAAACAACAACATTTCAAAATTCTGGGAAACCTATGGATTATTCCTGATCCCTAACAACTATAAAGTAACATTCATGGGTTACTTTTGGGTAGTTCCATGCAACATAACAACCTCATGCCTCCACAATATTGAGTTCTCGGAAAAAACAACAACTAACGAGGTTTTAAACTACCTTCAATATGAATTTGGGAAAATATGGGTGCATTTTTTGTATCATGTTCATGTTGAAGAGTACCTAGAGAAAACATACTCATATGTGTATTTAGAAATGGTAATTACATTTAAATATTACGATTTTAAGACAATTCCATAACAAAAGATTTTAAGACAATGTTTGTTTGAAATATTTACTAGACAAACATATTTGGGATAGAACAGTTTTCTGTTGACCCACAGTAAGTATGCATTTCTTTTCTTTTACATTTTTAGAATACATATTCTTTTTACCTAGGAATAGAAATATTTTTCAAAACAAAATCTTTATATTGAGTCATGAGATTGGAAAATGACGGTGAGTTCCAATAAAGGTAAAAAATATATCTTGAGTTCCAAAACAATGACAAATATGGTCAATAACAAAGACTATGATGTCAAAGTATTTTAGCATCGAAGATATGGCCATCTGTTTTTTTTGCATAATGCCCTTATAAGTAGGTTCGATATGGTTGATGACCTACCTGATATGGAGAAGAAAGAAGGGAGATGTATGACATGATCAGGTCGAAAGTAGCACAACGAAGCTACCAACATGGAAGCAGAAAAATTATTGGAGTTTATACATGCTGAAGTCTGTGATCCAATATGAACACCATCATTATCAGATGCACATTATTTCATGCTTCTTGCTGATGATTTTTTGCAAAAATCACAAGTCCTCTTTCTTAAAAAAGAGATATTTGATTTAGACACACTGGCCTATGCTGATAGGTTTACTAGGGATGTTGATCATGTCAAAAACCAATAAAATAAAGGTAAAAATGGGAAAAAAGAGTCCAAAAACAATCCCTAATGACCTAAGACAAGAATTGTGCCCTAATTTAGAATGGAGGAGTCCCAAAGGTGATCAAATATTGTTAGATAGTTCTAGAGGGATTGGACGAGTCAAATTTAAATACATGATTAAAGAATAAGACATGATTAATTAAGTAAAATTGAGGGTGATCTATTGAAAATTTAACAATTAATCAAAGGGAAGCATCAAGAGTAAGGATAAGTACCCCCAAAATCATATAGTTAGATCAATCCTTGAAGGAAAGATGGTGAGGAGGAAGTTATCACACACATTCAAGATTGTAGGACTCTTTCGTATTGTTGTAGAGTGGGTACACATAAATTATTCATAGCAAATTCCCTATAGTACAAATTTTCCATAGATCCCTCAATTTGTTTCCAGTGCTTCTAGGGATTTAAGTGACCCATTATAGTTTCGACATCACCATTTTTGCGACTTAGTTATTTAAGCCACTCTCCTTCCTTGGACCATCACTCTTCATTTTCTCCTTGTACATATTCTTATCTAAGACTGACTCTCCATTTATAGAAATAGGGTTTGATTTAAGTTCTTCTTTTTATCTTTTATAGGAGCTAATTTTGCTCTCCCACTTTGTATTGTTCTCATGGTACTACATAGTCCCATTGACCTACTTTTGTGTTCATTTTTTGGACATTAATAAAATTATCTTATCTTACCTATCCCTTTTGTAGAACAATTATAAAATATTACACAATGTTCAAGTGAATGTTTTGTTAGGACTTAGGAGAGATTCCAATCCACTCACATATGACTTGTGTAATCTACACTCACTAGAAAGGATCATCGTCTAGTACATGCTAGTTTGAGTCAGGTGAAAACTAGAAGGATCTGTCTGCCAAATATAGAACCAAATCCCCAAAGGGAACAAAAGGATACAACCTTAATTCAGTGTTATTACTTTCAAGTGCAAAATTCGATGACCCAACAGTTTCTAATGTTAATTATACCATCAGTGTTTTATTTCCCATAAGTATCCATTGCAAAAGGAATCCTAATATATGCAACCTAGAAGATTAATGTTGTTTTATGTTTTAACCATGTTGTCTATATGGTTAAGCATGGAATAAAATCCATTTGATGTTGTGATGCATACAGGTTATTATCACTTGTTTTCAACTAAATATAATTAGATTCTATCCAATATAACTTTATTTTGGTTTTGCATGTTTGATAGCTTATGTATGTTTATATTGGGTTCACATATAAATGATCTATAACCTTACAATGAAACTATTATTCATATGTAATTATTATATGCGGCAATATCTTTTTCTGTATCACTGAAGTAGTTCTCTGTAATATGTATAAAGTTTCATGCATACTTTATTCACCTCGATAATTCTTGTTGGATACTTATTGAAGCAATCTAAACTGCATAATTTGATGCTTTAACTGTATGCAAGCTTTCAACCATAGATTTGGGGCACCAGTTATACGAATGTTGTACAGTCCAATAGGTGGACATATCATGATTGCAGTGCTCAAGGTTGGTACTTGTTCAATTTGAAATATTGGTATTGCTTCTAATAGTTTTTCAAAACTCTTTAGCAATATTTCCTTTTGTGAAACAACCCAACTGCTTTAGTGTCCAAGTTCTACATTTGCAAAAGTATGGTTGTGACACACTTATAAAAAGTTTGATATTATTAATTTTGGGTCATTCAAGGAGAAATATTTTGGGTGATGCTTGCTTACTAGAATTTATATTTTTGAATCTGAAATCTCAAGAAATATTATTGTAATAGTTTGTTCCAAATACAGCAGTGCAATTCATCTGATTAAAAATTGTAATTATACCTTCTCTTCCCAGAAAACAAATACGTGTTTGTTTATATGCTTCTATTCCCATAAAATAATACTTGTTTGTTTTTGAAGTAAACAATGGTTTTTTAAACAATAAGGGCCACATAATCAACAAACTAACCTAAAAAATGATTATGCTTGCACAATTCCTATTGTGTTATATGTGCATCAAGACTCTTAGATATAAAATATGTTTGGCATCCATATACCATACCTTGGGAAAAATAACATAGCTTTCGGCATTAGTCCAAAAGTGTTTTCACCTAGCTAGAAGAGTGTTAGGTCTCCTATCACTTGTGTTTCTTGATTGGAATATGTATGGATTATATTGAGTGGGTGCTTGACCTTGGACATAATTATAACATAGTGCACTTAGAATGATAACATGATCACTTACCTAGTGATCATGTTTTATTGGTTTATTAGGGATTCTTTTTGGATTTTTTTTATATTTTTTTTTGGGTCCATTTTCACCTTTATTTTATTGTTTTTTTGCAGTCTTGTTTGGTCGATCTAGTAAAATAAAATCTTTATTAAAATTACTTGATGCATGCAAATTATATCAACGCACAGTTACTATATTTTTAGGTTCATAACTTTGTCTTTGACTATCTATTGGGTGGTAGGGTTTTTGATTTCCCCATCCCCTCTTCTCTCATGCAATGCACTTATCTGCATTTTGACCTCTATCACAAGTCATCGCCAATCACTTCTAACCTAGTGTTATTTCTTCTATTGTGACTTGGTGCTATTACAATTTTCCCTTGCAATATAGCCTCAGGTTGTTATGATCATACTAGGACTATAGCCTCATGAAAACCTAAGTGGACACAATTAAAATAGAGGGGTAACACCCTAAATGAAATCACCATAGAAGAACAATATGGTAACAATGTGGTTGATTTGATGCATTAATCATCCTTTTCCTTTTGTCTAAATACATAATGATAGTTTTTCAAATTGTACGACAGGGATTGTGGTTTTCTTTTTATTAGTCATTAGGTATACTGTCCACTTATTATGAATTTACAGTATTTCTAAACATATTTGAAGTTTCCTGATTGGTTTATTTCTATAGAATTTTATTATTTTTCTTTCTCAAACAATTTTGCATCCACACGATTATATCAGGTCATTACTTTTTCTTCATCGGATGCTTCTGACTGCTAAGGGTTCAGACAAGATAGAATTTGATAAATTAAGGACCCTGAAAATGACTGGAAATGGACTCATCCTTTCATGCCCCACATTGTATTTATGGTTTGACTTGTTGTCAAAGACTCTTCCAAAGAGGGATCTTATTAGCACTGCAAAGAAAATTGTCCTTGGGTAGAGTATTTATGGGCCTACTAGCATTGTTGTCTTCTTCTTAGTGAATGCTTTCTTGCAAGGTATGAAATATTGTATTTGTTGGCATTTTTCATTGAGGTTTTGGAGATGAAATTCCAAGCATGATTTTGTGACTTTGGTAGAGCATTCTTGATTGTGTATGGTTATGATAAAACTGAATATTTTACTTAAGATATATGTACTATAAATTACAACATAACAATGATAAATGTTATAGGCACAATGTCCATCAATTTACTACAATTCCCCATATCGTAGTTCAATCTCTATTCTTTAGAAAATTAAGTGACCGACATACATAATCCCCAAGGTCCTTAATATAAGGTTTTAAGCATCTTTCTCTAGGTCATGGTAATTATTGCTAGAAAAACGAGCAGGCTAGAAGAAATACAAAAACTAGTTATATTGACTCTGTTAGTATGGTGACGTATGGCCTAGAATGACAAATCCCCAGAGGCCTCAAAGATGTAGCTCAAAATAGAGATCTCATGGATATGTTACCTGGGGAAAAAAGAGGACTTGTGGTAGATTTTCATTTCACTACTAACCTGCATGGGCGATTCAAAGAGATGGAAATGGATAAGACAAAGGACATTGGAACAAGTGTGACATATCTATAGTTTCCAAGATAATATTGGTGTGCATTTACCTTTCTGTGCATAGTTACAATATATGGCAATATTTGTTCCTCGTTACAAAAATTTCCTTAATTTTCATATGGGACCAAATTTACTATACCATGTCGACTGTATCCATATCTATTATCTGTCTTCCACAACCATAAATATGTTTTACAACTAAACTTAGAATAAAAAATGAAAGAATAAAACTAAAATCCTCACCATAGATGGGCATGGCTTGAGTATGTTGAAGGTTCATGTCACAAAAAAGGTAAAACTTGAGAAAGGCTCTCTAACATTCACACGGTCAAAGACAAAACATAAATGAATGGGTCTCTTCAGCTAGATGATTCATTATGAAACAACATGAATTTTAGAGTTAATGAAGACCGAGTCACTTGGAGCACTCTAGGTCCACCACAATTTAGGGTACTTTGGAATTCATTAAGTTACCATTTATTCTTCTTCCTTTCTTGACCATAAATATGTAGTGCACATGAATCTTACATGACTTACCCTTATGCCTCAAATGTATATGAAAGTTGAATATTTGAAAGAAATGAAAAATAAATTGTGAGCTTTTGTTAGGATAGATGAGGGACAAGCTTTGTGAAAAATGAATTACAAGTAGAGAAGAATACATAAATATCCTATAGAATCAATAATAAGTTACATTTTTCAACAAGGAACAAAAATGATCTAAAACAACTATTAAAGGGAAATATATTTCTAATATAAACTTACTGTATTCAAGCTAGCTTCATTAAGGGTAAAATAACTGCAGTACCACTTTAGAAATTGGGCATTCATAGAAGGAGGTCTAATTCTCCTTCCATATTTTGTAATCAACATTTGACAATTCCAATTTTTTCATTTAGTTGGAAATATATGATCCAAAGATATTAAAATTTGAAGTTTCTCCTATTCGAATCCTTTGATTTGTCCCATTTGTGAACTAGGTCACTGAAGTCTCCTGGGCATAAACAACCCTAGAATAAAGTCCGATAGTTTTTTGAATGAATTTTGTGTATCAAAAAAATGAAATCTAGGATGTTTTGAAGTGATTATGAGCATGGATTGTGGAAATAAACAACATCTTTCACAAATATGGGCATGTAAACAATAGTAAATGGGGTTATTTTTCAGGTTTGGGAATAACTAAGGCTTTTCCAAGCATTTCCCAGCCCCAAATTATCCCTTAAATGACATTCTTAATATACCAAAACCATTAAGCAACAACCCTTTTTGAATTCTGTTTGCATATGAAACAATTCTGGTTTGAAATTGAAAGCTAAAAATGACATTTTTCTCTCAAAGACAACAGTCCTATTAATTCTAGGCATAGTACCATCCATAAGCCATGAAACCCATGAAGCATTTTCTAGCTTCTGAGCAAAAATAACCTTCAAACATAAGTTGTACCTCAACTCAGACTTGCAGTAATGTTCACTTTGAGTGTGTAACATCAACATTTTTTGGGATGGCCAGTCTATGCAGTGATCTCCTATACAGTATTCAAATTATTTTTGAAAATTGTCACCTTAAACAGGTTGTCCCATCTAGTAGTCCCCTTGCATAGGTTTTGGGACCCTAGTCACCAATTGAAACTATTATTTGAAACATTCTACCCATGCAAGATCATGTGAAAATAATGTTTATGTATCAACTACAGGGATTCTATATTTCTAGTCATTATAAGCATTCGGTATGTGGCTAGATAAAATCTCATTATAATAAAAAACAAGCCCCAAAGATCTACCATAGAAAAGTTGACAAATGTCTTACAAGATCTAGTAAAGATGAATCCCTTTTGATCCAAATGTCTATGTCAAAATCATCGGCGGTGATTTGTTAATTATGATGATTTGTATATATGAAATAATCATCACATGGAGGTCAACACAGTTCAAAGGTAAAGTCTTATATGTTCATTCTTTTACATGTCTAATTTAGGCCTCCTTAATTACCACCTAGGCGTATAATTTTGGCAAACTAATGGTGGCATATTAATTTCACAAAGTATCCATCTATTTTTGGATGCACTTGGTCCCCATTCCTCGCACCTATAGAAGTACTGATGTTATGAGTCCCTAGAAGAGGGAGTATAATATACCCCAATCCAAAACCATGACTCCCTTGCATCTACTTTTAAGAAAGAAGAATGTATTTTGTTACCTTCAAATCCTACTTTTCAAGTTCAAAGACTTAAAACACAAGTACAACCTTAGAGGAACTTAATAAGGTTTCCCACTGCAAGTCATATTAACAAAGAACACTATCTCCTCCCGTATATCTTTCCGCGTTTATAAGATTCCCCATAATCACATTATGTTTTCTTCTATAAGTATAGATGAAAGAGGATGAGCTATTGGCTGCTCAAAAAATTGGTGATGTTATCGGCATCTTGCATAAATATACAGAATGGCCAAGGAAATGACAAAGATCTTAGTCATGGAATTGTAAACCATGATAATGATGGGGCTACCATCCATTAAGACCAACCTTACCTATAAATACATTTACATGTGATGATAATAATGGGTTACTATCCACTAAGACCAAACCCTTGGTTTATGAGACCTTATAAAAAATAATTATTTGATGCAGTTTATTATGTTGTCTTTATGATCAAATAACAAGAAATATAATTACATAATTCACTTTGATTTTCATGAATTAAGTTGGTAGTTTTGTCCTCTTATCTCTATATATATTAGATAAGAAATCTCTTTCTATATATATATATATATATATATATATATATGAGATAGGTTTGTCTGAATCTATATATTAGGTGGGATTTTACTTGCTTGGGGATTGGCACTTACCTGCATTCCTTACTTGGTGATGTATTTATTACTTGCTTAGCTTACTTGGTGATGGGTTACTTACCTGCTTGACCTACTTGGTGATGGGTTGTCTCACTTATATTGGAGAATGTCTTAGTGATTGACATGGGATCATCATTTGCTTGCTTAGCCTAATGATAGGTTTGTATTTACATACCTATCTTGTAGTAGGGAAGGGAATAAGAATGAAAGTAGGGAAGATAACATCTATATTTGTGGGTAGATTGACTTGTTGGGGGTAAGATTGTTTTGTAAAAGTTGACTTGAGTAAGGTAAGTTATGCTTCATTGGTCATCCCTTCCCTTCCTTTAAAGGAAGAGATCAAATAAGGCCACAAGATTGAGTGTGTATATAAATTATCATATTAAAAAATAATTTTAGTCATTAAATGTTTTATAAATTGACTCATTATAAAAGAAAGTAAAAATAATGTTACCAAGAAAAATGACATTTTTTTATTATAAATTTACATAGTCCCATCGGATGTCCAACGTTGTTATACTACCAATGACCTTTATGAAGAAAACGTTGTCAGTTATCTGACATCTATGCTATGAAATATGTGGTCGAATTTCCATTTCCTCCAACAAAGTTGCAATACTATCGACGACCTGCACTCGTCGGATTTTTTACCTTAGACTTCGTCGGTGTTTCGACCCAAAACTTTAAACTTTGTCGGATTTGTGACCCCAGACTTCGTCGGATTATCGACCACTAACTTTGTCAGAGTTTCGACCCAAAAATTCAAACGTCGTAGGATTTTCAAAAGATGGATGGATGTCATATTTTTGATAGATGGATGTCGAAATTTCGATGAGTTTATTTCATTATTGGAAAACCAACAAAATTCAACCGACGTTTAAAAATAAAGAATTTTGTCGAATTACCGACAACAATATGTTGAAAATCAGACATCTATGCCATCAGATTTTGTGTTAAAAAATGCTAGTGACAGAATCTCATTGATTTGGATTAGTACATCACTAAAGAAGTTCCATAACCAGAGGGAGATGAGGCTAAGACTGCTCATAAGAAAATCATGGCTAAGTCCAAGAGAATCATTACAGATTCTATTAAGGATCACCTCATTCTCGATGTGTCGTCATTCAAGACACCGAAGGAAGTCTATGATGCTTTGACAAAGATGTTCGAAGGAAAGAGCATCAACCGTAAGATGAATTTGAGGAACCAGTTGAAGAATGTGAAGATATAGAACCCCAATACTATACAGTCTTACTTCACAAGGGTTACTCAAGTCAAAGAAGAACTTGAAGTGGTTGAAGAGAATGTCGAAGAAGGAGAAATTGTAATGACTACCTTGAATGGTCTCCCTAGATAATGAGAGTCATTCATTCAAGGAATTTGTGCAATAAGGAGGCTAATCTCTTTCATTAGACTTTGAGAAGAAGGTGCACAAGAAGAAGCTTGACTCATGACAAGAGAAGAGAAGATGGGAGCAACTGAAGATCAATCTCTCACGGTTCACACCAGGAATAACTTCAAGAAGAAGGAGAATAAGGAGAAATTTCATCACAATAAGAAGAGGGACAAGAAACAAAATAGCACCAAGAGAAATCCTTCAAATGTTCGATGTTATACTTGTGATGAAAAGGGACACTTTCCAAGAGATTGTCCCATCAGGAAAAGGAAACACCATGCACATGTTGTCGAAGACGATGAAACAAAAAACAAAATATTTAAAAGAGAGAAGGATGATTCAGATGAAGGCTATATTCTAATATCAACACTTACTAGCACTATCTCACATGGAATCAATGGTTGTCTTGTGGATAATGGAGCTTCTACACACACGACGGGATACAAGGAATCATTCGTTAATATGTCTGAACATGAGTCACCTCACAAGGTGAAACTTGGGGATGATTACCAATACCCCATAAAAAGGGAGTGGAGAACCTTCATACAAGCTTGACTCCAGGAAATCCTTAAAGAGGAAAGATGTGTTATATGTTCCAGGATTGAAGATGAATCTTCTCTCCATATTTGAACTAGATGCAAAAGGTATGAGAGTTGCATTTGTTGATGGACAAGTTATGATGTGGCCTAGAGGGAATACAATAGAGGATGCAACAGTGATTGGAGAAGAAGACAGAGGCTTATACAAGCCAAGGGGATAGCCTAAACAAACACTAGTTCATGAGTAAATTGAACCAAGCGAGCTATGACGCAGAAGGATTGCACATGTGCACTACATAACACTATCGATGGAAAGCATAGCAGTATCTGGACTACCAGAGATCTAGGAAAAGAATGAAGGAATTTACAAAGGATGTGTACAATGAAAGAGTGCAAAGAATACATTTCCCAGCAGTGAGAGAAAGGCCAAAGGAATACTGAATATAACATACTCAGATGTATGTGGGCCCATGTCTTCTAGCTCATTAAGCGGGTATGTGTACTATGTTTCTTGTATAGATGAGTTCTCACGTAATACTTGGATATATTTCTTAAAAGGAAAAATCAAGTTTTTACTATGTTCAAGGAATATAAAGCCTTGGTCGAGAACCAAACCGATAGGAAGATCAAGACTCTACGGTCATGTCATGGCGGATAATTCACCTCAGAAGAATTCAAGGAAATCTACAAAGAGTCTAGGATTAAGAGGGAGTTGAGCACTCCATACAATCCTAAGAAGAATGGGGTTGTGGAACGAAAGTACCGAACCATAACGAAAGAAACAAAAGCAATGCTACATGACCAGGATATTCCTATGCACCTTTGGGCGGAAGCAAAAAGAACATTTCTGTATGTAGAGAACCATACTCCTCATCAAGTACTTGACAACAAAACTCTGTAAGAAGCTTTCTCATGAGCGAAACCAGAAGTCAGCCATATGAGAATATTTGGTCATGCAAGTCATCTTCCACTCATCTTCTTCCACAATCCCTATGTGATAGTATCTCTTCCTTTAGTCAAACTTTGAGAAAATGTTTTCCTTACGAAACTTATTAAAACTATCCATTTCCAATGACAAAGGATGTCGATTCTTAATAGTCTTTTTGTTCAATGTGAAATAGTCCAAATAAAGCCTCAATTCGACGTTGTTGTTCTTGGTTTGAAAGAGGAGTAGTGCACCATATGGATACCTTTAAGGTTTGATGAAGATTGACTCTAATGGATCTATTAATTGCTTCTTCAATTCCTCCAACTCTTGTGTCGATAGCAATAAGGAGCCTTCTCAATAGGCCTAGACCCTGGATCAAGACTGATACGATGGTAAAAAATGCACCTTAGTGGGAGTCCCTTAAGTGAATTCTCAGGCATCTGATCCTCATACTCTTCTAACACGCCAACAAGTTTCAAAGTAATAAGAGTCCTTGTTTCTTTCTTTGACACTTCACTAGGAAATGCTACAACATAGAGATGCAAATCCGAAAGTCGAGTTGCTTTCTTGAAACTCATTGAAGACACCAACTACACTTTTCCTCCTATTATTCTTGCAGTTTTGTGCATAATGCAAGTCTTGTCTCCCTCCAGTATCACCAACTTGTCAACAAATGGCATGAGAACCTCCTTGGCTCTCGATAAAATGTTCTTCCCCAAGATGACATCGAACTCATCCAACTACACCACTATGAAATTCATATGCCCTTTCTAGCTTCCCAACTATATGTGAATTTTGGACGTAGTCCTAGCTACTGCATTTGCATTAGAGTTTACAACCTTGAATGAAGCTCTACAAGGCTTAGTTCCAAGTCCAATCTCACCATCCAACTCCTTTTTCAAGAAGTTGTGAGAGGCAGTTGAGTCAACCAGTGCTTGCATGATCCTCTTGTTTCACTCTCGTTTATAGTCAAATCCACAAAACAAAGTTGATATTTTTTGTGAGCTTGATTTCCATTCAAGGATCCCCACTATTACACATCCTGCGCCAAGCAAGGCTGCACCTCATGTGCTATTATCGACGTACCTTATGCAAGCTCCTTCTTGAAGTGGTTCACATCAAGAAAAGAACAAGTCTCCCCTTGGATGGGAATGTGTGATTTCTTGGCACCATGCAGTATACTATCCTATAGATTTTCTTAATTCATCGATGTGTGCCTTTCCCCAACTATTTTTCGCAAATCATCCTGCAATTTTGTTGCATGCATCTTCACTCCACTGAATGTATCCTAAGGTGTGATAGGAGGCTTAGCCAATTCTTTGACCCTTCCAAATATTTCACAATAAATTCTTCATCTTCCTCATCCGAACTTGCCAAAAATACATGACCAAGCAACTTTGCAACCAAATCTATGCCATGCCTTCTTTCCGAAATTTTTTGTAGGTGTGAGTTCACACCCTACGCTTTCTACACCAGGAATTACTAAGTCTTCTTCCCAGACTTCTCTCTAATCCATGGTGCACCATGGAAGTGTGACGCCTCTTCGGTACCGCAGTTTTGAATGGAGAACGATAGTGAATCGACTCTAACCCCTTATGCTTCCTCTGTATGGACAAGGTCTGCAACGCACTTGATCTTACTATGTCCTCAAGCTTCATGGTGAACAAGATCCAAAATATCTCTACTACCACTTGTCATGACCTCCCAAGTTCCACCCTTCAATTCTGTAGTGATCACCTCTTAGAAGGCATGCAAGAATCTCCACTTGACATTTAGTGGCTTGGTCGCCTAAGGCAAGTTACCAAACCACATCTAATAGGACCCAACCCACTTAGTTGTATTACGTGTGTGTATACTTAGTTAAACTTATGCACACATCAAGTAAACTTCACAAGTAGCCAAGAACAAAACAGTCAACATGATGTACACAAGATTTGGTGCAACACTCAACCCAACTCCCATGAGATTTCTATCAATAGTTTACAATGTACAAAGAGTGCTCGACCGCTTTTAGTGGCATTATAAGGAAAACTAAGACAAATGCATGAAATCCCAAACATTATTTTCCACTTGCATCTTCCCTTCCTACTTCCTTCACATACTGTCACAAAACCCATGCACTGCCCTAAGCTTGCGTCTACACACCTCCAAGAACACTGTCACCCAATTATGCCCATTGAATACTCAAGTGCGCCCAATACCTACAACTTTCGTTACACTTACATTCCTTAGACCCCATCCACTTAAAGTAGTGTGTCTATCTATTGTTGTGATTCCTTTTACTTTTTCTTCCTTCATGCCTCTTATGACGAGCACCTACTCTTTTATATATGGTGCGACTCAATTAAGGTTCACTTCCAATCTGATGCACCCATCCACCAAAGTATTTTCAGCTGGAACTCATACTTAGTCTTTCAAGTGACACATTTAACACAAGGAAACTCTGTTGCAGACCCTCCCATTGCATGGGATCCCTTGAGTCTGTGTCCCAACTCGACGTGCTCAAGTTTGTTTTCTTTTGAGGGAGACCAATGCCACTTAGCCCCCACGAGAATTGAGCATCATGTCTGTGCCTGCCTCCACTTGATGCTTAGGGCTTGCTGATGCTAGGAAATCCACCCTCTAGTGCACTGTGATTGTGGGGTCGTGACAGTTATGCTACAAGCACACTAGGGGTTTCTCGAATGGAGATTTCACAACCACCCTTTTCCGGTGAACCACCCTTTTTTCTTGGAAGATGTGTCAACATCGTCTTGAGTAACTTCACAATATTTAATGAATTTGTTTATATGTTTTTCTTTTTTTCATGTACATCAATGCTCTACTTTCTAATATAGAGATCTAAAACATCTCCACATCAATGCAAAATGACATAGTTACCAAATTCAATCGAATCGAAATGAATAATTTAGAATTCAAAAGTTTAGTTCAATTCAATAAAAAATTCACACCATTCAGATTCGATATAGATTGGTTTCTAATTCTCAACAAGAAATCCCTAAAAATAAGAAAAAATATAAATTACCACACCCCAAAAAGACTGAATTAACCCCAAAATCCTAACTTGCCTTGTAAAAAAACCATAACCCCCCTCCCCCACTTTAATAGTATTTTTTACAAATTTGTAACTCTCTCCGTTATGCAACCCAAACAAATTCTTTGAGCATTCCATGAGGACGATCTTATTTTTATTTTTATAAATTGTGTTTATTTCCTGCCTATATAAGTAAGAGCCAACCGAGATCCACCTTGAGATTCCCACCGTGTACACAACCCCTGAGTATTCTAGATAGTTAACATTATTGGACTTCAACGTATGAATCATTTTATTTTAGTGTTTCATGAATTAAATTATATTGTTTTTATTTTATATTTCATTTTTTCATGAACCTAGTTTATATGTTTTGGGAATGGAGCTATTAACAAAAATCCATAAAGAGTTTTTCGTTGGGAGATTCAATTTGAATATATGTAAAATATATTTAAATAAAATTATTTTGTTTTGGAGCTATTAAGAGAAACCCACGAGAAGTTTTCTATTGAGATTTGGTAGAGTATTTTTTTGTGTTTGGAGATTCAATAGAATTGATTATTTATAGTCATTAAAATATTATAATTGTGAAAAAACGATTCACATTATTTTAAAAATTGAAATTTTATCGAAATAACGAGGTTTAAAATGATAATTTATTTTTGATATCTTTATGTTTTTATTTTCTCATTTCATGAAAAATGATATATTCAAATTTTCATTTATTGCTTTGTTTTACTAAAAAAATTCCTTGGTGTTTATCATTTCCAAGTTTGTATTTAAATGTTCTTAAACTATAACATTTTTTTAATGTGTTTTTATTAAATTTATGCAAATATAGGTTAGTAAATTTGAGTACATGTTTTTTTCTTCTTCTTAACCATAGACTTTAAGACTCTCTCTAGAAAGCTAATGGAAATTGGATTTAAACTTTTTAAAAGAAAATACCTTGGAAGAAGAGTTGTTTGAAAAACACAATATAAATTATGTAGTGATACTTGTGGGACATCAATGACAGAAG
Organism: Pseudotsuga menziesii; assembly: GCA_001517045.1. NCBI lineage: Eukaryota > Viridiplantae > Streptophyta > Pinopsida > Pinales > Pinaceae > Pseudotsuga > Pseudotsuga menziesii. The sequence goes on from LPNX010202346.1 coordinate 192,761, forward strand.
AAAGAGATTATTTGTTTGGTATTGTTTGAGAGAGTTTAAGTGAAGAAATACGTGTTCATAAGCAAGGAAAGGTAGTCCAAAAAGTAAAAGAAATAGTACAAGATATATTCATGGGAAGACAAAGTGTTTCCAATTCAATACCAAGTTTTGCCCCATCATTCATGTCATCTACAACACCCTCTATGTCATATGGATCACAAAAATAACCTACTTTGCTAGATCTTGATACAATAATAAACATTAAGGAATGCTCGGAAGCCATTAGAGAGAAATGAGGTAGATGATGTTGTTTATGATTTTTTCATTAGCTACAATATCTCTTTTAATAATATTAAAAACCAAGTGTTTTAGAATATTTTAAATTAGGTTGGCCACTTTGGTTTGACATATGATTTTCCAAGCTTTGAATGTCTTATGACCAAAGGAGTTGATAGGATAAAACATAGAATAAAGGAAATAATTAAACCCATAAGGGATTCATGGACCATTTTTTATGCACTCTAGTTAGTGATGGTTGGCCCAATCATCAATCAAGACTTCTTGTAAACACCCTTGTTGGTTGTCCTCAAGGAGTGATTCATTTGTCCACCATTGATTGTAGGAACAAAACAAAGACATCAAAATATTGATTTGAGATATCGAGGGACATCATCTTTCCCATAGAAGAGGACAATGTGGTAGAGGTTGTCACTGATAATGCAACCATCTGTGTTCGTGTTGGTGAACTATTGGTGGAGCATTTCTCTAAGTTGTTTTAGACACCTTGTGCAACACAGTGTATTGATCTAGCCCTCCATGACATTGGTAAAATAGGTTGGGTGTATGAAAATATATCTCAAGCAAGAGAAATGATGAAATTCGTTCTCAATCATTGACTGGGTTTGAGTATATTTAGAAAATACAAAATTGAAATATACTCAGACCTGGTGACATTAGGTTTTCCACCCATTTCACTGCACTACAGAGGGTGGTAGATGAAAAGGATGGACTGATATAATTTGTATGCAATGGGGAGTCAGTGATTAATCCTTTGTCAGAGTTAGAAGGTGGTGAATAGGTAGAGAAAACAATATTTGGTGAAATATTTTGGTCATGTGCAAAAAAGTTATCTCTATTTGTCAACATATTGTACTAATTTTGAGGATGGTTGATTTTCATGTTGCATGCATGGGTTTTGTATATGAGGGCATGTATATTAGGAACACATATTTTCAATATATAATAATGATCAATCAATATATAAACCAACATGGGACATTTTGGACAATAGGTGGTGTTTGTTCCATAGGCCATTACATGATGTAGGGATTTTCATGGCACTGAATTACTTTCATGTAACTGAGGATAAATATATCATGGATGGATTTTATATTTGTATGGAGAGGATGTATCATGATCCCGAGATTCAAGATTAGATCTGAGTATATAGTCAATATCATATAGGCAAAGGATTGTCCATGTTTTCACTACAAGTAGGGAAATACATATATATCTCGTAGCGCAATATGAGATATGTCTCATACAGAGGTGACCCTTGTTCATTGGTGGTTTCTCCATGGATATGAGACACCTCAATTACAAACATTTCCAATGAGGGTGTTGAGTTAGGTATGTAGAGTATCACATTTGTTTTTGAGGTTTATGTACATTTGCAAATTGTTACATATAAATTATTGTATTGATATAATATTATTTTGATGTTATCAAATAGGTCACTAGTGCATCAACATGTTAGAGGAGTTGGAACACACATAAGTTCATCCATATCGAGAACAGAAACCATTTAGGAGATAGTGGCATACTTGGCAAACATGTAAATTGTAACTAAACATTGTTTTTAGTTGAAAAACAAAATACTTTGCATGCTAACCCAATGACCTTGTAGAACTTGCAATTATAATAGCTAGTTTTTATTTTCTAAAATTTTGAAAAAATAAAATATTTTTGTGTTTGTAAGATATATACTCCCAAACTTTTTCCATATTAGATTTTAGGCAACCAATTTTTTTTGGGTATCGAATTGAATTTGAATTTAAACTTGGTAACTACGCAAACCCGTTTTTTTTCTTAATTTTTTCACGTAGGGTTCATCAAGGATGTTGATTGAATAAGTCAAATCACGAGATTGTTGAAAGAGTCAAATATTATGTTGTATTCAACCACATAGTCGTGAGACTCTATGAGGGTTTGAAAACATAAAATCGATTTCATCACAAAGGTTTTGATATGATTGATACTTCAACCTATTTAACCATTCCAAACCATCAAATCAAACTACTTTATGTCATATTTGAAAATAGAAAAGTGTTTTGAATCTTAATGTATATATAGAAATATTGTTGACATGATGGGTTGTGTTGGAGCATCAAATTCCTTAACAACTTCAATATGGATCTTGATGTATAGATAGAAATATTGTTGACATGAGGGGTTGTGTTGAAGCATCGAATTCCTTAACAACTTCAATATATGTTTGCAGCTCGCCTCTTGGAACTGATGAAACTCTATCTCCAAGTCATTTTGGAACAATAGTTTAATGAAGAAAGGGAAACAAACAGATTGTCCAAAGATTTGGATTTACTAATATCAGAAATATATCCTGGACAAAAGAACCCTTTTCACAATATACATCTAATATTCTTCAATGCAACGCTATGTTCGATTTTGAAAATTGTGAGGATAAACAACTTTTCCAAATTATATTCAAGGTAACTCTTCCAAACAATGTCACTTATATTTAGTTCAACATTAATTAGAGCATAACATGATATGAACAATATTGTTATTTGAACCCTTTTCACAATATACATCTAATATTCTTCAATGCAACGCTATGTTCGATTTTGAAAATTGTGAGGATAAACAACTTTTTCAAATTATATTCAAGGTAACTCTTCCAAACAATGTCACTTATATTTAGTTCAACATTAATTAGAGCATAACATGATATGAACAATATTGTTATTTGCTTGACGCGTGGTCTCAATCTCTAATAGATAGGTCACAACAGTGCCAAAATTGAACTATTTGAATTGTGCAGGTGCACATTTCATTTATCATAAACATCATGATCAAACAATTGTTCATTTTCCAGATATAAAAATGTTATATGCTTATCTCTTAAACCTTTCTTCAAAAATTTTGAAGGTCAAAATTGCTTTCGCCAATGTCTGAATCACCATCACAACATAACACTCTATCATTAAGACACTATGCTTTTCATTCGACTATAACTCCCTTTACATCACGAATGCTTTGATATCATTTGAAGAAAATATCAAGGAAAAATAAGATCAAGAATAACCAAGAAGCAAGAAGATGACAAGAAAAGGAAAGAGCCAAATCAATGTTGTATTCACAAACAAAGTACATTTATAATACAATATTCAATAATTACCTTTCATAGTCCACATAACTAATTTTGAATACAACCCAACATAATAACAAGATGGCTTAGGAATTAATGATCAGACATAAATTTCTAACATATTAGATGCTAACATGACACAAAAGTGATGTAAACTAACACTAATAAACACAAATACAATACAAAATAGGTTAAAAGTTCCACTTTTTGATGCTACAATGACTCTAATTTAACTCAATGATGGTGCGCAATCTGAAAAAACAATGCCCATATTGGTGCATCATGACACTAAGATGATGCAATGTACATGTTTTTATGCAAACTACACTCTATTAGTATTTTGTGTAATAATATCCAATGCATTGAAATGCAAAAATGACACTATAAAATGATATGCGTTGTATTTTTCACTATTAAGATGATGACATTTAAAGACTTCATCAACAAATATGATGAAAAGTGAAGTCAAACATGATGAAAATAATGATACACCCCTTAGAATCAAGTTTTGCATAATCCATACATAATTTTTTTTTCTTAAAATTGCATTAGGAGACAATGTTGATTACAATGCTACAACCTCCTAGTGTAATAGTGATAATATGAAGGAAAACAAATCCTTATTTCCTTTCATTGATTCCTTATGAATTATCACCTCCTAGTGTAATAGTGACAATACACATAGGAAGGAAAAAAATCATTATTTCCTTTCATTAATTCCTTATGAATTATCATAGAAGTATATTCTTTTTATATACTATTAATTTATAGATGCTTTACACATGATAGTAAATATTTTAAAGCGATGTTGGATGGTATAACTATGATAGTTTCTATCTATGTATATGTAATTTTATCACTTTTATTATTCAATATAGATGTTAAGATGATGCGTAATTCTGAATTCAAACAAATTATGGACAAATTTAAGATAACTTGGCATATGTATGCGAATTTAATTAAAAAATATAATTTAAGAAAATGAAATAAAATATGCATTGTCCATATGCCCAATTAGTTCTTTGTCATTTTGTTTGGGGCTTTGGTTTTGGAAAAGAGAGATTCTTTAGTTTTTATGATAGGATTAGAATGAATGTGAATTCCTCATTGATTATGATTATGATCACTAAGAATTCATAGTTGTTTGTGTTGGTAAATGGAAATGGCTTTTTGAGCAAATGAAGTTGAATTGAGAATGGAAATAGCTTTTGAAGCAGATGAAGTTGAATTGAGACTCAAATAATTGTTGTACCTAATTTATATATAAATAATTATGATATCTATAATGGATTCACTAATATAGCCTTCACCATTTAAAGTTTTCTAATAATTATCTTTAAGTCATTTTTTATTTTTATTTTTAATTCACTTTTGAGAAAAAATTTCCTTGCTTTTGGTATCTTCTCACTCAATGAAGTGAGTAGACTAAGAATGAGTCTCTTAATAATTTACAGTTCTAGCTCATCATGTTGATGTACCTACTACTTTAAAGTTAATAAAAGATTGTGCAAAATCATATCCAAAAAACAAGAAGGATTTGGCGTTGGCTCATGTGTCAATGGATCCTATTTACAATGATGGTCAGAGAAAGCATTCACAAAAACCATGCCATGATTACCTCGCTTATAAGGCTTTTGGTGGCAACCAAATTTTCCCTAACACATAACCAATGTAATAAATAAAATAATGATCCTTGCATCCAACTTTTATTTTTATTTTTTTAATCAAGTTTTCAACTTGACTAGAGGTGGGTATTTTGTTGTCCCTGTTGTGATGCATCCACATTCCTATCAATATGTTATTTTATTGACATATTCAAAACAAAAATATTAGAAATTTATTTAATCACTCTAATCACTTTATTTAAATATTAAAAGTGCTAGTAAAATAAGTTTTAGAGGACATTCCTTACGTTGATTACTAAAATATTTGAATACACCTTTAATTCTTAAGTATTCATGTGGCCACATTATTTATATTCCTTTGATGGTACATGTCGAGAATAAAGAACAAGCACAAACTGTTGAAAACATTATACAACGAACACTTAGAAATAATTCTTTTGCCCTCCCAAAATTGCGATATAATAATATTTGTTGTGGAAATAATTTAATAATAATTTTTAAATTGATTACATTATTCGTTCAAGGTATGTTGGTTGACAAATTCAATTTAAATTTAATTTGGGTTTGTTTAAATTAGTTATAATGATGTTGTTCATGTCAAGCTTTTATTGAGTTACATGTTAGAATATTAAATTGGTGGAATGATTTTTATGTAAAGGTTGGTACGGGTTGGGTTGAGCATGAATTGACTAAATATTTTTGTTTGTTAATTGGATATTTTTATATGTAAAGGAGAGGTTACAATTTAATTGGATAGAGAAAATACTGAACATAGATGAAGTACTTGGTTTTTTTTGGGGTCCAACGTATCTCACCTACCTTGGAACAAAAAAAATGCATGGAAAGAAGATATTATTGCATTGTTTAGTTGCATTGTTATTAATTATTGTAATTGGTTCGTAATGGTTGTTTTTTCTAATATTGTAATTGGGTTTATATTCACATGAGCATGCTAGCTTTTTAATGTTTTTTTGGTGCATGCTAGGGTTTTGGAATTAAGATTCTTTGGAGTTTGTTTTTTTTTTGACCATGGGAACAGCAACCTCCCAAGGATATATCCAACAGCCCGCAAGTCAGATATACCAGAAACTTGTGACTTAGCAGGGGCCGAGACGTCCCGGTACCACATCCACGGAGGTGGGCACCTATCCCAGGGTTCGCCTACCCTTCTAGCCTTGTCACAACGGGCTATTAAGCATCCCTACCCCCTGCCAGTTTTGAACCTGTAACCTCCTCAGAGATAACACAAGCTCTTAACCATTGGGCCCACTGCCGTATGTGTATTTTAGAACCCTATTTTGGTGTAGGTCACTTCGTTATTTTTGGTGGAATCTGCCTTTGGGTTCTTCAGTGATGTCAAATTTTTTTGGAAGTTTTTATTCTTAACCTTCGTTTATCATCTTGGATTGGGAAGGCTTCTGAGTGGATCGATACCACATCTACCACATCTATCGGTGACATGAATAGATTTTTCTTTAGGTTCCTTTTTCATGTTGGGACTGGGCTTGTGATTGGGGTTAAGGGACCACGTGATTGCATTGGTGCTGGGGTTTTGGTCACGGAGGCATTATTTGTTTTTGTTGACATGGGTTCTTCTGAGGATAAGGATATGAAGGGTTTATCTGAAGAGGATGTGGCATCGGATGATTGGTGGCTTCAAGAGGGTGTGATTCATCCAAATGAGGTGTACATAGAAACATGCCTCGAGCAACACCCTAAGCTACATGGAGCGATGGGTGGCACGAGGTTGAAAAATGGTGAGACAATTGTGATAGGTGATGTGATGCATGGAGAGGGGGGGGGGGGGGGGGGGACATCTGGGATTACATCGGCCTTGATTGGTGTTGTTGTGAGAAAAAACAATGAGACCCGCATACTCCTAGATCCACAAAACATGGGTAAGAAATATGCTCTTTTCCTCAAAGAGAACTGTGCTAGGAGACTTAGGAAGGGCTCTAGTTCAAAGGAACCTTATTGTCGTAGGAAATCCCAGAAATAAGGTAGACCTTGTGGGTTGATGGGCGAAAGATGGTTCTAAATCTAGGCTTAGGGTGGGAGCATGTGGTCAATATGTCACGACTTTAGTTGGGAAGTTTAGCTATAAGTCCATGAATTGATTTGAGATAGATGCTTGGCTGGAAGAGGTTTGGAAACCTCTGTTTGGTTAATTCCCTGAAGTTTCTATTATTACTAAGGGGTGGTATGGATTTTTCTTTAACCAAGCAGAGCATGCAGGTCATATATTATGGGAAACTTGGCTTAAGGGACATGGGAGCCTCATGCTCAAGAGGTGGTACTCTGGCTTTGATCCTTATACCAAGAATATCAGTTTTCGACATATTTAGGTGCTATTTCTGGATTTTCCTCTCTCCATGTGGCATCGTGATGCATTTTAGGTGGTAGAGAACCATCTTGATCGGTTCCTTCAAGTGGGGGAAGATGTGCTTAAAGGGAAGGATGAGAGACTTAGTAGGATGTTGGTCGATATTGATATAACAAAAGGGTTTCTAGATGAAATAGAGATTGAATGGAGAGATAGAGTCTTCATACAAAAGATGGATTATTGGGGGATTCCTTTTAGATGTTCCAGATGCAAAGAGGTTGGCCATATGTGGATATCATGCTAGTCTTCAAGATTTGAATTGACCAACAATGATTCATCAGACTTTTATGGTGACTGGTCAGCTAATGATGGTGATTCTTCTAAAGATTCAGATAGGTCAAGTTCGTCCCAACCTCCTGCACCTCGAGCGGAAAAGGTCACTGCTAGCATGGATATGCCATTTCTTATTGGTAAGATCCATGATCTAGATCCACTACTTATTGAATCTTTTACCTTTAAAGACATTGCTTGTTTATCTAGCTACACTATGTATGAGAAATTTATGGGGACAAACTCCCAAAATACGGTTTGTTCGGAGTTTGGGAATGGGATATCGAAGTCATCCTCATGTAAATCATGATCTAACTTTGTTTCTTTCTTTGAGAAAGTGTCTGCAAAAGGGGGCGGTGATGTAGGGTTAATGGTTGGGACATAGAAATAGTCTCTTCCCCCTTAGATGGGAACAATTCTATTTTTGGGACAAGAGATGTGGGGGGGAAGGTTTTGGATAGAGATAAATCAAATAGCTATTATAGAGGCCAGGAAACGAATGTTGGTATGATCGTCGGGGTGGGTTTGGGAGGACCAGATGGATGAACACATAGTAGATAAGGGGGGTGCAAAAGAAGATAGAGTACCTTCCTCCTGTGACATTGTCAAATCGAAACCCATCCCCACTTTTGTAGGTAATGTGCAGAAAGAGGATATGAAAATATTGTCGGATGGGTCTTTTATAGATAGGGAAACCTTAGATAGGGACAAATCAGGCACCTCTACAAAGAAGAAAATACAGACTCTTAAAGGTGGATTGGCAATGAAGCTATCCCCCTTAAAAACCAGAAGTGTTAGGAAAGGGAAATCACATTCAGATCCACAGATTATCCTCATTGTGAATTCGACTGAACATATTTCTCAAAATGTCAGGGCCCTTAGAGTAAACAAATCCTTTGCTAGGAAAAAAAACAACTATTACAACCATCAATATACATGGAATTGGGGGATGCTCCAAAAACCTATCCCTAAAGAGTTTTTTTGCCACAATAAACTAGATATAGTCTTTGTTTAGGAGACTATGGTCTCAGGGGATGAAGTTAGAGTCTTTTTTGCTCAATTTTTGAAGGGGTGGGAGATTGCAACTATTGATTCATCTAGACTCTCAGGGGGGTTTCTTTCATCATGGAACCCTAAATATGGTATATCACCCCTTTTTCTATGACCGTAGTTATAATTTTGTCAGGACACTTCATAATGATGGAGTTAGAGCTCAATTTGTTAAACTGTTATGGACCATATAATGATCGAGAGCTTTTTTAGAATGGTATTAGGGATGATGGGATATTTCACTTGCCATCAATTATCATTGGTGGGTATCTTAATTTCACTATGGGATCATAAGAAGTTTGGCGTAATATCCCAAATACTGATATTCTATGGATACTGAGTATAATACTAACCCGTACATTCAATCTTGTGCAAAAATACATAATAACTGTGCATGCAAATACCCTAAAATATAGCTGAAGTAGGGATAGGGTTTACATAAAGGAATTTAACACTTACCACTGATAACTCGGCTGATAATACTCCTGAGATAGGTTGCATGCATAAAGTGTCGAATAGGTTAAGTATCAGTGCTACCCTTCTGTTGTTGATTCCCAACTGCACACGTGTGCACCCCTCAGACTGAAGGTGACATTTTTGATGGAGGAGTGACTTGTTGGTGCTGATATTTTGCTGGGATGTAGATCTTCCCATGTTGGAGAGAATGATCAGAGCATGCAAGGATTCTGACCTCTCCAAGAGCCCTAGCGAATTGGTTTACCAGTCTGGTGCTCACTCCCCCCAACCTCTCATATTTTCTAATAACTGCTCCCGATGAGAAAATTGATGGCTGATAGTCACTCTATGCCATAGGATAGGCTTGTTGAAAAAGAGGAAGCTAACATGCGGAGGAAAGACCAGGTTTTATGGTCCCAACGAATCCTTCTAAGGTTTTCGAGCTATTTCTAGCTGCAAAACATGGATTGTCCAATAATCATTCTGAGTGTGTTGGATCCCTGAATACTAATGTATATGATGAATGCCATGGATAAACCTAGATCATCTATCCCAAAAAGAGACTAGGGTAGATATCTCACTACCAAACCCTTATTAGTTGAAGACACTGTCTTCAACCCCAACTGTTGCGATTGCATGTTGTGCTACTACTCAAAACTCCAAATCAATAAACAACAATAATAGCTAGTCTCTCTAGTCCAATAACCCTCTTAAATAGAACCTCACATGATTTTAAAATTTGCATGTCACTTTTAGGGTTTATGTTTTGCATTTGCATGCATGCAATTCTAATTTGATGTTGACTTTTAAACCTAAAGAAATAAGGCTTCTTTTATCCGACTGCTGACTTTAACAATGGATGAATGTCTTGATTTGCTCTAAGTATCAAATACCTTCAATCAATTCCCTCTCATGCAGTACCCACTCGAACCTATGGGAATTAAGTAGGTTATCGGGTGTTTAATTAGAGGGGGACATTACAATCCTCCCCGCTTGAAATTGTTTGTCTTCACGTAACTGCAAACTAGGATGTTGCAACACATGTTCTCCTTCCCATGTGGCGTCGTCCATAGGTAATTCCTTCCATTTTACCAAATATTGACGAATCACCTTGTTTCAGAGCCTATTTTCTCTTACCTGTAGGATTCTCTCTGGAATCAGTACCAGTATCCCTTCATCATCTAAGGGAGGAAACTTAGTGGATGGAGTAATGTGTTGTCCTAATGTTTTTTTGATATTGGATACATGAAACACATTGTGAATCTTTCTCTCCTACGGAAGTTATTGCTCGTAAGCCACCTCTCCAACCTTCCGAACTACCTTGTAAGGACCATAGAAGAAAGGTTTTAGTTTTTCCACTCCATTTTTCTTGAGGGAAGATTTCATGTATGGTTGAAGCCATAAATATACCAGATATCCTACCTCAAAGATCCTCTCAATCTAGTGTCTATCTGCATATAGATTCTGTTGGTTCTGAGCTGCTAATAAGTTCTCCCTCAGGATCTTAAGGATATACTGACCGTCCTGTACCCAATATTTTTCCTTGGGTGCTCGAATATCTCCAAAAGCTAAATCTGTGAAGTTCAATGCCTCATAGCCATACAATTATTTAAAGGGTGTCATCCAGATAGACATATGGTAGGTAGTATTGTAGCAGTACTCCCCTAAGTGTAGCCATTTAATCCATGTTCTATGTTGGCATGCTACATAATTGCGCAGATACCCTTCAACCTACTTGTTGACAATATCTGTCTTCTCGTCGCTTTGTGGATGATAACTTGTACTTGTAGCAAGTTCTGTCCCTACTAACCTGAATAGCTCCTCCCAGAAGGCACTGGTGAATTTACTGTCCCAATCACTGACAATGGTTTTGGGTAACCCATGTAGTATGAATACATCTTCGAAGAATAACTCAGCTACCTGTGCTGCTGAATAATTGGAAGAGATAGCAAAGAAGTGAGAAAATTTGGTCAACCGATCTACCACTACATATAAGAAGTCTCGTTGTTGTACCTTGGGTAACCCTTAAATGAAGTCCATTGAAACGCTTTCCCATTTCTTCTTTGGAATCGGTAATGGTTGAAGTAACCCTGCCAGATGAGTGTCTTCGATCTTGTTATGCTGGAAGATGTTGCATTCCTGAATGTGCTGCATTAATTCCCCTTTGAGGCTCTTCTAGGAGAACCTCTCTATGATCTTCCTGTAGGTCTTCAAGAAACCCTAATGCCCTAATAACGGTGAGTCATGTGATGCCTATAGGATCTTCTTTTTTAAGGCTGATTCTGGGATGAGGTATATCCTGCCCTTGTAATAGATGATGCCATCAATGATTCTATACCGGTCATCCTGGATCTGTCCATCCAATAACTCACAATTAAATTTGTCTTTGGAGTACTCTACTAAGAGAAGAGACCTCCAATCTTTGGATATACTCATGAGGGATCACGAAGCGGGTCGTCTGGATAATTCATTAACTACTATATTGTTCTTACCCTTCACATACTCTATCTCGAAATCATAGGCATGCACCTTACTGAGCCATTTCTGTTGGCACTCATTTAACTCCTTCTCCTCCAACAAGTACTTGAAGCTGTTATGATCTGTCTTGATTTTGAATTTTCTTCCCACCAAGTATTGTCTGAATTTAGTGAGGGCATGTAAGATAAATAAAATCTCTTTGCCATATATGGAGTAGTGGTTCTCATAGTCTTTCAGTTTCTTTCTCTCAAATGCAATCGGGTGATGGTTTTGCATTAGTACTACCCCTAGTCCTTCTCCTGAAGCATCACATTCCACTATGAATAGCTGCGAGAACTCCGGTAGTGACAAAACTGGGCAAGAAATCATGATGGTTTTCATTTCCTCAAAGGTTCTCTATGCCAAATATGTCCATGTGAATGCCCCTTTCTTAATGAGAGTTGTGAGTGGTGCGGCGAATTGAGAGAATCCCTTTACGTACCTCCTGTAGTATGTGAAAAGGCCTAGGAAACTCTTCAGTTTAGTAATTGTCTTTGGCGTTGTCCAATTCCGAATGGCTCTAAGCTTCTCCATATGAACCTGTACCCCTTTTGTACTGATTATGTGTCCTAGATACAACATTTATTTTATGCCAAATTCACACTTAGACATCTTCACGTAAAGCGAGTGTTCTTCTAGAATTTTCAATACTCAATCTAAGTGTTTCAGATGCTCCTCCCAAGTTTTGTTGTAGAATAAAATATCATAAAAGAATACTAGCAAATACTTACGTAACTAAGCCCTGAAAGTTTGGTTCATGCATGAATAGAAGGTGGCTGGAGCATTAGTGAGTCCAAAAGGCATGACCAAGAACTCAGAGTGTCCATAGTGGAAATGAAAAGATGTTTTGGAAATGTCTCGATCCCTCACTTGGATCTGATGGTACCCTGAGCGAAGATCAATATTTGAAAAGTATTTGGCACCCCGTAGCTCATCCATTAGTTCATCTATCCTGGGAATGGGATACCTGTTTTTGATGGTATTTTTGTTGAGTGCTTTGTAATCAATGCACATTCGCAATGTGTCATCCTTCTTTTTAATTAAGACTAATGATGATGCAAAGGGACTAGAAATTGGCCGAATATTTCCCAGTTCTAGTAATTCCTTGATTGTCTTCTCAATCTCATCCTTGTATCTTTTGGGATGCATGTATGGAGTGGTGATGACTGCTTGTGTCCCCTCCTCCAACTCAATGATGTTTTAAAATTCCCTATCTGGTGGTCTACATGCTGGAAGATCCTGAAACACCTTCTCGTGCTTCTGCAATAAGGCTTGAATATTTGCTGGGTGTTGGGTGTTGTTCTCTGGAGGTTTCCTAAAGGTGACTAAGCATTTTGCTAATCATTCTATGTCACCCTATCTAAGCATGGCCTCCATCCTTTGTGAGGATACTGGTTTTGGGGGATAAGTATTCATGCCCCTCAAAACTACCTATTTCCTGTCCAGTACCTAGAATTCCATTCCCATTGCCCTGTAGTCGGTAGTATATTTTTCTATTGAATAAAGCTATTGGACTCCTAATACTACATTTGTATCGACCACATTCACTACATAAAATGAATATGTCATCTGGTAGTTTCCTAATGTGACATTCAGTATAGGAATCCAGTAGTTGCACTCCATGCTAGAGTTTCCGGCTACTTCTACAGTAAATCCCTCAAACTTCTCTGTCGGGATACATCTCTTAGCCACCCATGCTGCATCAATGAAATTGTGGGTTCCCCGCCATCAATCAATACTCCTAATCTGTGGCCCTGTACTACTCCTCTGACCCTAAGAGTATGAAACCTAGGTACCCTGGATAATGTAGAAATAACTCCCTCTGGTGTATCCCCTTGGAGTGACTCTTCCTTAACTACCTGCAACTCTTCTGTTGTTTTCTGCTTGTAGTCCTCCCCTTCACTATCTAAATATACCTCAGTGTAATGGGATTTGGACTTTCTTGAGGACCCGTGTCCTAGAACCCATGGTTCCCGACAAGTAAAACACAATTTATTTCGTCTCAGGTCTTTTCTTGTATCATTGTCTAACCAAGTTTTCTTTAGTATGTCCGGCTGGAAAGGTTTCCTATCCTTGTCTCTAACTGGAAATTTGGTCTTGAGAGGAAACTTGTTCTTTGGTACTGATATTTGGAGGTATATGGCTCTGTTGATCGCATCCTGTAAAGTGGGGGGTTTGTAGGCTTTCACCCATCCCCATAGTGGTTCTGTCAAGGCCTCTGTGAACAACATAATCATCATGTTCTCCGACACATCTGTCACCATAAATGCTACCATCTAAAACTATGAGATGAAGGCCTCAGCACTACCTGTCTATTTGAGTTGAGCCAACTCCATAAAGTGTATCTCCGGGTCCTTCTTGTCAAACCGCTCCATGAGCTTCTCTGTGAACTCATTGTAGGAACTAATGGTGTTGTGACCCAATGTCACTAGTCCGTGGCACCACCACTCATGAGCCTCTTCATCTAGGTGGAGTGTATCCAATTTAATAGAATTCGTCTCTGTCATGGGGTTGAGTTGGAAATAAGTATCCAACTTCTGAACCCATATCCTCGCTGAACCTCCACGAGTCCCATTAAAGTTTGGGATAGTCAACCTTCCCAAGGTTTTTTGCAACTTGTAATTATGATTGAATCCCCTGTTGAAATTCCTGGGTCTATTCCTACTCTTCATGTTGCAGAAATATGAAAAATACATGGCTGCATGAAACTCATCTCCCAAGTCTCTGTATTCCTATAAATAGGCTCCAAATGTTTCGCTAGGCTCTACTGGCATAACTGGTCCTACTACTGCATCTGCCTGGAAGTGAGGCATAGTAGGCCTTCTGGAAGGTCTGTTATATATGTGTGGTTTGTTTTTCATATTGGTGTATGCATGCTTCCCACTAATTCTTGTAGACCCTCTATCTACCGGTGAGAGCGGTATACTGCTATTACCTGGTTTTGGTTTCACTGATAATTTTTTGATTGCATACATTACTTATTTTTTCCCTTTGGCTAGATCCTACAATGCATGTACTAAGTTTTGAAACTCCATCCTGTCCTCATCTTCTCCTATTCCTTTTCCCCTATCAAAGAGTATACATGTTGGGTCCATGTCTAAGTTGGTATTTGCTAGCTAGATATCCTCAAAATCCTACTCCTCTGTGTGCCTACTCCTCCTTCTCCTATAGGTTATAAAAGTGTCTTCTTCTGAATTCATTTACTTCTCATGTTCAAGCCCATAGCTGGAAAGGAACATGCTCTGATACCGATGAAAAATCCCAAATACTAATATTCTATGGATACTGAGTATAATACTAAATCGTACACTCAATCTTGTGCAAAAATACGGAATAACTGTGCATGCAAACTTGCCACGTAAAAATACCCTAAAATATAGCTGAATTAGGGATAGGGTTTACAGAAAGGAATTTAACACTTACCACTAATAACTCAATTGATAATACTCCTGAGATAGGCTGCATGCATAAATTTCCAGATAGGTGAAGTATCAGTGCTACCCTTTTGCTGTTGACGCCCAGCTGCACACGTGTGCACCCCTTAGACTGAAGGTGATATTTTTTATGGAGGAGTGACCTGTTGGTACTGATATTTTTCTGTGATGTAGATCTTCCTATGCCGGAGAGAATGACTAGAGCATGCAAGGATTCTTACCTCTCCAAGAGCCCTAGCGAATTGGTTTACTAGTCTAATGCTCACACCCCGAACCTCTCAGATTTGTTGATAACTGCTTCAGATGAGAAAACTGATAGCTGATAGTCACTCTATGTAGTAGGATAGGACTGCTGAGAAAGAGGAAGTTGACATGTGGAGGAAATATTGCGTTTTAAGGGTCCCAACGAATCCTTCTGAGGTTTCCCAGCTATTTTCAGCTGTAAAACGTGGATCTGCCAATAATCGTTATGAGTGTGCTGGATCCCTGAATACTGATGTATATAATGAATGCATTGGATAAACCTGGATGATATATCCCAAAAAGAGACTATGGTAGATAGCTCACTGCCAAACCCTCGTTAGCTAAAGACACCGTCTTCAACCCCAACTATCGCAACCGCACGCTGCGCTGCTTCTCAAAAATCCAATCAATCAACAATAATAATAGCTGGTCTCTTTAGTCCAATAAACCTATTAAATAAAACCTCATGCACTTTTAGGGTTTGATGTCACTTTTAGGGTTTATGCTTCACATTTTCATGCATGCAATTCTAATTTGATGTTGACTTTTAAGCCTAAAGAAAGAAGGCTTCTTTTATCCAACTGATGACTTTAACACTAAATGAATGTCCTGATCTACTCTAAGTATCAAATGCCTTCATTCAATTCCCTCTCATGCAATACTCGCTCGAAACTATGGGAATTAAGTAGGATAGCGGGTGTTTTGGGTGCTTAATTAGAGGGGGACATTACATTTGGGGAGAACGAGCTAGATTGTACCCTTTGGGAGATTTTTTCTCCAATTTTTTTTAAGATGAGGGCATGGTTGATATAGGACAATCTCCTTGTCATCCCACATGGAGAAATAACAGGAAAGGAAATGAAGCAATTGCAAAGAGTCTCGATAGATTTTATTTTTATTTCAGAATCCATGATAGAATCTCTTAGCAAATATTAGACCTAGCTTGAGCATAACACATTCTCTAATCACTCTCTGGTGGTGTTGGAATTGGAACCAACATAGTCAAAATGATTTTATTTGTTCAAATTCAACCACTCTTGGTTAAAGGAGAAGGATTTTACTGATATGGTTAGAAAGGAATGGGTAAAATTTCAGGTGAAGGGTCAACGATCGACTATGAAAAGATTGGTTCAAAAAATGTGATCTTTAAAAAACTATGTAATCATATGGGAAAATAATCTCAAGTTTGATATGCAACATGATCTTATTTCAATGGAGGGTGAGATAGACACATTTTTAGATAAAATTTAAAATGGAAATTATCCTGAAGATGCTTTACAATGATTATCAGTTATTGAGGAGGCCATAAGATATTTATTGTTGATGGAAGAAGATAAGTGGAGATTGAAAAGCATAGCGACATGGTTATCCTAGGGGGTATCAAAATATCAACTGTTTTCATCAATATGCAAATGATAGGAGGCTCCATTAATCTATATGGGAGATTACTAAGGCACATGGAAGCACTATTAGGGACCTAGGTGAGATTGAAGCGGTAACGGTTAATCATTTCCATGGATTATTCTTTGATTCAAGAAATTGATATATTGTGGACCAAATGGAAATCATTCAAAAACTTCCTAGATTCTTCAATGAAGATGATGGATCTATAGCTACCCAACATGTTACTCTTGAGGAAGTTGAGCTAGGATTTTCTAAGTCAAAGAGTCCCGGACCAGATAGATGGTCTGTGGAACTCTTCTTAGAATTTTTTGATATCATGGGGATAGAAATTTTGGAGGTTGTTGAAGAATCCAAAAAATCAAGTTACATTTATGAAGGTTTAAATTCTACTGATATTCCCTTGATTCCTAAGGCGAGGAAACCTAAGACATTCAATGATTTTATCCCTATCTCTCATGTAACCTAGTGTACAAGGTTATATCAAAAAAAATTTCAAGAAGGATCAAACCTGTATTATCTAGATTTATATCCTAGGAACATTTTGGTTTTTTGGATGATAGATAAATACAAGTTGCAGTTGGGGTTACACAGTAGGTGTTCCACACTATAAAAATTAAGAAACAACAAGCCCTTGTATTAAAGTTGGATATGGTAAATGAATTTGATCATGTGGATTAGGGTTTCCTCAGATTAATTTTACTACAAACTGGGTTAGACCTTGCATCAACAAATTGGATCATGGCTTGTTTTCATAATGCTTTGTATTTGTTTATTATAAATGACTCTCCCACAAATTATTTTAGAGGAACAAGGGGAATTAAACAAGGGAGTCTCCCATCTCCTATATTGTTTCTTCTTATTATTGAAGGAATCAGATGACTTATTGAACATGAAAATGATAGGGGAGGAATCAAGGGAATATGTATATCTACTGTTATCAGAACCATTCATCTACTATTTGTGGATGATGTGATGATCTTCAAGTTGGGATAATTCAATGAATGGAGAAATTATAAAGGAATAATGAACATATTAAATAGAGCTTTAGGCATGCTCATTAGTGATAAAAATCTTTGTTTTTACATCATGGCATGGAAGATCAAGATATTGGTCGTTTATAGAATCTATTTCAATATGATTTCCAGCCCATAGAGGATGGTACTAAATACCTATGGTATATTTTAAATCCAAATAACTACACAATTAAGGATTGGTACTGGTTGATCAAGAGATTTAAGGTTTGTATTAGAAACTGGATTCTACGATGGATCTCAATGGGTGCTAGAGTATTTTTATTAAACTATGTATTAAGAAACCTCTCGGTGTATTGGAGTTCAATGTGCAGAGTGCGGAAATCAATCCTTAAGGGATAAACCACAGAATTTTCAATTTTATCTAGTATGGAACTATTGGATCATCAAAAAACCATCTTATTAGATAGGATAAAATTGCCAGACCAAAGTCCTTAGGATGATAGGGGACACACACACACACACACACACACACACACACACACACATTAACGACTAAAAATATGTGGACAGTTCTCTTTATGGACAAACTTTGGCACATAGTGATCATTACTAGATACTTCATGAGGACCAATATTGAGAAATGTATCAAGAATCCTTATGTTCAAGCAAAAATTTCATCAAACATTTGGCGTGGTCTTACAAGTGCTCTTCAGATAACGAGGAACTAGATTGCATGGGTTCCTGGAAATGGTGAATCTATCATATTTGGATTGGATCCTATTGTTGGTGGTTTGAATGAGTATACTTTATCTGCAAATTTTGTAAGTCATCTTCATGGACATGGTCGCTTCACATTGGTTCAATTTTCTATGTAGGGGATTCATGGGAATGTTGGCTCTGAATGGCTAACTTCTTCGTAGTTGGGATTGGAAGAGAGCCATGGTATTGAATGGAATAATTATTGTAGAGGGATTAAACGAGGAGTGATACTATATAGAGGTAAGGATAAGTTATCCTGGACATGGAATAGAAGATCGAGATCCATCATAGCTAAACTAGCTTACGAGGCATTGTGGCATGATCAGAATGAAGTGGTTCGATGGTGGCATATTTCGGTTTGGAAGTGGAATATAGCTTTTAAAGTGAAAGATCTTGTTCTAGTTGTCACTTAACAACAACATCCCAACATGGGATAATTTATTCAGATGGGGTTTCTACGAACATGGATTATTCCCCTTAGGCTCAAATGATAGAGAATCAATTTATCATTATTTATAGATTGTGTGGACAACAAGAGTGTATGGAACATGTTTAAGACTGAGTTAATTTTTTTCAATTGCTGGAATGGTGAATCTTTAGCAGAATTTATGAAAAAATGGAGAGATATTAACAAAGACATCATGACTTTACCTATGATAGTTTTTTGGGAGTTATGGAAAACCATAAATAATGCTGTATTTGAGGGCATGTTTCCATCCTGATGGGATACATGCAGAAAGATAATGGCTTCATATGATGGCAGAAAGTGTTCCTTTAACATGATTAGACAGGTTCAACACATGCCTCCTATCTTTCCTATAGTCTGCTACATGGCATTTTTTGACGGAGCATCTCAAAAGGATACTACATATGATGGCGTCAGGGTAATAATATGACTAAAGGGTTTAGAGTGCTATAGTATAGTGTTTAATTGTGGACCAAGTACCAATACTAGAGAAAAAATTATAGCCTTATGGACACTTTTCCATTGTGTGATGGAATTGTGATTAAAGGAATTAAGGGTGTTGGGTGATTCAAAAGTAGATATCGATTGGATGAATGAGAAAGTACTTATTCTCAAGAGATGGTTAGCTAGAATTGAAAAAATTAAAATATCTTTCTCCAAAATCGTGTTTGTGCATACTTATCAAGAGTTTAACTCGGTAGATGATGCATTATCAAAGGTTGCTCTCAACGTGCCAGAATGAATGATTTATTATTAGCGCATTCAGAACTATAGGATTACATCCCAGGGACAACACAGGATCTACTGATTCTATTTTGGGTTGACTACTCTAGCTCAACTCTCATATAATTGGTGCACAACTTGAGGAACAACACTTTTCTTTTTACAGCCTTATGGTGATTCTTATTTCGCAGATGGATTGTGGAGTGTGATTTTTTTGTTTTTGGTGACAGGTGGAAGTTGAGGGAGATTTGAATACAATACCTTACTATTCCATATCTCATACTACTTTCAGGATTTTATTATTAGTAGTATCTATTTTTATATCTGAGTAGAATAAATAATAGACATATATTATGGTTGTTAAATGTACAACATTAGTAGTCATTCTCCATGAGACTTGTGTTGTATCAAGTCCGGAACTTATGTTTTATTAAGTTCAGAAACCTCTCCATGAGATTTGTGTTGTATCAAGTCCAAAACTTCTGTTGTATTAAGTTAAATTCTTGTGTTGTATCGAGATAGGATGTTGAGGTCATGAGAGATTCCTGTACTATGATATTATGTTGTATTAAGATCATGATTTTATGTTGTATTAATATAAGCACCTTGTTTTATATTAGAGACTTGTGTTGTATCAAGTACATAACTTATGTTGTATTAAGTTCATGAGTCTTGTGTTGTATTAAGGCCACATGACTTGTGTTGTAACAAGTCATGAAGGTATACTATGTGATGTATGTCTAGTCATGGTCACCAGGTGCTATGAGTCTACTTTATGGATTAGCTACCCCTAGACTGATTTACTTTAGCATATGACTATATGACCTTGGGTAATACATATGATCATAGGTTGGAAACAATTCTTCCAAGTATTGTATGATAAAGATCTGATTAATTAATTAAACACTCATGGACCATGCATAATTAATTAATGATAAATGAGATGAGCATAAATATAGAGTAAGGATTCGAATTTCCCATGTCATGCCTCCAACAAACTAGAATTGCACAAACATAAGTTAGGTCTAAGTTGTGGACAACAAGTTTCAATTAATTAAGGAATCTACTCCTTGATTTATTCAAAGTGGTTGTTGTGGATGACACTGATTGTGAAGGACTAAAGACATCCAGTTTAAATCCTAAATAATGGTCGAGAAATTAGTTAGTCAGTTCACATTTAGTTCAATTTAGTTCAATTTAGTTCAGTTTAGTTCAATTAGTTAACATTAAGTTAAAGGTAGTTAACACCAGTGAATTAATGGAGCGCACGTATCTTCAGCGTGGGAGATAATTACGAGGTGACAACTTGGCACCAAGTTAAGGAAGTCACAATAGGTAATGTGTGGATAGTGCACAAAGTGTTCACAGTGCCCAAATGTCATGAAACCGTATTCACTACCTCTCATTGTATGTTTGAATAAGCTTGTTATTAGAGTGCTATGCACTTGGGAAGGCTATGATAGTATTCTGAGTGATCTCTATTCTCTAGTGATTCTTAGATATATCTTATCAGGCAATCTACAAGTGTTGTAAAACCATTCTCTACCATTCTCTATCATACTCAAAGGATTTTTTGCTGGGTTTTTCATCCTTCGAATTTTGGAGGGTTTTCCCAGGGTACATCATGTGTCTTATGGATTGAATGATTTGTGTGTTTGATTTGTTTTCATGAGATATAAATGCACTGGATTTGTTTATCAAAATTTTTAAAGTTCAAGTATCTTCATATTTTCTCAAACATTGACAATGATAGCATATCGCCTTTTGTTACATAAGGACTATATTTTTGTAATGCTGGACTAGATTTTATTGCTAGTTTCTTTGGTTCACTGGTCTATATCATTCTTGTGATGGTTCTTTCTTAAACTAGTTTTGGAGACCCTTTATATTGGACTATGATGGGACCATATGGTGTTTCCTCTACAGGTCCATATTTTGGAATTCGTATATTAACTAAACCGGTATATGTTTATATATAAAGTATAGTTTTTTCAGTTATGAAAAAAAGTGTGGGATTTATTTATTCATTGTTGTACTAAGTGTAGAGAGTTGTTTTATGAATTAGTACATATGTATGGGATAAAAACAATTGCATATGTTGGTTTCAATTTTAAATTTTACATAAAAGCTAAAAAGTATATTTAACATATATCTATGTTAAATGTGTATCTCTTAAGTATCGATAGGGAAAAAAATTATTGAGGTTTTATTATTATTTAAAATGAAGGAATTAATACATGACATCGAATTAGATAATAATAAAAATCTACACGTTGATAAATTTGATCCCTTTCTATGCTTGATAGATCATGGTTTAAAATGGACCTATGTTGCTTTAGCTAAACTTTTAAATAATGTAATTAGGTACATAATAGAGACATGTAAACTAGGTTTTTAGTACAATAAGTAGAGTGAAAAAATAGAGGATATATAGAGGATTTTAAAGTTGCAACTAAGTACTTTATTATTTTGTTACTTAATAATTGATTACGATTTATATTCACATATTCACATATTTATAGAATATATTTTTTAGAGGAATGATAAGTTGAAAAAATACATATACTCATAATATAATGTTATGGTCCTATCCCAACCCCATTAAATATATACATAGGTTTCTATGTATTGAGGTCATGTATATTAAATAAATGCTTTGAAGAAGATATATTATGAAAGCAATATTTGTAACAAGACTTACTAGCCAGGTTCCACCTACTAGAAATTTCATTCATTAGAAACTATATAAAGGAGTAGAAGTAATGTAATAAGATGTATTGTGAAGTATAGTGTAATTGGAGCTCTAGTCATTTGGAGTTGGCCTCCTCAAAGAGGAAAGTGAAAATTGGTTTGATCAATAAAGGTATTTCTATTATGGTAATTGGTTACCTACAATTATCTATATATTTTGTAATGATGTCATTTTCATTTAAAATATTGTTATATTACGTGACTTATGATCTATAATTCATATTATTCTATTAAGGTACATAACATTTGGTATCAAATCACTATCCAGAGACAAAAAAATATATTTTGTTATAGTCTAGAGATGTGTTTCAACACTTATAAATAATAGTGATCTATCATTCAATGGGTAAATTTTTGGTCAGGGAAGGACACACAAATAAAATACAAGACGTTTTGTCTCGTTGGATACCCTTGTAGCCCCTGCTAGTACCCATTCAAGTAGTATTTCATAAGACAACACCTTTATATAGGATTTCACTTCCATATACCCTCGTGTACATTGGAAGTCCCCTAGGTGAGTTGAAACTAGATTTAGATAAATCAATTGACTATCTTGCTATTGTATTGGCACTATGCACAACACTTGTGAAGATTACTCTTTAGTACCTAGGTAGTCAAGTAGTATGGATAAGGGCATGGTTGAGCCTCCTTACTTAGTTCCATGAGATATTGGGCCAAGTACTACTGTTGGACCGTACACGTATATAAGAGAGCTATAGCACCTAACATTCAATTATCTTTAGGACCCTAGAAGCCCTATCCTCTATGACTAGTGCATGGAATTCATACATAATTTGTAGTATAAATAATTTGGAAAATTTGTACACATAGTAATATTTGAATGGCAGTACAACTCTTCTAAGAGTAGTAAAAAAAAGGGTAATTTCCACACCCTTATTTCAAACCTAACTCAACAAAATTCTTGTGTTTCACTTATTGCAATAGTACCACTCTCCAGTAACATTTTATGTGAACCCACATATTCAAACCCTTGTTTCAAACCCATATCAACATAATCTTTGTGTTGAGTTGATAAAACATTGGTACCACTCTTCCTTAACTCTTTCTATGGATTCATCCCCCCTATGGATAATGCTTGGAGAGGAAAGGTCTCCCACAAAATTTCCTACTTGGAAACACTATGATGAGTTACAAAATAAGTTAGACCATAACAAATCATATTCTTGGAAAAATCTCGAGGACATCTACGCCAAGCTTACCATATTGGAATCAATTTCCAACCATATCTTCAGGATACCCAAAGATAGACCATCCACCTCACAAGGAATGGGATTAATAATCTAATCCCAATGGGACTCACTCCACCCCACTTGTCCATGATCCAATGGCTTGAATGCGACATATAATTCCTCAAGTTGATCTCACCAAATTTGATGGATCAAACCCCACATGACGGGTCACTTAGATGGAACATTAATTTTCCTTACATGACATCATTAATGATATGATGAAACTTCAATTGGGTTCCTTATATTTGGATCCTGAATGTTGGAAATGGTGGAAATGGGAGAATAAATCCTAGAAGAGTTATATTGCTTGGGCATTATTTTTCTTATATCCATGAACATTTGGAATAAACACTCATTATTTGGGGTCATTGAACAAGCTCAAACAATCTAGAAAAAATGAAGATTTAATCTCATATTTTGAGACATTAATCATTCACACCAAAGTCATATATAATACCTTTTATAAGGAATATTTCAACAATGGTTTGAAAGAATATATACATGCAAAGGTATTAATGGATTGTCCTACTACATGCTTAGATTCCTATCAAAGATATAGAGAAGCACAAAAGGTGATGAATCCTCAAATTAAAAAGGCCCCATTTATTCCCCATCCCTATCCACCTACCTTCCTTTCCACTAATCCCTCACCATCCTCTCCACCTCTCAAGATCCAAAATTTAACACAACCTTGACCGCTTCATACCTCCATAACATCATACTTAAATCTCAATCTAACTTCCATGCAAAGCATGACCCTTTCCACCCATGGGAAACAAATGTAGCCCATGCGATATGTACCACAACCATGTGTTTCCCATAATTTTTTCATTGGTGCTATTTTAGGTACTCCTTTGATAAATGAATGATGTTGTCACTAGACCAAACCAGGATCCTATGCATCGTGTTTGTAGACTCCCTATATAAAATATTGTGTTTCCTGAACTTACCATCCTTGCAACTTTTGGATGAAAAGGACATGCTCTTGTCCTACTAGGAATTGAAGCTTGTGGAAAGAAATAAATTTATAGCCCAACATCTGAAAGAAGTCACCCTTATCAAACCTAGTCCACCTCCTTACGCAATTGTCTATTTATCAGACAAATCAAAATAACCCATAACCCTTATATGTATCATGTTGCGATATGATGATGACAAGGTTATAGATGGAACTATTGTAGGATTCTTATCCCTCTTAACTCCATTAGCAGGGGTGATTCCCCATATTTGACCGTTGTAGTCACATGGATAGGAAATACACAACCAACTAAAAAAATACATTTCTCTAGAGAGATTCAGATATCCATTGTTGTTATTTTATATGTTTCCATATTAAAACTTTGAGCATTTTTAAATGTTGGAGAAGAGAGTCAAATACCAAGAGGGAAAACAACAACCTATATATACATGGGAATATCTTATTGCCAAGAAACATACAATATCATGACAATAGAATAATCCTTGCTGCACGATGCATTTCCACATAGATTTTTCCTTGAAAATCAGGATCTTCTACAACTTATCCTCGATACCAAAGTTGAACATTGGCTCTTGTATGAATATGATCTTGTTTTGAGGGTATATGGTTTTGAAGAGGATCCTTACAAGCTACTTGTGTTTTTGACTCCAAGAGTGTTTTCCATGGAGTTTATCAGGCATAAATTTACCTTTGATGAAGTTCAATTTGTGAAGTATAAACATCCCATCACTTTCAGGCTTACCAAAGATATAGTACCTTTCTTGGTGAAGACTAGAAATCCCGATATTATAGAGCAAATTTGTTAAATCGAATGAAGTTGGAGAAGACAAAAAAGTGGCCCTATGACCCTCACTAGATCATTTCCAAAAAGAGGGTTGAAAATAAGAATTCAACATATCAATGTATGCTCCATCTTGACTAGGAGAAAGTGGAAAACATAATTACTTTGGAGAAATTTCACGATGTTCTTAGAAAGAATGTAGAGAAGACCCCCACTGAATAAAAAATAGGGGCTAATAGGACAACGAAAGAAGAAAGTACAGACATGGATGTATATAGAACTAAGATGCAACCACCAAGCAATAAATCCAAGGTTGAAGCCAGGAAAGAGGGAGAACAAGCCATTGTTGAACATACTCAAACTAAGGATTTGACAAGTGAAGTGGAGGAATTACAAAAGAAGCCCCTAGTAAGAAAATATGTTCCACCTATCACTACTAGGAACTACCCTTCATTGGTGCTTCCTACACCCCTAATGCAACAAGAGTAATCTTTTGTAAGCCCGATTCAAGTATAACCAAACCTACATACTAAGTATATAGGTATAAGACGACAATGTATTGACACAATCAAAGAATCTAGAAGAAATTTAGGAACAAAATGTTACTAACTATGGCATATCACAAAATAGATACTCTCAACATGTTCATCCTAGAGCTTAAAATACTAATACCCCAATCTTTTCAGGATTGGAAGGAAGATGAGTACAATGTACATTTTGGGTAGTTTATCCCCCCTTGATAGAGTTGAATTCTATAGGGAAACTAGTGATATGTTGTGCAAGGATGTGTTGCACTCCTCAACTAATGAAAATAAGTTGAGACTGGAATTACAAAAATATGACAAGTTGTTGAAATCAAAGAAAAAATGGTTAAATCCAAGAAATATACTATTAAGGAGGTGTAAAGTAAGACTGTGGCCCTAGGGGTAAATCTAGATGAGACATATCATGCCCAATCCCTCTTGCAACAAAATGATACTGAGATTTCCAATCTAAGGAAGAGGATGAACATCCTTGATGTGGATCCTATTCAAACCCCATAATTATTGAAGTTGCAGGAAGATAAATATAGGATTTATGACAACATGAAGCAGTATAGGTCACATATTAAAGAGTATAGGAAGAAAGTGGATGACCTAGAGTTACAAATTTCTTATTTGAAATTAAAAAAAAAAAACATCCCTTTCTACTCCACCAATTTCCGAAGTAGTAGATCCATTAGCTCAGGAGACCACCCATTCCACAAGAGAAACACAACAAGATAAAGAGAAAGAATTGCATTTGAAGCCACGGAGGAAGATGTTCAACTTGAGCAGAATGATAAGAGACACAACATAATAAAAAAGATTAAGAAAAAAATAAGTGAAAAATATATCATTGAGGACTTAGAGTGAGAGAGATTATTTGAAGAAAGAAGTATCCAAATTGGTTATATATATATATGTGTGTGTGTATACATATGTGTATATATATGTATATGTATATGTATATGTATATGTATATGTATATGTATATATGTATATATATATGTGTGTATGTGTGTGTGCGCATACATACATACATACACACACACACACACACACACACACACACACACATATATATATATATATATATATATATATATATATATGCAAATATAATGTATCCTAAAAAGATCCTCAACAAATGGGAGCATTGTGAATTAATACAATATGAGTTAGAATTATCCACTGCAACTACTTCAGAAACAAAAAGGTATAAAACGACCTTGAATACAAACCTAAGATTGCATCATAAACAAACATCTATCTAAATAGGCGGAATAAAATATAGTTGGGAGAGTTAAATATTCCAAATAGAACTTATTTGATAAAGTTGTCCAACCAAATGTTAATCAAGAAAAATCTACTGAATAGAGCATGTTATAGAATAAAGGCTTTGACTTCAAAAGTTGCATTTTTTAAGGGTTTATTCAAAGAGGTTATAGACAAGGGTCTATACCACTTATGGGATGATTATGGAGAGATATATAACAAGGATGAGCACCATGATCTCTTGATTTAAAAGAAAATGAAAAACATATAATTTGATGAGTTGTATCGTCCACTAGGAGGAGACGAGTTAACCATTGCATTTGAAATATGGATAAAACTAAATATTTTGATAAGAAGATTATCCGTTATATATTATGAAAAGATCACAAATGCCGTGATAGATTTAAATTATCTAAAATCTCAATAATATCCTATGGGAAAATATTGGAACCAAGTTTCCAATTATCATAATATTGTTCTGCCACCATAAGGGGAGTCGTCTACACTGCCAGCATGACAACCAAGAGGGAAACCGAAGTCTCAATAGAATGAAAATGGAAATGAAAATAAAAATCGGGCAGTTAGACAAGGCTAACCAAAGTCTCAATAGAATGAATATGATGTAAGTAAAGACAACTGACACAGAAGGAAGAGCAAATAGAAAATGGTCAGTGTTTCCTCTGCTATCTAAGGAATATTCACGCTTAGAAAAAATGATGAATGATTTTTAAGAGGGCATCTGAAGGAGATGATGAGTCAATTTTGTACCTAGTTTATATACATGAATTAATCCAGAGATTAAGATTCTGATGTGTTTCAACAATGTTTTCTCCTTTGTAATTTTTCTTCCTACTGTTAATTCCACATCCAAGTTGTATCTATGTAGAATTCTTGAGAGTAACAAAATATTTTGAGCATTCGATTTGCATCATATTTGTATCTTTGATATTAATGCATGTTGAATTGTGAGATTTGAATTGGGATTTTATTTTTCATGACCTCTTTTCTTTCTTTTGATGTTCATATGATTTAGAGTAATTGAAGGTTTCTTTTATTGCTAAACATATGGATGTCAAAGTTTCCATTTAGTTTGCAAATATCAAGAATGATCTTCTTGTTTTTCAACTGAACTCTTTTAAGCTCATCACATTTTCTTCCATTTTGAATGTGTGATATTTGTCCAAGAGGCACCTTATACACTTTGTTTTATTCCATCTGCTAAATACACCATCATTTTGCACCTAAAAATATAAATATACACCATAAAATTCCTCTGAAGTAGATCCCCATACCAAATGTTAGTACAACACTATCATACTTGCAAATAATTTCCAAATAAAACCAAAATTGCATCACAATACAAAAGATTATCCTCCAAATATATAATAATTGAGCCTTGTTGCCTTGGTGTGTCCCGATTTAAGCCTAGAGCATATCAGGGGTTAATAGGTATCAAATGTCCATTTCTTTTAATTATTAATTGATGTCGGAAGGAAATTCAAATAAGCAGATTAAATTTGAATTGAACATTTTGAACGATATTAAGGGTAGTCGACAGTGATAAGGTGAAGTCTAGTTTTAAAGACCCAAGTTAAGGTATATAAGTTTAAAGTATATACATTGTGTCTATAAGTATATGGACTTTCTAAATCAAGGAAGAGGGACTTGGCTAGTAATATCAATGTAAAAAATATGAATTGTTTCCATGAGTATGGGTTGAAGGTTGAGATATCATTAGGTAATGGTAACTATGATATAAAGGACAGTGTGAAGTAAATGGGCTATGTTGAAATAACTAATACATTGAAAATGAGTAGTAGTTGACAATGGAATTACTCTAATTAGTTGGGTTTAAGTAATTGACCTAGATGATTAATATTATGTAATAATTTAAAACATGAAAATCATGTTAACTTGATTGTCATGATAGTTGCAAGTTAGAAAGTAGATGGGTACATATACTTGTTATAAAAGAAATTAATTTTAAATTATGAGTTATAGAATAAAACTAGGGAATTCTAGTAGCGAAGTTATAAGTTTTGTAATGAATAAATCATCGAGGATTGATAAATATACAAGTTGGATCCAAGTAGATCCTATAATATACCCTACTAATCCATGAAATATATGGAGTGAATCCCACTCAATGAACCAAAATCACCGCTATAAGAGGTTTATGCAGTATTAGGATCGCATGTGATAATGTTGATTATACTTATTTGGTTCAATTATACTTAATGATTATGATGGCTTGTTGTAATGTCATGAGAATATTTTGATGATGATATCTTGTGATGAGATGATCTTATGATGACAAGTTGTAGAAGGGGGAAAATGTTTAAATGTTTAAATGCTTAAATTATTACACTTGTCTACTATTGGGTTTATAGACCTTCAAAGGCAAGGGAAATAGACAATGTGTAAGAAGATTGTATAGAAATGATTCGATGTGTATTAGATTACATAAGTTAACCTGTCTAAGAATGAACAATGATATTTACATGTGACAGATGAATCACTTGGATTTATCAATCCTTCGTATAGATAGATTAAGCATGATATACAACTTATATAATGATGAAATAGTGCTTATATTTTTACATGCTATTGGAAATAACATCCCTTAGAATTATTAATCCAAAGATTTGAAGTGATGTAATAACCTTGGGTAGTGATCAAAAGATATAAAATACCAAGAAAAGTATTCAATTGATGTTGTGACTCTAGATGACTGAAAATTTACTTGAAAGTCTTAACAATTCACTCAAGTGGGAAAAACATATTAAAATCTATAACATTGGATTGATGTGTAGGCTATACATACCCCATAAAATATCAATATTCATATTGTAGTACGAGAAAATATAAAAATAATGATTTGTATCTTGATGATATCACAACATTCATAGTATATCATGGAAGTATTTCATGATAACAAATGGTTTGATGATATTTCTTGCATCAAATGTGGTATTTGGGAAAACATTAGTTATCTATTCATGCTTGCTAGTGACTTTAATTTTGTTTATTAATCATGATAAGAATGTTAATGATGTTCTATTGATT
Organism: Pseudotsuga menziesii; assembly: GCA_001517045.1. NCBI lineage: Eukaryota > Viridiplantae > Streptophyta > Pinopsida > Pinales > Pinaceae > Pseudotsuga > Pseudotsuga menziesii. Next base: position 223,055 of record LPNX010202346.1, read on the forward strand.
TGCATATGCTATATATGTTGAGAATATTAATGTATACATGATATTATGCTATTTAGTACTTGGAATTTACCATGTGGTTCCATTTGATGAACTTCTTTGATGTCATGATGCGACGGAATGTTGTATCTTTGATAAAAATAAGATGATATGATATTCATATGATGATATTCCATGATATGATGGCATGATGCAATGACATGTAGTTCTTTTGTGAATGATGATTTGTGTTGGCATGTGTGAGCATGTGTTGTATTACTACTCATGATGATGTTGTGTTCTCATGTTTTTTTTTATATGAGATGAGTGTGTTAGGATAACTAATGCATTGGTTGCATATTTTGATGTGGTGATTGATAAGAAATCCACCAGTGGGCCAAGAGGGCTGATTGATTCAACAATCTTGTGGGAGCCCATAACCACGAAGAAAAGTCTCTGCAAGTAACACCTTATGGGTTTGGGACAACTCGAACAATAATTTTATTCCAACAATTCTTTCATTTCCTGATATTGAAGGTCTAGGAGAATGGATAGAGTTATGCTCACTTGTGGATTTATGATGGTAGGACCTTCGATTCCTGGGATGATTTCCTGTGGAGTTGTGGGGGAGTTTAGGCCATATTTTCAAGATGCATGTGGTACATGGCTTAGTGTACAAGAACATATTATTTCTAGGGTATAAGAGGCCTTGGACCTTTTGGTCCTAGATGTTCAACAAGATTTAATCCCGATGTCGAAATTCGGGAAGAGGGTTATAGTTGTATTCACACTTCCTTGAAGTTGTGATGTGTAATTTTGATGTCTTTTGTAGCCACTTGGGTGGTTGTTATACTAGTTACAGTAAAGGGCGATGTGTGGAAGAAAGGGTAAATAAATAAATAATCAAACAAACAAACAAATAATAAAAATAAATTAATTTCAAGTAATATAATAATAACCATAACAATATCAATAACAATACTAATAACAAAAAATAAATAAATAAAGTTTACAAGTAATTAAAGGAACTTTGGGATGAAGTTCCTTTGAAGGGGGAAAGTATGTAATGACCCACATTGATAAATAATAATAATAATAGTCATAACTAAAAGAGAAAATATGAGAAATCAAATAAAGAAATGGATAATGATGAAATATAATAATAATAATAATGATGATGAAATAATAATAAATAGATCAAAGAATAACTAATAAACATCATATTAACTAACAAAAGATGAAAAAATTAAATAAATTAGTAACAAATAGAGCAGCAGAGGGCAAATTTATGCAATTAAACAAACTTATTTAAAAAGGGGGTAGTAAGGAGTGCAAACGATTATATTCCCTGATGGTGCTTAAGCTCCATGTTGGAAGGTAAAGATGGCAATGTTTATTTTCTGAGAGCTTAGGGATCTCGATCTTGGACTGACGACTTTGGTTGTAAGGAGAGTCATTCCCCACACTGTGGTTTGATATATTACATGATGTTGCTAGATGTTATTATTAGGGAATTAAAGAATACATATTTGGATCTTCGGTAAGACAATCTTTTCATTGTGTATTTCTAGGAAAGTTCTATATCCTCCTCTCTTTTAATCATTTGGACTCTTAAATAATGATCATGTTATATTTTGAAATATCAACTAGTTTTATGATAATGAAAATGGGGATCTTACAAATTGCACCTCATATCAGGTACATGTAATGAAAAATATTTCAAGATTGTTTAATTTTATTTTTTCTTTCTTTCAGTGTTTCCAACACCAATGAATTTTTGAAACCCAAGTCCCTCCTTCTTGAGACTATTAGAGTCCAAAGAGAGATATATATCATGGCTATACTAGTTCCATGTATTTTTATTTTCACTATCCACACTTTGTCATCTAAGAAACCTTGATCTAATTCAATTGAGAAACAAAATAAAAGGGGTTTAATGTTAGCACCATTTTTGTAAATCAAGCTTCATTTTCGATGTTATGTTGCCCATAAAATGTTGAACTTATTGTCATGAGTTGAAATAGTGGAATTAGTGGAAGCATGGAGAATCCTCCATCTAGTAGAAAATACTTCATCCCTATAAGTAGTGGAGGGAAAACCTACCTTTAATTTTCATTACTATTTTAATTTCTTTGTTTTTCATGCAATTTCCACCACAAATTTGAACCCACAACCATTGGAGAAAAACCCTAGGATGAACCATGATCATTTGAACCTGTGGCCATTGGAAGATGCTCCTTTTCTTGATTCATTTGGGCCAATCATTACCTAAAATCCTTTACATTTGTGCATGGAATTGATAAATATTAAAATGTTTGGTTGGGGAAGTGTAGCACAACTCTAGTATGGAATTATGGGGTTCTTCAATTGTCCTTATTTTGTCGTTGAAAACTATTACAGATTGTTATATTTTTAAAATTTTTATGCACAATAAGAAGAAGATCACTGAAAGAATGAAAATCATAGAAAGACAAAGAAGACACAAATATTTCTTTTGGAAAACCCTCACAGGGAAGAAAAACCAACAAAACTTCCTCAATATAGAATCCAACCAAGTACATTGTAAGACCACAAGACAAAGATAGGCTACTTCTCCTCCTCTAGATGGACTCCTCTTTCTCTCTATAGAGAACTTGTTTCAACTGTGAGTGTCTCCAAAAGTGGAGGGAACCTCATGTATTTATATAGATACGTTGTGAAGTCGAATAACCTAACAAGGCCAACTTCACCATCCCAACAGGGCTAACTTGACCTACTATATGTAACAATACATTTTAATAATTATTTCTGGGTACTATTGAACAAACTTACAATGAATGTTTTACCTCAAGACTTTATATGACCAATTACAACAATGACATCCATAATTGGAGGAACAACAATTCTGAAAAGGAGGGATAATAACAATATTATAAAAATTACAATCATAATATCTTCCACAACTACATTATTTCAACACTCCCTTTTAACAAGGAAGGTATTCTACATCAACAACAACAACCACAACTATTGTTGTACAGTTTACTAGTGGATTTATATGTCATAGGAAGTTTTGTAACAACATCATCATAAGCATCCTCTTCATCATGAAAATCATCATTTTGGAACATCATCATCACATAATATTATCATCATCACCTAACATCATCATCATGGAATATCATCATCATCACAGAACATCATTGTAACCTAGAACATCATCGGTATGTGAATACTGAGACATCATCATCATCTGCAACATCATAAGTATGTAAATACTGGAACATCATCATCATCTGCAACATCATTAGTATGTGAATATTGGGACATCATCATCAGTATGTGAATACTCGAACAACATCATTAGTTTGTGAATATTGGAACATCATCATCATCTGCAACATCATCAATATTTGAATACTGGGACACCATCATCATTTGCAACATCATTAGTATGTGAATACTGGGACATCATCATCATCTTCAACATCATAAGTATGTGAATACTGGGACACCATCATCATCTGCAACATCATCAGTATATGGATATTGGAACAACACCAACATCATTAGCATGTTAGTGTTAAAAACAACATCATCAACAAATAAATGTTAGATCATCATCTTCATCATCAACATAGAAATGCTGGAACAACATCATTATCATTAGCTTAAAATGATAATACAATGACAAAAACATCAACACAAAGTGCTAGGACCATAACCACATCAACATTATCAACACAAAGTGTTGGGACCATAACCACATCAACATCATCAACAAATAAATGTTAGATCATCATCTGCATCATCAACATAGAAATGTTGGAACATCATCATCATCATTAGAATATAATGCTAATACAACCACAACAACATCAACACAGAGTGTTGGGACCACAACCACATCAACATCATCAACAAAAAGCGTTGGGACCAAAACCACATCAACATCATCAACACAAAGTGTTGGGACCACAACCACATCAACATCATCTACACAAAGTTCTATGAGCACAACCACATCAACATCATAAACACAAAGTCTTGGGACCAAAACCACATCGACAACACAGAGTACTGGGACCACAACCACATCATTAACACAGAGTGCTAGAACCATCTGAAGCAACATCATGGTGGGAACTCTAGTAGACCCAACTAGCTTTGTTTGTCTTACTAATCCTTTTGGACCAACCAATCCTAGCTAGACATACTAATCTACCCGGAGACCAAACAATCCTTTTATGACTTACTAAACCTTTCAGGCCAAACAAGCCTAGCTAGACATACTAATCCCCCCAAGATCAACCAGGCCTAGTTAGTAATAATATACCAATCCCAATGGGATCAACCATGCCTTATATGGCTGACATACCAATCCTAGACTGAGTTTCCACACCACTGCAACAGGAACAACTAGCACATTCACATCATCACTCCCTCTTTCGAGGGAGGTCCTTACGAACTACACCAAGTTTGTATCGAAAGTATTCAAACTTTATATGAGAGAGAGGCTCTTAGTCAATGCATCAACCACTTGTTCCTCGGTAGGAACATATCAGAGATGTACAACTCCCTTTTGCATCATGCATCAAATATAATTTCACTTTATCTCTATGTGTTTGGAATTGTCATGAAATACAGGGATCGTTGTTAGTTTGATGCAACTCTGATTATCGCAGTAGATATCAGTCACATCCATCTCCATATCAAAAAATCATGTCAACAACTTGTGAATCCAAATTGATTCACTACATCCTCAACACGTGGCAATGTATTCAACCTCTGTTGTACTGAGAGAAACACAAGTCTACTTTCTGTTGAGCCATGAGATCACACTTGATCCCAAACTAAAACAACAACTAGAGGTACTCTTTCTATCATTGGTGCTCCTAGCCTAATATGAATCTATATAACCATGAAGTCTAATCTCACCATCCACTGCATATATAAGGCCACAATCTAGTGTACCCTTAAGGTACCTCATCACATGTTTTTCTACAACTAAGTGAACATGTCATGGATCCACCATATAATGACTTAGTTTGTTTACAACAAAACATATATATGGTCGAATATTAGTCAAATACATGAGAGAGCCAATAATCGACCAGATAATGTAACATCGACCATATCTAAGGAATCATCATTTAACATCTTCAAGTTGGTCACCATCAGAGTGTTCATAGATTTGCAATCTAGCATTCCAAATATATTTAGTACTTCAACAACATATTTTCCTTGGTTTGGAAAAATCTCATCTAGGAACTGCCATATTTCAAGACCGAGAAAATAGTGCATCATGCCACTATCTTTCATTTCAAATTCTGCTGCAAGCTTCTTCTTCCATTCATCAATAAGATTCTCTTCACCTACCAAGAATATATAATAAACATATATCAATAGAATAATGAGACCTTCATCGACAACCATATAATATAGGTTGGAATCTGCTTTACTCTTAGCAAATCCCAATCTCATAAAAAATCCATCAATTCTTCCATACCACTCTCTGGGTGCTTCCTTTAACCCACATAATTGTTTCTTCAATCTGCATACATGTGAGTTTCTATCATGGGTTTAAAAACCCGAAGGTTGTTCAATGTATGCTTCTTCTTCTAGTGACACCATTTAGAAATGTTGTATTTACATCCAATTGGCGTAGCCTCCATTTCATCTTGGTTTCCAAGGCAAGAACAGTTCTAATTGAGGTATATCTTTCTACTTGTGAAAAAATTTATTCATATTCAATTCCTTCTTTCTATAACAATCCTTGAGCTACAAATCTTGCCTTATAATTCTCAATACTTCCATCTGTCAAGTGTTTTATCTTGAATATCCATTTTGAAGAAACAACTGAATTCTCTCTTGGTCTTGGTACTACATCCCAAACATCATTCTTTATGATCGATTGGTATTCTTCAAGCATTACATCCATCCATTCCTTATTCTTTGTATCCTCTTCAAAACAAGTAGTTTCCGCATCAACAAGATTACACATCAAGGCCACATATTTGGAGTGGGTCCTTGGTCTCATCCTTCCTTTTGAAGCTCCATACTTTTCTACACCTTATATAAAATCACGATCACAAGATGGATTTTTTTGTGATATCATCTCTTGAGGTATCTCCATAGGACTTCGAGGCTTTTCCATATCATGATCTTTTGGTATCTTTTCTTCTTCAACATTATAGACTGGAATTCTTCAAGTTTCTTAAATTCTAGGAGCTTCATTATCTTCTTCTTGATCTTCATCGATATGGTTCTTTATGGACTTACTAAAAGCCGCATCTTCATTAAATATAAAATCTCTGTTGATCTTGATCTAGCAATGACCTGGAATGTATACTCTATAATATTTTTATTGATTACTATATCGAACAAATATTCCCTTCTTTCTGGAATTGTCCAATCTTTTTCTTTTCTCCTTGGGAACATGTATAAACAATGAGAAAAAAAAATATTTAGGTGGCTAACTTCAAGTTTCTCTCCAGTAAACGCCTCTTCTAGAGTTTTGTTCCTAGGCTCACTATGAGCAATTTTGTTATGAACATATACTATGGTTCTAACTGCTTAAGCCCATAGGTGCATGGGTAAGTCTTGGTCATGACTCATGGATTTCACAGCTTCCATAATGGTTCTGCTATTTCTTTCTGCTACTCCATTTTGTCGAGGATTACAGGGTATGGTGATCTCCCTCTTAATCCCAGCTTCCTTGGAGAAATATTTGAATTCACTAGAAGTGAATTCTCCTCCATTGTCATATCTCAAGGTCTTGATCTTATTTTTAGATAATTTTTCCACAAGATACTTGAATTCTTTGAATCTTTCAAATACTTCATCTTTTCCTTTAAGGAAGTAAATCCAAGTCTTGCAGGAGTAGTCATCTATAAAACAAGCACAATACACATACCCTCTTAGTGAAGTGGCTGAAATTGGACCACATACATCCAAATGAACACTATCCAAGATTCCTTTTTCTTTACTGTTGCTTCTTGGAAATGGATTCTTGGTGTTCTTCCATTGAGCACATCCATTTCAAATTCATTCATGATTGACTTGAATTTCTGGTAAACATGTGACAACCTTGCTCATAATTGATAGTGATTTGTAGTCACATGAGAAAGTATTCTATGCCATAATTCAGATGGGCTTAGTCTGTATTTCCTTTTATCTTGTAAAGTTCTCCTTCTACACAATCACAACTGCATCATCTATTGTATTTCCTTTTGGCCACATAAGTACTTCTCCATCTACAAAAGAAAATTTGAAGCCCCTCTTATCTAGAGCTGAGATAGAAAGTATATTCTTCTTTAATCCTGTAACATATCATATTCATAGAATTTCCTAAGTTCAACTTGTAAGAGGAATATACCATTCCTTTAATTGGATATTGGTAATCATCTCCAAGATTTACTTTATAGGGTGGGTATTTCTGGACAAGGCATTGAAAGGATTCTTTATATCCTGTCATGTGCATGGAAGATCCACTATCTATGAGCTAGGTGTCACTTCCATGTGATACTGGTCTAGTAAGAGCTGATATCAAAATGTATTCTTTGATAGAGTCTTCATGTTCATTGTTATTTTCTTCAACTGGTTCATTTTCTTCAGCTGCATGAGCATGGAAATTCTTCTTGAGTTGTTCTTTTTTTAGTGGACAATTTCTTGCAATGTGTCCCATCTTGTGGCATGTGAAGCATTCAAAGGATGAGTAGTCTCTTTTGGATCTTGAGTTCCTTTGAAACTTTTGTTTTCTTTTGGGAGAATGATCACAAACCTTTCTCTTGTTTGATCCTTTCTTTGCATGGGATACCAAGGCTTGATATTCATCATCATTTAGCTTCTCTTCTTTGTTGGTTATCCTTCCTTCTTCCTGCACACACTCTTCCCAATGTTTGTTGAACTTGGTAATATTTCTCCTAGCACATTTACCTCTGATGAAATATTCTCGATCCTTGGGAGAACATTTAAGGTGGTCATCACAACTTATTCTTCCTCCACCACATCACTGATAGATTCCAATTGTTCTTTGATTTGAGATATTATTGTGAACTATGACTACATGGTTTCTCCGTTTTGAATCTTCACTCCCTTGAGTTGATTTCTCAAGGTCATTCTTCTGTTAATGTTCTTTCCTTCAAATAGACTTGTCAAATCATATAATATTTCTTTTGGTGTGTTCTTTAATGATACTTGACAGATCAAATGATGCTTGATGGATTCATCTATGATCCTTTTGTCTTTGATCATGTCCTTCTTGTGCTTGGTCTTTGCTTCATCTCCCTCTGGCTCCTTGACCTCTTCTTTGATGTAGCCTTCTAGGTCATTCTCTTTAAGGATAAGCATGATTATGTAATTCTGTGCTATGAAATTCTTTGTTCCTTCAATATTTTCATCAATCTTGGTTTAGTTTGTCATCTTCAAGGAATGAGAACCTCAAGTGGAAATATAGGAGGTAGTAATTACCAATTTGAGGACTACTTCTAGAACCTCCTTCAGGATGACCTAGGGTTTGATGGTAAAAACCTAATTTTTCAACTTAGATCACTTGTAGGGATGAATGGTGGAAAATATGCACCTACCCAAGGCGAGCTATACTATATCTTGCTTTATCTGAACATGGTGATGGAACCTTGACAAATATGAATGCCTAGTTCTTCTCAGTAGTAGTGACAAATTGAAAATTGAAAATCTTCAGAATTGAGTTTTTCCACCGTAGAAAAATGCACCCTCCTATGGCAAGTTGAACTAACCTTATTTTTCAGCTGATCTAACGAGGGAGTTTCCTGGAATAACAAACCCTAGCTTATTGTACTACAGATAACTGTTGCACAATGTCTCCTTTCAGGTTGTCTATGATACCATGTTAGATTTTAATTAAAAAATTTATGCACAATAAGAAGAATATCACTGAAAGAATGACAAGCATAGAAATACCAAATAAGAAACATAGATTTATCTCGGGAAACCCTCGTGGGGAAGGAAACCTGTCAAAACTTGCTCGATATAGAATCCAACTAAGTACAGTGTAAGACCAGAAGACTAAGATAGACTGCTTCTCCTCCTCCAGATGGACTCATGTTTCTCTCTATAGCGAACTTGCTTCAACTTTGAGTGTATCCAAATGAGGAGAGCGCCTCATCTATTTATACACATTAGTTGTGAAGTATAATAACCCAACATGGACAAATTCACCTTCCCAACAAGGATGACTTGACCTAGGAGAGATACAAATATATTTTAATAATTCTTTTTTGGGTACTATTGACCCAACTTACAATGGAGGTTTTACCTCAATATTTTACATGACCAATTACATCAATGACATCCCTAATCGTAGGAACAACAACTCCAGAACGGAGGGATAATAATAATATTATAAAAATTGCAATTAGAATATCTTCCGCATTTACATTATTTCAACATGCATTATTGAACCCTTATATTTATGAAGAGAGGATAATTATTTCTTGATATGTTTTAGAGGATATAATTATTTTTGGAAAAATAATTAGACAGTAGAAACTCACCCCTAAACTAGAATTCTACAATAAGCTCCAAAAGGGTAGTGATTTTGCAAATTGTTATAGCTTATGGATGTACCTTTTAGTGACTATTATTTTTCCAAAATTTTGGTTGAAGTTTATAATTTAACATGAGTAACAATGAATTTAGTTTTATCATTCCTTCTACATCATTATTTATGTGATAAAATAAAAATTTATTATTGTGAATGAACAATGGTCTAAACAAGGTAATATATGTATCTACTTGTTGAAATTTGAATTTACACACTTTTATGGAGAGTGCATTTGTTGCCTTTATGTGTGGTAATGATTGTGTTAATTGTTAAAAACTGATGCTTTATGACACATATATATCATAGGAGATTATTTAGTATACTCTTTGTCATGCATGAGTTACATTTTCTTTTTGGTTCACCTTTGAATACAATCAGTTTAGTTTGATGGATTTGGCATTTTGAAAAGTCAATTACCCAATTCTCCTTTCTCTCCAACATATCACACAAATAAAATTCATAAGATAAAATTATGAATTTCCTATTGAACGTAGAGACATAGTATATTCTAGAGTATAAGTGGAATGAATGCATTGTGTAGATGTATTGTGTAAGCATCCAACACACCAACTGAGATGACTACAATAATCCAATGGAGACAAAGTAAACCCTATCCATAGTGAGCAAAAGAAAATCATGAAAACAACATGTAGTTCTTCTTGGTTAAATTTTCAAATGGGAGAAACAATAATAAATTATCTTTTGTTCTTTGAATGTGATTTAACTATGAGAAAGCCCAATCCTTACTTGAACTAGAAGAGCCAATTAATTATCGATTTTTTTTCGTGATAAGGTTGAAAAACCATTTATATTCCTATTTCTTATTTTGAAGAAAATTAACATTCCAATGTCATGAAATTGTGGTATAATGATCTATTTTTGTTAGCATTTGGCCATGAATTGAATGGAAGAGATATGTTGTGGTGTATATGTTAGGAATATTCACCTACCATTAGAGGGATAAGAATCCCAAATATGCTTGTAACAAACCATTTTTTTAATCTCATAATGTAATAATGTATGTAATTATAAAATGGCTAGAAACCATACACAATGGTATATGATGACCAAATGCATTGTAGTGATGTACAATGATATTAATATAAAATCCCTAATGGTTGCAGATGAAGAAGGACGAAGAAGAGATGGGGGGGATATGATTCCGCAAGTGGGGAAAGTGAGAAACAAGGTCTGAGGTAGATATTATCCTAGTGACTTATTAATCAATCATTATCCCTTTCTTGAAAACCTTATATAATGATTTATCCTAAGTTTCCTAAATCCATATTATGAGATTAGATTTCATATTTTTAACGTTATTAATTATCCTAAGTGGGGATTAAGGGGGGGAAGTGGGATCCTCATGAGTGGCACATGGAAGGAGAAATCCATGCATATATAATGTGGGAAATTAATCTTAGAGGGGGATTTAGTCATTCATGTTATCCATCACACATTTGAGATGGTGTCTGAGAAAACATGTCCTATAGCTAAGGTCCTTGGAGCCTTGGCATGGAGACTCCTTGGATGGCATGTTCTAGAGCATTAGATGGGGATGGGGACATCCTAAGGGACTAATGAACATATAAGGGGGTACAATTCCGTATGTTGTGTCTTCTAACAAGGGATGAATTGAAGTAGGATGGGACAACTATAGATGGGGTTTGACACTATATATTTCCTAGAATGGAGATTCCCTGATGCACCTATATTGGAGAATTGAAAGGGAATTTAGATAGTGAATGCATTCCTTTTTTTTGCAAGATGATGGGGGAGGGGTGCTAGGGATTGGAACAAAGGTAAATAGATTTGGAACTAGACATGTGTATGAGTTTTGGTTATTCCTTGTGTTCTGTAGGATAAGTTATGAGATTAGTAGAGGAATCGAGAGACTTCATCCCTTATGGACTTATAGCCCCAAATTGAGGGAAAACTCTTCCATAGAAAGATAAATTATGGAAAAAATCCAATGTTTAAGAAAAATTCCCTTCATCTACAACTAGTTTATCAACACCCCCCCCCACCAAAAAAAAAAAGATAAGTTCATGGATTTAATAGTCATGAAAATAATTACATGAATGTTTTAGAATTGGCATATATTCCATTAGTTTTCCATTGTAAATAAAATTTATTTCAATTTTTTGAAGAGGAGAAAAAGATGAAGTGAAAGGTCGCTTTATTGTTGAAGAAGGGGCTTAAAAAAATAAGTTTGACATTCTATTTCCTTTCAATTTCCCTTACAAATCCCCCTCTTTCAAATATATAACTACTTCTATTGATATCCATTTGCGGAAAAATTTGTCCCCTTCTACCCATTCTCAAAATAATGGATGATCAAAGACATAACTAGGGTTTTAGAATGTTATGTCAAATGGATGTAGCTTGGGTGGTTGGGAGGAATGAATGTTACCCTCCCCACCCAGGTTCTACTCTTGTAAGTGACATGATGCTCTTGTGGAGCNAAACAGGGGTTTTAGAATGTTGTATTTTTTTAAGTCTTTTCCGAAAGGTTATTCTCATTATGTGACTTGATTATTATCAAATTTTTATATGCTATCCTCGTCATTTAATGAAGGAATTTTTTTAATACATTTTGGTGTTCGAAATTCAATATTCAATGTTTCATGTTTTAGGTGTTTTGTCTACTTGCATTTTGTATAAGGAATTTTATTTTTCCTTGAGAATATCCATTGAATGATTTGTTTATTTAGTCAAAGAGAGTTTATCCCAATTCCTATCTTTATGGTTTGGTAGCACGTCTTTCATTCTATTCCTACAATTTTGTTGGAAGATTTAGGCATTGTTGCCTATCTATTACTTTTCATTAAAACATTATTTTAAACTAAAACTTGTAACTTTCCAATATTATTTGGCCAATAGGGATTGTTAGAAAAATTAACTATATACTTTTTTTTGAGAAGACGTGGGAAAAAAGCTTGGGAATAAAGTTGGTGTTATAGGGAAAATTAGCCCAAATGACAAGGGTTCATTTCACTCATATATCGGTTTAGTTCACTCATAGATCGGTTTGTAGAAAACCTCTTCCAAACCCCAACTCAAACATTACAAACATGAATTTAATGAGAAAAATTGAAATTTCATAGTTGGACATGGGAAAAAAGCTTGGGAATAAAGTTGGTGTTATAGGGAAAATTAGCCCAAATGACAAAGGTTCAATTCACTCATAGATCGGTTTGTAGACAACCTCTTCCACATCCCAACTCAAACATTACAAACATGAATTTAATGAGAAAAATTGAAATTTCATAGATGGATATTGATGGTTGTTCTTGCTAGTTTTCAAATCCATAATTCAATCCAAATGATCTTGTCTTTGACCTGCACACAACACTAACATGATACCTTCCTCAGAGCAAATAAACCGTTTAATTAAAATATTTAAGAATTGACACAAAATTCATGACTAATAGAGTCATTTGATTACCTAATCATGATATATTTCCCAGATCATCACATTCAACACATCATTACATATGAAATACAAAGGATTTGGGGAGGGGAAAAATATGGATATCCTATATTACTTCAAAAACCCCACAACAAGGTAAATGATAAAGCAATACATGAATTCCTTGCTGCAAAACCTTCTTCTCTAAAGTTTGTATTTTCCATGCCCAAGTCACTAACATGATTCCAATCCCAATGCTCTCTTTCAATATTCAACAAGAAGGATGATCAAGATCCTAACACAGTTACAAGAAAGGGAAATTGGACATAAATTTTTATGAAGGTGGCACTGTAAGAATCTTTGACACTCTCAATTCGAAATCTCCAAAATGAGGGCATAACCATGGTATTGTATTCTTCTTTCACTCATTAGACTTGATTTTATACATAGATTGATTGGTTGAAGGATTTGAATCGAGCATAAATGATCTCAACCAATCTGATAACCACCCGAGCATGCATGTAAACATGCACACTTTGTAATTTTTATCACTTCATATGTGTACGCAAGTTGTCAAAGGGTAACTCACATATGGTACACTTGTTTCTAGTGGATAACATGCGTATGCAATCCAAAATATACTTTTTTGAAGGATTTGACACTATTTCATAATGTGCAATGGATATCAAAGGTTGCAAGTATCCTTAAGTTTTGGAATGCTTATAACATATGCCTCCTAATGTATGAGGTCAGAAGAATGTATGATGGACAAAATATATTATAAAAGGAAATGGCAATCTAGTAGGAAAATTTAGGTGGAATGCACCAAAACTAGATCGGAAAGGTATCTGCAAGCAAAAACACAAGCATCAAGAGACTCTCTTCTCGAGGAATACCAATACAAGGTTCGATGTGGATAAGTTTGTCCACCATATAAAATACATTGCAGATCCATGAAGTGTATAAAATGCTAGATTCCCAGCCATGGAAAAATACGTAGTGGATCCATCAATATATTGGACAATGGACACCAAAAATAAATTGTGGATCCATGTAAAAATAGATCATAGCAAGAATCAAATATAATGTGGATCTATGTCTTAGTATATAGTAGGAGAACAACTAGAATTGTAGTGAATGTCAATTAGCCTTTTGTATAGTACCAGTGTTGTATAAGGTATGGTACGATCTTCTGCAACTCAGGCAATAGCAGATGTGAGAGTGTTTTTGAAACTCAAGGTCTTTCATCCAAACCATAGATATGCATGTGTCAATTTGAGGTTAAATATGGAGAATATTGTTTTTTAACTGGTCCTTGATGTATACCGTAAACAAATTCAAGGAAACCCACTAGTACTGATGATGGGATTCAAGTTATCTAGTACATCCTAGAAAGGGTGAATAAATGAGTTGGTATCAAACACTTGTAGAATGTATCCCTTAGGGGATATTGATGTATTCCCATTGTCAATAGTGAGGGAACTTGCCACTGATGATTGTAATCCCCAAGGTACTAACATTATCTATATTCCATTCTTAAATAAATATGAGTTGAAATCGACAGGAATAAATCTGTTGGAAGGGAGGCATTGAGACATCCCCATTAACCAACATGAGGAAGTATTAGAAAATGATTTTCTTTTGGAAAAGTATTAGAAAAAGTTATGCAAAACATACCATTGAGTATTCCTCTTGTATGCACCAGATGTGAATAAAACACAAAATACCCTTTGATAAACATGAATTATGAAAGTTATTGACATAGGTGAGGACTTCCAAAAATTACGAAAATGAAATCCAAGGTATTGCATGAATCTTAAAATGTGAATAAAGGTATTTCACTTGAACATAATGGGAAACCACTTAGTGATGAGGTATCATCTGTTGAGTGTGATATATCCTACCAATGGTGTAAGAAGGGCCAAGGTGTTATCGAATTTAGGTCATCTTCTTAGAGTAATGTGTCATTGTTGATAATAAGTGACATGCTCGTGAGAAGTCAATGGGGACCTTATAAACTAACACAAGTCCAAACAGTAAATATGATGATACTGAGAAAAATATGACAATAGGGAAGTTTGACCTGCAAAATTGGGGAATCTAGGGAATGGTCGACTCATGTTTTAACTTCCTTTGAACAACAACACAACATATTTTGTGACTTGAGAAGCAGTTAGGATCCATGGATAGAATAATGATACAAAGTTAGCAATGCAAGAGGCACTACAGAATTCTCCATAATAGTTGGAAGAGTAATCAATTGAAGGAGTTCTTGACTCAAATCATGGTTCAGATTCTAAGGTCAATAGTTCAACCCAATTTGTGAACATAGACATGGCACAAGTTTTTTTTCAAAGGATACATAACTGTGTTTCTCAGTACATATATAGTACATCAAAATTCTTTACCCCTCTTCTCTTTATATAAATACTTTTTTTTCGTGTCCTTTTCATATTAGGAAGCTTGACATTAATAAAATAATGATATAGTACAATGGAGGAGACAAGTGTTGCATGGAGTGCAACCAATGGACGGTACTCTATGCTTATGCATTGACTACCATCAACTTAATAAAATGACCATTAAGAATAGATACCTGTTGCCACCAATAGATGATCTATTTTATGAACTGCGTGGAGCAACAATATTTTCAAAGATTGATTTACGATCTGGTTATCATCAAGTTCGAATTAAAGATGAAGATATTTTAAAAACAACTTTTAGGAATAGATACGGTCATTATGATTTTGTTGTCATGCCATTTGCGCTCACTAATGCCCTGACTGTCTTCATGTGTTTAATGAATAATGTATTGCATAAGTATCTCGACAAATTTGTAGTGGTTTTCATTGATGACATTCTAATTTATTCTATGTCTAAAGAAGAACATGAGGAGCACTTAAAAATTGTTTTACAAGAGTTATGGGAACATCAACTTTATGCTAAATTCAGTAAGTGTGATTTTTTTAAAGATAAAATACAATACTTGGGGCATGTAATAACCAAAGAAGGGATCTTGTTTGATCCAGAAAAGATAAAAGCAATTGAAAAATGGTTGGTTCCAAAGGATGTGACTGACGTGTGATCATTCAAGGGGATTACCAGTTACTATTGAAGATTCATTGAGGGGTTCTCAAGAATCGCAAATCCCATAAATTCTTTACAGAAGAAGGAAAGAAATTTGAATGGAATCAAAAGTGTGAAGAAAGTTTTAAGAAATTAAAAACATTATTAACTACTGCACCAATCTTAAGAATTGCTGATCCTAATAAGGACTTTGTCGTATGCACTAACGCATGTAATGATGGCCTAGGCGGGGTCTTAACTCAAGAAGGACACGTAATTGCATACGAGTGTAGGAAGCTTTAAATTCATAAGAAAAAATACGCTACTTACGGTTTAGAGTTGGCTGCTGTCATACATGCTTTCCAGATGTGAATCCATCACTTAATCAGAAGAAAAAATATGTTGATGACAGATAATAAGGGTTTAAAATATTTGTTGGATCAACCAAATTTATATGCAAGGAAATCTAGGTGGATAGTTTTCCTTTGCGAGTACAATTTTGAGATCCAACATATTAAGGGAAACGCAAGACTGAACTTTGTGGCAGCAATCAGCACTTATAAAACAGATTTAGAATATTAGCTAGAAGAAGGAGTAAAATTGGATGAAAATTATCAGAAATTACAAGCTAAATTGACAGAAAATTTAAATGAAAGTTTAAGTACAGAGCATAGTCTAAATGAAAAAGGGATTTTTACTTTATAAAAATAGGCTGTATATACCTAATGTACCTAAAATTAAGTTGCTAATTTTAAATGAAATACATAAGACTCTTTACTCAGGACATCCTAGTTATCAAAAGACTATAACCATGTTATAGAAAGATTATTTTTGGCCAAATATGAAGAATGAACTGGCATAATACATTGCCAAGTGCTTTGAATGTCAACAGGTTAAGACTGAACATCAGCATCCAGCCGGTTTATTATAGCCATTACCCATCCCTAGCTGGAAATGGGAAATAATCAGTCTTTATTTTATTATAGGTCTACCTAGAAATCAGAATCAGAATGATTCGATAATGGTAGTTGTCGATAAATTCAGTAAAGTAACTCATTTTATACCAGTGAAGACTGCCTACAAGGCTGCTAATATTGCTAATATATTCATGAAACAAATACTTCATTTACATGGGATACCGAAAGTTATAATTTCTGACAGAGACCCTAAGTTTACGGGCAATTTTTGGAAGTCTTTATTTAAAGGCCCAAATACTACTTTAAATTTCAGTACATCTTTTCACCCCCAGACGGATGTAAAGACTCAAAGAGTGAATCAAATATTGGAAGATATGATAAGGATGTATGTTAGAGAATAGCCAGGTAAATGGGAGGATTACTTATACTTGGTAGAGTTTTCTTATAACAATCACTACCAAGCTTCAACAAGATACAACCCATTTGAAATTTTGTATAGCAGAAAGTACAATACCCCCATCTCATGGTGTAACCCAGTTGATAGGTTAGTACTAGGACCTGAGCTATTAAAGGAGATGGAGTTAATTGTAAAGCAGGTGCAAGGTAATTTAAAGGTTTCACAAGACAGACATAAAAGTCAAGGAGATCTTAAACGAACTCAGAGAGAGTTCCAGGTGGGTGAACATGTTTTTATAAATGTAAGGCCTAAAAAGAGTTCTTTGAAGTTAGGAACTTGTGCTAAGTTGGAACCCCTATATTGTGGGCCCTTTGAAATACTGTCCAGAATGGGACAGGTGGCATATCAACTGGATTTACCGCCAAATTTAAAGGTTCATAATGTGTTTCATATCTCTGTTTTAAAAATATATGTACATGATACTACTCATGTTATAAATTGGAATGATGTGCAGGTGGAACCCAAAGGAGATTTTTTGGTGAACCGGATTGTATCCTCGATAGGAGGGAGATCTTGCTTCGGAATTGCACCATTTGACATGTGAAGGTGCAATGGAAGCACCTTAGTCCAGAAGAAGCCACCTAGGAATTGGAGAGTCATATGCAAGCATCATATCCAATTATGTTCCAGGGCAACTCTGAGGATGATGAATAAAATAACATCAAGGACGATGTTATATTTAAGGGGGTGTGTATGTCACATACCCCAAATTTCAAACAAACATTTTATGTTTTAGGAGACATTATGTTTTAATTTATTATAAAGTTTGTAATTATTGACCAAGTGGGGTCAAGGATAATTGTATTTAATAGATGAATATTTTATTAATTAATAAATAAAAGATGAGACAACAACTTAAGGAGGCTGATTAAATGAGTGTCTACTGGCCACTTTTGCAAGTTGAGATAATAAATCTCGATCCTGAAACTGGGATACAAAACGTCTTACCTGTAAAAAGACCTGTACAAGAATGATCATTTCACTGCATTAGCTTCAAGAGCTAAGTAAGCCTCGAGCATGAACTGAAGTTCCTTCATTTCAAACAGGAGACAAACTTTAGTACATAGTAAACAAACAATTGTTTTCAGCTCATACTACTTCAGATCATTACCTACTAAATCAATCTTTCAATACTTAATTATGAATGCAGATAGTGAAGTATGCAGTTATAGAAATTAATAAAGGAATTGGTTTTAGTTTCTAGATTAGACCCTTTAGGATGTTAAATGTTAGCAGTTAAGTTACCCTCTTTATCGCTGATTTTAAACATTAATTGTCGCAAGAAAATTTTAAATTTTTATGAAAATTTGGGGTTTTACACATGGGTAGCGTATGTACATGTCTAGTGAGCCCATAAATCGTGTGTACCAAGCCCTATACAAAATTTTTTAGAATGTGGGTCGCTTACACCTATGGGGGGGGGGGTTGAAGTTTTTCGTTAAATTTTTTAATGAGTATTGAGTCATCAAATTTGATCTTATACAGATCATATGGATATTAAATGGAGAGAGAGAGAGAGAGAGAGAGAGAGAGAGAGAGAGAATGATTTTGTTGATGGAATTTCTAACAAATAAAGTATTAAAATAATGAATAATATATAATAATATAAATAATAAATAAAACATAAAATTATTATATTTAACTAAGGGACATAACCCTTTGGTAAATAGTCACCTTATAATCCCTATATATGCAGCTACATCCTCATTATACATTATGATATTTATCTTATCAATTATATATTCGATTATTTGTCCATTTATGGATCCTTTGTATTATTTACATTGGTTATTTGTGTAAGAAACAAATTTATCGTTTCATTAGTATCTGAACCGCCTCTTGGGCTTGGTTTCGGGCCTTTGGCCATTATTTAGACTTTGTCTAATTTGGTTTTTGTCCTTATTTCATACAAATAAGAAGCAGAGAAAGAAAAAAAGTTAAAATAAAAAGTTAAAAAGAAAAAGAGGAAAGAAAGCATTTGAACGGAAAAGGACAACAAAAAAGAAGTAAAACCACAGGTGGTTTGTAAAACCACATGACATTTTTTCCAAAGCGTCGGATATAAAGTAACTCTTTAATAAAATTAAAGAGAGAAAGTTTCAAACATTTTTTAATTATATATAGATATATATTATTGGGTTATTGGTATATATTCTTTATCAAATTTTATTATTTAGATTACAAAGTTCATTATATTCCATATCAGTATAATATTATTATTACTTTTAATATTAGTAATAATAATTATTGGACTGAAAAAAAAGATATTGACAATTTAAAAAAATCAAGAATATGTATTTTAATGTTGAAAATAAGGAAAAGTTTCCTATCACCTCAAAAATAAATGTTTCAATACTATTTAGAATTAAAGGGACACTTGAAGGAAATGATATGACCATTTCTATTGTACCTGCTGAAATCAATAATTGTATTAGTACCGAATTCACTAACCATTTAATGATTCATGAGTCAAATATAGGTGAAGGGATAGACTTTTGGGACAAGAAACAAATTGAAATAAGTGGCTTACAATTGAAAGTTGGATATTATATGGTCACATCGAAATTCATTGTTAATTTTTTATGGAGAATTGACGGTGAAATAATTTGGGGTTTACCTTGGATAAGAACATTGGGGACTTTCATCTTAAACGCCAAAAAGAAGTTTCTAACATTTTCCTATAAGAAGAAGAAAATCGCATTCCAGGATGTTATAGTGAAGTCAAGTCCAAGAGTTGTGTCGTCTGAAGACTTCAAAGAAATCTTAAAGGTGATTTCACAAGAAGATCATAAATCATTACATAAGATGCAGAAAGAATTCAACAAAGTCACCATGGAAAAATAAGAAGAGATCTCTTGTCTAAGACATCATAATAAAAAATTGCTTCTTTAGATCAAGAAGGTTAAGGATAAAGAACAATTCAATCAAAAGCTAAAAGATGAGAATCGAGGTTTTCAGAATAAACTGTTAGAAAATATCAAAGAGAATGGTCACCTTACGAAGCATAAAGAATATCTAATGGATCAGATCCAGAATCTTAAAGATGATGATAAATTGCATGAAGAAATGATCAGGAACCTTAAGAATGATAAAGATTCATTGGAAAAAGAAGCAAATACAAATCCAATCTTTGTTGTAGTTCAAAAAGAAGACAATCTAGTAAAAAACAACAACAACAACTCCTTATCGACACCCAAATTATAAAAATCTTGTTTGACCAAAGACAGGTTCAAAATGAAAATAAACAAAGGATTTATGATTTTAGAAAAGAAATAACACAAAATCAACAAACTAAGCAGAAAAAAAGAAGTTCCATCTGACAAAGTGATCGACAAATAGCACCAATTAAGATAGATCTTGGATGGAAAACTTCGCAAACGATGCAAGATTTATTCTTGGGAATTCGTAACACATATCGTCTCGTTTCGTTAAGTGTCATAATTACTAACACAAAAATCAAGGGATGGCATTACAAGCTAAACAAAATTCATGCATAATCTTTGTCTTCAATAAGCTTTGAGGACAAAGCTTCCCTTAAGGGGAAGGAAATGTAACAAATAAAATATTAAAATAATGAATAATGTATAATAATATAAATAATAAAATAAAACATAATATTATTTATATTTAACTAAAGGACACAACCCTTTGGTGGATAGTAACCTTATAAGCCCTATATATGAGGCTACATTCTCATTGTACATTATCATCTTTTATATCATCAATTATATATTATTTGGTCCATTCATGGAGTATATGTGTTATTTACACTAGTTATTTCGATAGAAATGATTCTTAATTGTTCCATAATTTTTGTTGGGGATCAATTTGCATTGGTTTCACTCCAACAGTGTGGAATGTTTAAATTCTTTTGATGTGAAAACATACAAGCCCAACCCCAACTACTCAACTTGCTAATAGAATATTGGGAGCCTAGTCGAGAGGATTTTGTGATTCATGAATTTGTCCTTACCATCAAGGTGGGGGGGATATATTTTATTAAGGTGTTATCTCATTGAGGCGTGGTTTTTATTCTCAAGGGAGGGCCCCACAGAGGTCTTTTAGTAAAAGATTACATATATTCTTACTACAGTGCAGATGCAAGGAAAGTTGGCATGCAAATACTAGTATATAAAATCATTGACCTTGGCCTCAAAATCATTGTTTTGACTATTGTGAGTATTTTTGGGTCATCTTCACCACACTTATATTTAAGGGTATATATGTACTATGTTATTGAGTGCTAAGACCAAATTTATATGATTGGTGCTCAATCTTATTGAGAAATATGAAATCACAATTAACTAGCTGCAAAATAGGTGGACTAAATATGTTTTTTTATGGGTCTCTCTTGGTATCCTTATACATGAGGATATTACCTTCCATGCTCCCTCATACCATTATCCCCCCTAGTGATCCTCTCAATCCTCCTATGAGTGTCTATGGGACTATGATGAGGAGGATTGGAGGAGGAGTCAGGACGAGTTCTCTATGCCTTCAATGATGAGTTTTTGACTGGTGGGAAGTATAGATGGTTTTCATTGATGATTATCTATATGAGCAAATGAATTATCATAATTAACCCGAGATACCACTCCCTTTAGGTGTCTGGTGGGGGAATAAGTAAACACTTTTCCATTTGTAATTTTTATTGGATTTTTGATAATGTAATATTTTGTATTTTTAGAGATGTATCTATTTTTGTGTGTGTGAAGTCTAAAAATGATCTGATGATGTAGATATGGGCCCTATTTGGCTAGAAATACCATGACACCATAGGAGGATTGGAGAGGATGAGTTGGTAAATGATGAAGAAAAAAAGATTCTTCTAAATGTTCATGATAAACATGAGGCAATGACCATCTTGGTTCCTATGGTTTAGATAGAGGACATACTTGAGTGCTTACAAATATAGGTAGTAGGGGTTCCTTGTCCTTGGGTCCTACTCTTTCTATGAGTGGCATCCCTTGTAATTTATTATAGGAATGTACACAACACATCGGGGCATGATGCATAGGTTATATTTTCTACTTTTCGGGATCTAGATTTCATCATTAGAGGCTTGAAAGGCCTATTTTGTATATGAATTAGAATCTTTATAGCTACAAATTTTTGGTTTTTTTGAATTGATGTAAATACCATCCTATGATAATTAATGAAAACAATTGACCTAATTTTATGTACATTTTTTTTCTCACTCATTTACTTCATGTGCTTGATTATTAATGTGACAAATGGAAAGATAATACATACTTATCTAATGCATCAAATAAAAATTTGAATCTTTTAGGAATATCGATGTATGAAATATATTCAAAATTTCATTTGAGAAGTCACACTCATAAAATATTCATAAGATAATATGGTCACAAACATGGTATAGTTCATTAAGTTATAAAATTTCCAATTGATATTCCAAGTGGAACAACAAACTTTGGATTCCATGTGATATGGCATGCAACAAGAGTTTGATTACTGCACTATATTAAAAAATGTTATTAATGAGACAAGGCATAGTCCACTTGAACTCACTAATTGACTTGTGGTCTAGTAGATCACCCAAGTGGTAGAGGAAAGGTTCTGAGTGTGGGGGATAGAACCATCCACAAAGGCTATAAATTTAGGTGCTTTTTATGTCACCTATCAATTGATCACAAATCATGATGAGCACCACTAAAAGAAAAGAAAAACTAATAAAGGGAAATCAATTTATCTAGCTATAATCCAACTAGTTCAAGGTGTTTCCTAGGCATTATTGCCTAGGAGTAATATCTCTTAAGTTAGATCCTGTTTCTATGCCCATTAACTGCATCCCCTTCAAAATATTCTATCTCATATTCCTTTGCTTAGGACCGACCTCACAATGTAAAGACCAAGATACATTGAATTAAATTTTCCTGACCCTAATTGGTCATTGTTCTAGTGATAAACAAGTACCATGTTTCCTTCATAGAAGACACGTGGGTGGATGAAATTATCATACTAATACTTGGTACAATTTTTATGCACCTCATTTTCAGTAGTCGCATCTCTTCAATGCTCATCTAGTTTTTCTAGGGACATTAAACATTCTTCTAAGGGGATAGTATTAGGAAGGATCTCAATGTCTAGATTTAGAGATAACTTCAACTCCATGTCCAAGATGGAATGGAGTGAATCCTATGGTAGTATTGATTGAGTTTCGATATGCTTGAATTGATTGGTATGAAATAATATACCAATTTGTTTTTCTCCTATTAAGCATTTGTTGCAAACTGGTTATCAAGAACATTTTGATAACCTCTACTTTTCCATTCACTTGTGGGTAGTATGGTGAGCATAAATCTTGTCAAAATCCAATCTTGGATGTTAATTCTATCATCATTTTATTTTGAAAATGGTTTCTATTGTTAGTTACAATCACTTTAGGAATACCAACTCTAGTTATAATCTAATTAAATATAAAGTGAACAATTGTTTCACTGTCACAAGTACAAGTAGGCATGGATTTGGCCCACTTGGTAAAGTAGTACATGACCACATTAATGTACTTATGACATTTTTATGATGCTAGGTTACATATTACTTCCTAATTACCTAAATAGTGATACCAATATACAATGGAGTAGGATGTGCATGCATTTTCCTGAAACATTTGGCATGGGTGTTCGTTCTTCACTGCTTCGACACAATGTTTAAAGATATAAGGCCAAAAGTAACCTACATGCAATATATTTAGGGTTGTTTCTTCTTCTTCTCTCCCATGAGGATCTTCCTTTATTTCTCCAAATATTTAGTAATTGAATAGAGCCAAGAGCCCGTATATTTTTTTCTTTTATTCCACTAGATTTTTTTTTTTTACCATAGTTCAATAGAAAAACTACTTTGATACCAACTAGAAGGAACCCAAAGGGTTACTTGACCTTAACATCCATAATAACACATATAATACAAATNTTTTTTTTTACCATAGTTCAATAGAAAAACTACTTTGATACCAACTAGAAGGAACCCAAAGGGTTACTTGACCTTAACATCCATAATAACACATATAATACAAATTATAAAGGATAAATACATATTATTCTTATATTCATATTGATAACATTACATTTTATTCTCGATACACATTTGGTGTATATATAATCCACAAATAATAAGTTGCATCCCTCAGGAAGGGATATCACATATAATAATTACAAAATATGATAATTAATAAATTAATTTATAATATGGATTTATATACTTATATTGAAATATAAATTAATAATAACTACTTCTAATAGTAATATACTTAAATATACCACAACATTCTCCACCATGGAACTCATTCAACGCCCTCTCAGATTCTTTGTGTGTTAAACATATTCTAAGGATTGAATCAACCCCCTGATAGTGCAAGATGTCACCAATGATAAGCTAATTATTTATATGGTGATGAATTCATTATTATCCTTCACAAGATAATCAAAATGGGAGCCCTCCAAGTCTATAGGTACACTAGTATATTTCCATACCATGGGTCATTCAAGTCGATGAGGAAAACATGTCTGTCAAGAAACAATTATTTTTCAATTAGTTCCTTATCTTGTCTTGGAATCTCTGACATTAGCTTGGAAAATGTTAAGGATTTTTCAACTTACCTGATGTAGTTTCTAAGTCAAATTCTTGTAGATAACAATCCATTTATTATACTTTCCTCAATGAATTATGCATAGGGATGATGTGTGTTGAAATGAACTGACATATGCAATTATTACAGTTCATCTCATAATGATATAATGTTGGAGTCTTCGTACAACATGAACAACTTTTAGTGCCATTTTTTCAAGATGTGAGTACCTAAACTTAGCACCGACCAAATTTTTACTCAAATAATGAAACCCATGCTTAAGATGTAGTTCATCCTTTTGAACCAATCCCATACAAATGCTTGATTCATATTCTGTTAAGTAATAGAATATCCTTAGTATAATTCAGAGGACTTAGTAGAGGGAAAATAATTAACACCTCTTCCAATGTGTCAAATGATCATCGAGTGTGATAATCCAAATGCAAGGGATCCCTTTCTTCAAAAGGTACATGAATCCTTTTGTTACTCAACGTAGTTAGAAATTAAACAACACAAGAAATTAACTTTACCTTGGAGGAAATGTAGTTAACGAACATTACATGGGGGGGGGACTAGGATATTGCCTCAATCATAAATTGGTCCACTAGAATACCACATTTGGACATAATTAAACCAAGTACTTACCTATATATGAAAAAAAATATTCACTTAAAAGGATTTAGGTGAATCCTATAGTAACGAAATCTATTGAAAACTTCCTTGAGGTGATTAGGATGATCAACCATCTTTGAGAATCGAGGTATAACGTTATCAAGGTCAGCTTCGAAAATGATTTTGATGTCAATGAATGGATATTACATGGCTAGGTGTAAAGTGGATCCAACATTATTTAGACCAAAAGGCATATTTATATACACAAAAGTTCCCCACAAACATATTAATGCAATTTTATGTTGATCTTCAGGATGGAGCTGAATTTCATTATAACTTGAAAACCCATCCATGAATGAGTAAATATCATTCCTTGCACATTCAATGATAATTTGGTTGATAAAAGGGATAGGGTAGTTGTATTTTGGAAAATATAGGTTCAGGTCCTTGAAGTCAGTACAAAATCTGATATTCCTTGTTTCTTATCAATGGGTACCAAATTAGACACCCATTCGATCAAGGGCACCAAGTAGATAAAACCTGCATGAAGAAGTTTTTCTACCTATTCTTTATATTGAAGAAAAAAATTCTATGGATTAACATGTCACAACTTTTTTCGAACATGTTTGACATTGGGGTACATCTTAATCTCATGTTAAACAATACTAGGTTTGATTCCAAGAGTCTCTTCATAGAACTAGAAAAACATATTGCAATACACTTTAAATAGTGTAGTATAAATGTGAACTTCATCAAGGGAACAATATGTACCTATGAATACATTCTAAAGGACACTAAAAGTCTAATAAATGTCGATTGACATGGTTTTAAATATTTTTTCCATGTTCCCTTATGCATACACATCAAGTGTTGAAAGGGGAAATCCATACCATTCCATATTTCTAGTTCTGATGATCCCATTCTCATCAATCCTAAATCCATTCATGGTAAGGAAAAATAATGAACTTTGGTGCATGTCCTTGCAAGGTATCTCTATCATATAATACATGGCCTCCAAAATAGCTAAGAGGGTATGATTGTATCTAGGAGGCCTTAGCTGGGTGAGGAGTTGAATGCCTAAATGGGCATAATGTATTGATCACATTCATGATCAAAGAAATAATCATGATCATTTCCTTTTATCTTTGATTCAACAACTTGATAAGTTATTTTGGTTGCATACAAATCCACTAGGTCCCTAATATATGTGGTATAATCTAAGGTAATAGAGGATTCTGGCACTATCCATCGATCTTCAAAATAAGCTATTATGAAGTTGCATACCCTTTCTATGGAATTAGTGTAGATCAATGACATCATGTGTATTTGGGAATTTTTTTCAACATTTCATGTGGTTTGGGTGGGGGAATATTAGAGGTCCCCATGAGGGTAGGGTAGATCCCCACTCCAACATTTTCATAGGGTCTTTTGGAATGGACAAACAATGGGACATTAATCGTTGTCGTGGAAATGGACTCTATTCTACACTAAGACATTTGGTCTATAGTAACAATCTTCCCTTCATGATGAAAATGAATAACATAGAATAACGAAGACACAACTTCCATAATGGAACAATTACAATTTTATACTAAGAAGAGGTTGTAATCAAAAGGAGCATGAATGACCTATACCTCTATAGCTACAGTTCCCCCCTAGCTCTATTGGGAGAGAAATAATAATTCCACAAGGCTTGAAAAAGTGACCATCAAATGATTTTAACATGGTTGGAATATCTACTATCTTAGGCAAGCCTATGGCCTTCCAAAATTACCATGACATAATGAAGGCATAATACACTTCATCTACCACAATCCTAAAAATATTAAATCCTCTGGTTAACACTTGTATTTGGAAAGTGGAAGATGGGGCTTCTGTTGTCCAAATGTTATTAATTGAGGATTTAAAGGGTTGAGATCCCTGGTTGCAGACAATTAAGTATTTGGTTGTGTAGTACATCTTTGAAGTATGTCTAATGTAGAAATTCAACAAGGTGTTTGGGCCATAAGTTCAATGAAGCTATATATTTGTGAAACTCGCATAAGATTATACATGGACCATTTTATCATGCCTTTTAGTATGCAAGGCATCATGTCATTCGTTGGATTTTTAATGTGTAGAGGGTTTGTCATGTTATAGGTGGAAACTTCTTTTCCCTTGGATACATATGTGGGTGATTCATAATTACGAACTCTAGTATAGAGATTAACCTCTCACTCAAACATATAAAAATTTTCATTTTATGTGTTTCCTCCTTGTGAGGATGCTTCTTGATTTCCCCCTTACAGAGGTACATGGTTACTTGGGGCTCCAAAAACCATTTTCTAGTGTTGATGAGGAAATGGATTAGTAAGAACAAGAGGATCCTTGGATTCTTCTCGCAACACCAACAACCATCATGGGGCCTCCAACTTGGGTCATAGTTAAATAAGATGGTATTCGCTACAAATATTACAAAGAAACTTAACCTTCTTATTTTTTTCCCCTCTCCAACATTATTATTGTTTAGCATTGTTGCTGCCATTCCCATTTCTTTTGTTTTTATCCTTCTCCCCCCCTAGGATGCTGGTTTCCATTCTAAATTGTTTCATGTACTAATAGGACATTAGAGGATTAAGGCAGGTTGGGAGAACTGGTGGTGGTTTAGGAAGCTGTAAATGCATTGGAATTTAAAAACATTTCTCCCATTCAACTGTCACCTAAATTGATGCAACATTCTTTACATATCCAATCACACAATTGACTTGTGGCCCTAGTTGGACCTAAATTGGGTGAGTTTTTTTTTAGGAACCATAGGGAAAAAATTGTACAACATATGTGAGTGAGAATATACCACGTCTAATTGTTGGGCCCTAATAATTTCTTGTTATTTGGTAATGAATCCTCATAGTGTGTCATCTTTTGAAATATAAAGACTTAATTAACCAATCTACTATATATTCATCAAGAATTAGAGCTTTAATCAGATGATGGTGCCTATGCCACTTATGAATGTGATTGGAGACATGCGTGGACTAATCCAATCAGAATGATGTTATTAACTCAATTTATGTTTCATACTGGATTGGTAACTAGAAGTGATTTTGAAATGTCATATATAAGGAATTAACACTTTGAAATGAATCCCAAGGAAGTTCTATGTACCACTTCACCGTGAATCCAATGAAAATTTTCTAGAAAATTGTCATCCTAATACCATCATCCATTAGTGAGTTTGATGAGAACCAAAGATGGAGTGTCTGACATGAGTGACTAAGTCTTATCTAGATTTTCCCTCAAACTTGGAAATTCCAAAGGGAAACTTTGTTGGAATAAGAGGCCAACTAGGATAAGGCATAATTGTATCATTGGTGATCTTGGTTAGATATGGGAGACTAATTGTTTCCAAGAATGACAATTTTATTTGGGAAAGAGAATTCCAACACCCATGTGTCTTTCTTATGGATTGGTTAATGAAAGAGTTACCTAGCATACATGCATTACCAGGAACACATTATGAATTGGTTTGTAAACCACGTATATGGGTGTGGTTGGAAAATATTTAAACATATAGATAAAAATACTCAATTCACCATGTCTCCCATACTAGGGAATGACATTCTCCCTTGTGGAATATTATAACTTGGGAAATGTGTAGTCCCTATTGAGGGGATTGACAAGGGAATTTGTCCTCCTCCAAATGGGAATGCATTTAAGGGGATTGATTTGTTTCCCATTGGATTATTATAAGATTACCAAAAAGGATTGATAATTTCCATGCGGGGCATTCCAACTAATAGAATCCCAAAATAAAAAGCATTGTTACCCTGGGGTATGTATGCTGTGGTTCCTAAACTACTTTTAGGAGTAGTAGATAAGGAAGTAGGACCTTTGAAAAGTACTCCTGACCCCGATGGGAAAAGATAATGTGCTATAATTCTAGACATTGTAAGGTTAAATCCTCCCATGGCAACATTGAAAATAGGATTTGAGGTGACCCTATCCCCTAAACTACCGCCATCATCATTCGTGTTCACAACCTGGTATAGAGGAGATGAATGTGTAATGTGGATTTGACTATCAAAATCACGTGTTTGTAAGAATGAAATACTTGCATAAGTAGTAGTAGGATTGTAAAAATATGATAAAGCTATAGGGTTGCTTAAATCCTCGATATGAATTGAATCAATATTTTCAGAGATGGAGGGAGATGGATTCCTAATTGAAATCTTAGTATGACCTTCAGATTCACTTTGATACTTTTTTGGGGGATATTTCGTTTGAATTTCTAAGTCTTTCTTCTCTTCCTATTCTAGAGGGTTGTTTGGAATTTATGGTATATATTTATTAAGATCATGAAGGGTGGGTTATGGATTATCGACCTTGCATATTTTTGGAAGAAACTCCAGCCTCTCAAGCAAGACATGTCTAGTGTTTCGAGATCTATGAAGATGTTGGATGGATACAGTGACTCAGAATATAAGAACCTTACAATGTATTAATGAACCCAACATACACCACTAGAAAAATAGATCCTATAAGGAACAATCAAGCAAACTACTCTCCCAAGGACAAGTTAATGAAGAGATGGAGTAGGGATTTCTAGAGGTGAGTTTAGGATGATCACGGACCAAGTCTAACCAATGAAGGCAGGAAAGACATTCATGGTAACCTTCACTCAACAGTCATCCAAGGTGTAAGTGCCTATGAATATGGAAAACTTCTAGGGTATTTTGGGTGGATATTATGCATATGTCGTAGGTACCACAAGCACTTCCTACTTGCAATTGTTATAGATAAAGTTAACACTTCTCCATTTGTGACAACAATGCAAAAGAAGACACTCAAAAGTGTCACTTTTTTTCTCACAAAAAGGACATTTATGGATGGAATATCCTATGATTTGATAGTTAGTGATATCGCTTATCATTAAAAATAATATCCCAACATCGTTCCACTTGATCATAGGAGTTGTAACCACTAAAAGGGAAAAATTCCAACTTTCCCTCTATTAGGGTCTGAGTCATTCACATCTTTCTCTTGAGTAGGGCCTGCATTCATCCAAAACTATCCATTCACATATTGCATACTAGAAAGGAGTGAGACATTTACATTTTTCCTGGGAATTGTGCATGAATCTTATCCATAATTTAATGAAAAAATATAAAAAAACAAAATATGGGATTTAAGGAATTTTTGAAAACCAACCTACTTGGTTACAACTCCCTAAAACACTAGGTTACCAATACAACTATTTTCTCCGAATAAAAAGGAAACGAAATGGACCAAGGGAGGAGACCTAGAACCTAGAAATCCAAGTTATACTAGAGTAATCACTTACACACCCTTCATACCTATCCATCAGTAATCCCCATTTATGGCCTCTTGTATCCCAAAATACTGAAGTGTCATCCTCAGGTAACTTCATCCCTCACATACATATAGTGGACCAAAGTGGGAATGTTGGAGGGCATGAGAAGAGAGACAAAAATATTCAGGTTTGATAAGGTCTCATGGATTGAGAAGGTACATCTTGTAGTTGTTTCATTTCTATCATAGATATTTTCCATCTTTCCCTCTCTCAATCAAGTGTTCTTATGATTGCAGTTTGACATAAAGAATGGTTTTGTAGCTTATATTAAAAGTGAGTAGATAGTTAATGTTATTACTAATTTCATTTCAATTACATTCTTTATTAACTGTTAAAATTTCTTGAATTGGTTTTGTAGGTATACATTGGGAAACAAAGAGTGAATCTAGAGAAAGACAAAGGAGCAACTATGCCAACCTTCAAAAAATGTACACAACTATCTTCTCCCTTATCTCTTCTTTAGTTATATTTTATTATTGAAGTTTGTATGTGGTCTTACGCATGCAGAAGATTCTAAATCAACCTATAAACATAGCCATTTAGGTCAATCTCATTTTTCTCAGTGCATTGGTGATCTTTCCCTAGTCATAGGATTTATTTCCAAAAAATAGAATTAGTGACTTTAGTGAGGGTAAACCAACATCTCTAGGGACTTATGGACTGATTCTTCTATTTTCTTAGGTATTTCAGTCTTTATCTCGATTAAACATATCCTATATGCCTTGATATTTCCATATTTTAAAAACTTTTGTGAATTTTTTTCTTTTTTAGTCCACTTTAGGAGTTATTTTCACCCCCTAGTACTTACAGGAACGAATTGTAAGGGGTATTCACAGCCTATAATGGTGACATACACAAATGGTTCACACGTAACCCTCTGGGAAGGCATGAATTACTTGAAATTTGAAAAAAAAATCTTAGTTCTCTCCTTTTCTTAAAAGTCTTGAATTGGTTGGATTGTTTGAGTGACTTAAAAGTTTTCTAGGTCCTCTTGGATCATTTTGGGTGGTGTTTGAGTGTGTTTGTATTGATATTGAGTAAAAAAATCATAAAAATGTTTTGAGTGTTTTGTACTTCATTTGTTTTTCATCTATTTGAATGATTGATAAAACTTGAGTGTGAGGACCCAGAGCATAATCAAGCTATTTGTGCTCTTAGTTATTCTCGCTTGTAAGCAAAACTTGGCTTCCAAAACCTTGCCACATAGTATACCTATTGATTTGTTTGAGTCTAAGAACTTATTTGTTCTTGAAGTTGGATTTGGCTTGTGGTTGAAGAGGATATTGTTAGAATTTGTTTTCACCATAGTGGTAGGCATATATTCCTTGTTTTTGTTGTTTTCATCAATTTGAGTTGTTGTCCAAAAAGTTGCACTTTCATAAAAAAAGTAAAAAGTTTGGATTTCAAAAAGCTGTATTGGGTTTCTGAAAAAAAATGGTAGTTTGCATTTGATTTGAAAGAGTTTATTATGTGGTTTGAAAGAGTGCTTCATATTTCATTTTAAAGAGTGTGATAGGGTGCATTTTGAATTGGATATATTTGGTTGCACTTAATTTCTTCTTTTTGAAAAAGTATTCGAAATTCCTATTTTTGAGAAGCATAAAGCATCGTAAAGAAAGGAGGAGACTTTCTTTTCTAGAAACTCATTTAATAGTCTAGGTTCTAGAAATTTGGAATTAGGTTTTGTAAGTTAACTTCTCCAAGTCCACACAAGATTGAGACTCAAAACAATTAAAGAGAGTTAAATTCATTAGTAGCATGAAGCATAGTAACATAATTCGAGTATGGATATGAATTCAAATACAATTCGAGACAGAAAAAAATACTTAAAGAAAAAACATAGGAGTATGTTGCTTATAAATCAGGAAAAAATATTTTTCAAAAATTTCAAATTTAAATATATAGATAGATAAACCATGCCATATTTACATGTAACATTCATTTTTTATTAAAAACAACTTGAAATATAAATCTTGCTAAATCTAATAATTCATTAATAAATTTAATTATAAAATATAAAATAATTAAAATACCAAAAATAAATTATAAAACAATAAAGCAAATTTCAAATATTGTATTGTAAAAAATAATACCCTTACTAAAATCTAATATTATAACTAGTTGCTAAGCTTTATATTTATATTATAAAGTAAATATGATATAAAAACTAATATAACAATTAATATTTATAATGAAAGTCTAAAACAAAATATATAATGTAAAATTTTAAATCTGTAAGCATTTAAATTGTAAATCTAACACTAAGTCAATTGTGCAACCAGTCATGTAGTGGGGTTTAATTAAAAATAAGAAAATAAATTTAAATAAATCAATAACTCTTACTTTATAATACATGTGTCAAACTGTACACTCACTATGTAATGGAAGATAGATATACCATATTTGTACTATGCCGAATATTCGTCGATTTGTTTAACTCCCTTCAAATTTATGTATAGGAAAGTCCAGTACGACCAAATTATGCTATTATGGCATGAAGTACTTGTTGGGAAAGCACCTATAACATAGTCATCAAGTAATAGGTAAACTTGTCCAGGTGGGTATATTGTCCCTTGTTGCTTTGACTATTGGGGTTATGCGAGTTTGCGAGTTGTTCAGGCGTGGAAAGTCCTCGAGGTGACACCATTGCTTCCTAATAGATTTGTGTCTCGGACTTGTTTCCTACACTCCCTACCCATATGTAGAAGCTATTTCCAACACTAATTCTTCCTAGATACCAAGAGTGAAGTGGTGACATGTTGATGGCTTGGATTGTAATTGCTAGAAAAAATCAAGGCAATCAACAAGAGGAGAAAGTCCAACCTAAAAGGATTCAAACAATCCCATGCATATATGGTTCTATCCCCAAGTTATTTGGGATGACTGAATCCTATGGATATGAGGCCTCCATTGGCACAGTTTGAACATATCCAACCGGATGTCCTCTTCCTCTTTGGAAAATCTAAAGAGTATGTAGTGGTAGTGAACTATTTTAATCCTAAATCTTATGAATGGTGATAATATGAAGTAGAACAATTAGATCAATGTTATATGAAAAATATTAATCCAACTTATAAACATATAAAGCAGATTTATTCTTGTCATATTTAAATAAAACAAAGCAATCACAATTGAATTATTTCATCCAAAGGTTCTTTAAGCACATAATTGTTCTAATAGAGAAATGCCAATTGAAAAATTAGCACTTAATATGAGCAATTGTTTATTAGTTGCAACTAAAGATATATGAATCAAATAAAGATATTTATTTAACACATAATTAACATAGTAACAGAGTTGTGAGAAATCAAAATAGAGGTTAGTGTGTCCAATATTTATGCAACGTATAATGGAGATGTCTGAAACATAAAAGAATAACCAAGATTCATCAAAGAAATTTAATGCACAAACCAAGAAATTGCAAAAAGAAGCTGACTGAATTTATTCAAAGTGCAAAAAATTACAGTTCTTCAAAATACAAAGTGTCTCCCATCTTTCCCTTGTTGTTTCTTTTCCTATCATCCTCTAGGGTCCCTCCTCATGGATCATGGATCCATTACACGAGATATTAGTCTCTTTAAAAAAAATTACAAATATTACAAAAAAATAAATCCGACACAGAGGTAGGGATCATAAAATATGGTTTCATGATTTGTCAATAGAAGATTGCCACTTGGAAAACACATCTAGTAAATCTGTTATGTTCTTACATTCAACAAACTCTAGTTGCAACTGAGCCTTGCAGACCAGTGATTTGATTTCCCTCTTCTTTACTTTCTCCCATTCTCAGAGAAAGAGATTGACCCTCATTTGTGAATTCAGGGGTGAATCAATCCATTCCTTGATTTCTGCCACATGAAGATGACCGAGTTGCTTGATCCACTCTTTAGTCTTCAAGAACTCCCTTTCAACTTGTTCCAACTTAATCTTTGGAGGCAGAGCATCTTCCTTAAATATTTTTTGATATACAGAACGTTTGAAATGATCACAAATGTCATAGATAAAAGGAATGAAGTTGTCCTCTCATAATTTTGAAAAATAAATATGAACTGGGGGTCCAACCCTGGTCCAATTCCACCCCATGGCTAGGAAAGGAAACGCTGCACATAATACATCCATCACATAGGCGGAAATATAGAAAGTAGGTTTTTTGGATGATGGAGTCTTTTGGTGCTTCTCAATAGATTCTTTCAACATGAATAACAAGATTTGAGATGTTATAGCCTAAAATGACACATTCTCTTCCTGTGACCACTTTCCCATGTTTTCGTCGCATGTCGACACTTCCATGGTGACACTTCATGAAATTTACTGAAAGTCATTGAAAAAACACCTATATTGGAGGAGCAATATATAGAGTTTTGCAACTCCATTTGACCTCTTCTCTAGACTATTGGAAAGGTATATGAGTAAGGAAAAAAAATGAGAAGACACTGAAGCCTGAAAAAGCATGGAAGTACTCTAAAAATGAGATTTTTTTACCCATTCACGAATTTTCTTAAGAAAACCCACGGTTATACCTTGGCACTTGCGACTATGCTTCATCAGACCCACGATTTTCACCTGAAGTGGTAAAAAAGTAAAAAAGTATGATTAATTCTCGTATTATGGGTGGTTTGGGTGGTTTTGGAACTATTGTGGAAGTTGTAACTAATCCCTATTCAACCCCTACTCTTCAAGAAAGTATTTAAGAGAGGGAGAGAGGTCCTTGAAGGGGACTTGACCTTTGCATTGTCATGCTAGAGAAATTGGGACTCTCATTCCCCCTACCTTTTCCCTAGATGCTATCTCCTTGTGTTACAAATATTGGAGGATGAGATCCTTGGAGAAGAGAAACATTAGAACCATATCAAGGTTTCATGAGGTGCCTAGCTTGAAGAGAGGGTAATATATGTTCTTCTTCCATGATTAATAAAGATGCGATGCTCTTCATTTTCCAAATCAATGTGTATAGTGTATTGAATCTCTTTTTATGATTATATGATGATACTTATTAGATTAGGGTTTCATGTTTTACTAAACATAATCTCCTTTCATATAGTCTATTTGGTTTGAGGAAGGCTAAGCCTGTTTTGCAGGTCTCTTGGAGCAAGAGGAGCAAGAGGAGGATTGAAGGGCATCTTTGATCAACCTTCATTGATTAAGGTATGAACCTATCTGATATATGAATCTTGTTTATATTTTTCTTTCAGAACTATATGAATTAGTCTTTCAACCCTAGTATGTTGGTGGCCTATTAACCCCCAGCCATAGGAACACTTTCCTCTATAACAGAACTGGCGACTCCACTAGGGGTCGAACTCAAAATCTCTGGTTTCACAGACCATACCGCTTTAAACACTGTACAGTTGGGAATTTCACTTTAAACACTATAAAGTTGGGAATTCCATACAATCTACATAACATTGCTACTAACAGAGAAAAAGGTTCCCTAAACCAGGAAATAGGATATAATTTGTCGGGTTTATGTAGGAATCCAGCACAGTCGTCCATCCAAGAATTAAGAATTTATTAAAAATTATACTGCGTGGTAGACGTTTTGAGAAACTGTTTGTTGAGAAATTGTTGGGGTGGTCTGAGGGAATAAGCTTGGGAAAAATCCTCTAGGAGGAAAGAAGGCAACTAGTTCTATTCCTGGTCAATAAATGAGTGGTCTTGGGGTTTTTCATGGTAAATTATCCATTTGACAGTGTCAGTGTAAGGAATAAAAGCGAGTCTGGCTGCTATGGCATGGATTTGGGACTTGCTGATGTTTATGTAAGCTGGTTGGTCATGTTGAATGCTTGAAAAATCATCATTATAAAAAATGGAGTATATTCTGGACCAATCAAGGTGATGGGTTTCAAACACTCGTTTGCTTCTATCAGAGAGGATGCCAGATTTTGGGTCTTTATTCTTTGGCTCGTTAAGGGTTGTTTTAGATCTGTTATTCCTCGACATGGCTGATAGGAGATGGGGTAAATTCTAATAAAAATGCAGAAAATAATTAATTTTACCCTCAATATTACTGAAATTTGACCAATGGAGGGTAAGAGATTTGAAGAAATTACCAACAAATCGCTTAGGAAAGGTAAATCTATCGATCTGGTAAAAATTTGCAGTAAAAATTCTTTCACTAAGATAGAATTCATAATCTGGGAATGGTAAAATAAAAATAAAAATTTGAAAGATTTAAACAACGAATTCAACAGTGAAATGAATCTGAATCATAGATTAATAAAATATCAACGGTTGAGATTAAAGCAGGGAAGCGAATTGCGGGAACAATTTTTTGGACATTTTATTTTTTAATTTCTCCAATCTGCAATCTGCATTGTGGAATGAAAGTTTCTAACCAAAATTATTTCATTGATTCTACAATCTTCAATTCGCATTGCAGGTTGTGGGATCGCAGAAATACGACTTGCGGTTTTATTATATTTTGGATTTCTGATTTCAACAACATGCATTGCGGGTTGCGGATTTGCCGAAGTGATGAATTAAAATTTTATTGTGAAAATATTTTTGACATCCGTAATTCACATTTGCGGTTTGTGGGTTGCAAAAAGGTGAAAATAAAAAACAAAGAGGATTACAACACCCACAATCCGCATTGCGGGTTGCGGGGAAAAATGATTTTCAAAAGCTCAAAAAAAAGGATTTCCGCTATCCACATTGCGGATTGGGGAATACGGATTGTGGAAGTAGAATATTTGAAAGAAAAAGACTATTTTCCGCAATCCACAAACCCAAAAAAAACAAGGCTTTGAAGCAAATTTTATTCAAACCAAAACATGAAAAGAGAAAAAATAACAATGAATAATACCCCATAGGTAAGATAATGATTACCTCAATGATGAATAAATGAGTCTCCCATTTTATTAGTTAAAATGGGATATGTTGTTCGAAAAACATGAACTTAGTTGCATTTCCTAGGATCCTCATAGGTTGTTGCAAAGGGAACATTTTGTGGCACTTGAGGTAGACATAGAACCTTTGTCTCAACTCCTTGGGAGGGTATTTACCAAAATCAAGTCCTTGCATCCTAGGTTATTTTTACGTTAAGGTTAGCATAACTACCTCTTTCGAATATTCATTGGTTGGACTTGGGCCCTAATCATCCCAGGATGACCTCTAGAAGACCCTTATTTATAGATCTCCATTGAATAGTATTTGGTCCTAAATAGATAAGTACTTGTCATTGGGAGAGTGTTTATTCTTGTGTAAATATTTCATGAAATTTTTAGCAGTGCTTTCTTGATTTATTTCTTAGTTTGGAACTTCTTCCTTTGCATTGTCAGTAGGAAACCGTGGTTGTTCAACCTTTGAGTAGGTCCACAAGGATTCAACAACTATATGCTGAAAGGATAGAGTTAGCTACACCAAGGAGAAGACTAGATTACAGTAATATACTACCGCAAAGGGTGGTGGAGTCAGAACCAAGAACCAGAACTAGAACATGAGAAAAGAAGAAAACCATTCAGGTTCTAGTGAGTCTGAGAGTTTTTCCAAAGAAGGAAACCTTAGTGACACTAAGGAAAATTTGAATAACACCCCCAAAGAAAAATATTATCATCCCGAGGAAAATTTAGTTCTATTTATATAAGGGATATTTCACACCCTAAAGGGTTGTTAAACCCATAATAGAATCCTAATTTTGTTCATTACTAGGATGTTGAGTTACATATAGCTAAGTGTGATAGTATGGAGAAATATGGAGAAATCAGTAGCAATACCTGTTATTGGGGGCATTCAACCTCTAGTCATCTCCATTCTAGGAGGATAAGTAAATACACATGTTTCATACATGGTATCATTTGGATGGTTCCCACCACCCTCATTGATGCCTACCATAGGGCCTATTTCATCAAATGGACCTCCGAGTGGGTCTACATCTGTCCCTTAGGGTACTAACCCCTTCATTTTTGGGATGAAATTTGTAAGTTTCCATATGGTTAATGCTAATATGAAAGTTACTTCCCTAGTAATGGTCCATTGATTCCCTCCCATTCTTTCCAACCCTATGATAAACATATGTCCATTCCCACCCCTTCTATTACGGATGGAGTCATTATTGGCTCTATCCAACCTGAAAAGAACATGCCTTTCAAAATAATTAGAGGTATGACCAGTGGTGATCCTATAGGGATAAACATGCCACAAGACAATATGTTGAATTTATGAACATGGGGAATTAGTGTTGGGTTCCCTTGGGGGTACAATATGCACCAAGGAAACATTCCTTCATCCAATACATGAGGGATTTACATTTATTCAAATGCTAATATTTCACAAGGTAGCCAACCATTCATGGAGGGAATATCTTGAGGCAACATGTTACAATTCATGCAAACTTAGTTTGCTCAAAATCAAACTTTTCTATAGAATAATAAACCTTTCACGATTCCTAGGAATTCCTACACACCATGCCAATATTTTATCAACACAAAACAATGGGTATCTAATGCTATTAGAAATTGGAATCCCATGGAGAAAACACAATTATCACATTTTCCTACATTGAAATTTCCAGATATGACAAAGTTGACCACTGACCTAGTGTTACATGACCTTATAAGGTGGCCTCCTATCCCTA
The DNA here is from genome assembly GCA_001517045.1 of Pseudotsuga menziesii. NCBI lineage: Eukaryota > Viridiplantae > Streptophyta > Pinopsida > Pinales > Pinaceae > Pseudotsuga > Pseudotsuga menziesii. The sequence continues at coordinate 262,573 of LPNX010202346.1, forward strand.
CCGAACTTCCTTTAGACATCCCTAAGTTTGAAAGGAAACATAAAGAATATTTGGCCAACCATGTGATGGCATTCAAACTTTTGTGTTCTTCAAACTCATTGATGGATAATTTGGTTATGCTACACCTCTTCCAAAGGACCTTAACAGGCGTATTAGTGAAGGGGTACATTTAGTTTCCATGAGTTTCCTTTCAAAAGTTGAATTCAATTGAAATGGAATTATCAAACCATTTCCAATTACCAGTTCCTTATGAGACTGACACAGAACTCCTGACTTCATTCAGTCATGATAAGTTCATGCATATATCTGATCATATTCATGAATGGAGAAGGAGACATAGTTTAATAAAAAAACAAATTCCTGATGAGTTCTAAACTGTTTGGTTCATTAAATAATTGCAACCATTCATTACGAAGGAGATGTCCCTCTATGGAGTTCAAATAGAAGATAAATCCATGATCAAGTCTCAACAACTTGACTTGGAGTATTCCTAGTCAAGAACACTATATGATACTTTTCCTACTACTTTTAGAGAAGATACTAATATGATGTAACCCACCCTTAGACCTCATGTTGACAATGTGATTGGTTTAGTTGAGAATTCCATGGCTTGTCAAGGTGTCAACCACAACACATCTACGACTAAGGAGAACAAAAAAAAGTATAAACCCAACCCTCATGCTATTTTTTTTTCAGTATCAGAAGCTAATGCTAAGGGAAACTGATAGCTTGGAGGGAATAAAATTAAGAATAAAAAAAATAGAATAAGGGAAATAATAATTTGAATAACAATAAAAATAACTAAAACATTGTTGGTGGGGTAAAAAGGATAAAAATAAGGCCAAGTTCCCATGAAACCTATGCACGAATGATCACTTGACCTACTTATGCCCCAAACTAGAAGTTGCTCAATGGTTGTTGGCACAACAAAAAGATAACAAGCAAATGACCATGCTAACTATATGTTTCCCTTTGCAGCAACAACAAATTATTACTACAGTTGACTTGAACCCTATAACATTACAAGGGGTTAATTAGAGTGCCTCCTTAAAAGGGGGCAATGTGAGGAAAAGCAAAGTTTTCAAATGTCACTAGGAAACAAACTTTCAAATGAGGAATATAATTTATGAATCAACCACCTCTAGATATAGGAGAAAAGAATATCCCGAGTTCGAAATAGCTCAACCATTACACATAGATAAACTAGTGAATGATACTATACCTAAATACTGAAAGGTGTCCTGAGGAAAGACATGTATAATCCAAATACACAAGCAACCCCAAAGTATAGCATAATAGAATATCTAGCTCAATATCGTTGTGCAATGTCCACCCTCGAAGTCCTTTAGAGTTGTCCTACTCAACGAAATACTATGCTTGCAGCAATAGGGCCCGTGGATCCTTCGGATATTAATTTGTTGACCTTTGATATGGACAACTGAAAGCCTCTCTTACCTCATCATGCAACCTTTAAAATTTAAGTTCTGACCAAAAGATCGAACATCCACCAAACTATTGTACATTAGGAAGCATCCACTTGTGTAATGTCCTTATCCTATTACAAATCCATTGGCTCCCCTGATTTTTTTCCTTTGGTAACCATCTTAAAGGAATTCGATGGTCACTTTCTCCAACCCCATGGAATCATCCTAGCTCTCCGAATAGAGCTAGGGGGAAAGAAATTTAATGTAGAAGTGGAGGTCATTGATGCTCCACTAAATTACAATTTATTATTAGGTAGAATTTGGACTCATGCCATGATGGTCGTGGTGTATTCAATATTTTGAGTGATTAAATTTCCACATGAGGGAAAGATAGTCACCATTGATCAATTATCATTTCATATAAATGGATTGACTCATAACCCAGGGATAAATGTCCCCCTGGAAATCCATTTTGGGGAATGGCTATGAAAAGTTGGTGTGGGAATGTATCCTACTCTAGTGGGAACATTCAATTCCCCCCCACCCAACTTAAGTGATCATGCATCCATGATACACACGATATATTTGCTATTACTTTCATGAGGAAAATGTCTCAATTCAGGACCTCCTATTTTGAGGACCCATGGATAATACCAGAACCACGTCAAGGAATTGGTTGTAGGAGGGCCTTTTTCCTAGAACTCAAATAGCTTATCAATCCATCACACTATTGAATTCATACCTTGAGTGTCACTCTATCCAATTTAATGTTGATGATCAATACTCAATTCCTACATGGGCCATCAATTATTTACCATGTCATGATACCTTAGACATGGTTTTTCCTTTAGATGAAGCTATCATTGAGGCTATGTCTTTAGGATAAATACCTTGGGGAAACATGCATAAATATGCACCGCTTCCATCTACCAAGGATAAGGTGAATATAAAATGTGAAATATTGTCATCAAAATTAGATATAGATCTCTTACCAGACACTAACCAATTAGAAGAACATTTAGTATACTTGGAGAAAATGGATGAGAACAGAAGAGATGCATCTACTGCTAACAAATCACACAATAAACATGTGGAGGCTCAGTATGACAAATGTGTCTATCCTCATATCTTATTTGAAGGAGACATAGTACTTTTCTACAACCAACATCATGATCATCTAGGGACTAATAAATTCAAGTCAATGTGGCTTGGTCCTTACATCATAAACTGAGTGTTAAATAAGGGAGCTTATGAGCTAGAATATTTTTAAGGAAACATTCTGGGACCTAGAAATGGGCTATATCCGAAGAGGTATTATTCCTATATATTTGTGTCTAGGCACAATAGGTTTGTACTTATTATATTATAATTAAATTTGGTTTCTTTTGTTTCTATTCAATATTCAATATTCCAAAAAAAAAAAGGCTAATTTTTTCCATTTGGTGCTACAATTAAAAGGTTTATGTCCCTAAACTAACATACATGGTTTCTCATATCCACCATGCATGATTTGCATCCACCCTACCATTATTTTGATTCCTCATGATCACAACACATGGAATTGTGACAATAGTCCTTAGAAAATTCGCAGTTTTCATTTTAGATCTTACCAACTCATGGGTACCATAGTTAGAACCCTATTGTCTTATGTTTCCCATGCCGAGGTTTGCTAGAGGATCAATATTCCCTATTTATTTACACCATGTCATTAAGATGAAGCCTCTTGCCCCTCTCTCATTATTATTTTTTCTATCACCTAGGGGACTCTCAAACTTTTGCATTTTGTGCTATTGCATTTGCATAAAACTTGTTGTGATTTTGAGCCTAATTCTCATTGTGGTTTTCCGTTAGGTGCTTACCTCCAATGCATTATCCTAATACCAATCACCTTTGTGACCTATTGTAGTCACATATTTCCACCGTGACTGGATAAGACATGCTTCAAGATCATCCACATCCTACGCATCCATTTTTTTTTTGTGTAGGTATGTTCTGTGCACCTAGAATGTAGTTACATTGATGCTCGTCTTTTTCAATGTAATATAACATTATTTTATTCCTTTTCAAGATTTATAATATGAAAAAGACACTAAAATTTAAATATTACATAGAGGGGGGAAATATATCAAATGTATGTTATCCTATGTCAGCAAGTCAAGTCATCCTTGAACATAACACAAGTCTTGATTTTCTCAGCAAGTTGGGTTCAAATTATCGGCCTTAGGATTTAAACCTTGATATTATAGTTACTTACTCCTCTAGTTGGTTACTCTTCCAATCATACAAGGAATCTGTCATGTTGGAAGGGGTTTTGGGACAAGTCAGCTGCACAACATCGTGGATGCTGCGCAAGGGAAAAAGACACCGTGCAACAAGAGAATAGTGCGCAAGGCAGAAGATAGAATATTTTGAATATTTTATGTCACTTTTTTTACTTTGAACCATATTTTGTGGATATTGGTCATGATTTTGTAGAATCAGTTAAGAGTCAATTAGGAAGTTGTCCAAGTGTACCTTGAAATGTAAAGGCACAAGCCTATAAATAGAAGTAGAATTGCAAATGTTAATATGCTTCGAAGAGACTTGGAGAAGCAATTGAAGAGCACTTGTTGAATTGTGAACTATTTTGAATCTGTGTATTATTGCATGGAAGTAATATGACAAGATGGAAGTTGATCTGAATTACTTTTTTCTCTGTTATCTTTTTTTCTCTTACTGTTTCAGAAATCCAATGTTGAATGTTAATTGAATGTGTGAGATGGATCTATGATGCAATGCTTATTGCTTTTAAATGATGTTATCTTTCTAGATCTATGTGCGCAACTATATTCTTATTTCAGTTATGAATGAATAATGTGATCTGTTAAGAGCAATGATGAATGGTCCTATTGATGATTAAGTGATTGGTTAGATCTATTAGATAAGTTGTCGATGCACATAATCCTCTTCTATTCCATGGAAACTTGGTTTTGACAGCTCTCCCTTGAACATCTCGGGTGGGACTTCATCTTCTTCACGGGTGTTGCTGGGTAGGGTAAAACCTATTTGGGTGGGTGCTCAGGGAGATCGCGGTGAGATGAGCCTCGACAGAGTGGGAACCCCTGTCGACTGGTTTTTTTGGCTGTGTTTGCATCAACAAATGGTTCCATTACTGGGAACTAGTTGCGACTGAGAGGAGGATATGTGTCTCCGACAAGACCAGAAATTCAAGATTGGTTTGACCAGAAGCTATGAGAATTTGCTAAGACATAAAATCAGAACCCTGGACTGACAACAGACAAGGGGTTGGTGAGGTACATACACGATGGTCCACATGAGTACTTTTTCTCCGAATTTCCAATCATATTGTTCAGGTGGTTGGTGTGGTTCACCTACAACAAGAGAAAATTCCAAGGGGGTGAGCCAATGTCCTAGACCCCTGAGTTGCTTGAAGACTTGCAGGAGACCAAAAACAAGGCATTGCATGATATTGAAGTTTGGATGGATAGTATCCTAGAAGGATATATCACTGAGTTCATGTTCGACACTACCAAGTCCTACAATGAAGTAGAAAGGGAATTTTTCAACGGACCATAGGGTAGGTTCTTGTTGTCTTTGCAATTGTCAATTAAGATGCTTGTCTGTGAGAAGGGTATACTGAACATGCACCTAGAGTAGTAGAACTATGGTGTGCAGAGCCTATGGATACCGTGATAAATGGGGTGAGATGAATGGAAATATAAGGGGTATATGGGTGCAAGTTTCGACGAGACTGTGAGGGAATCCAAGGAAGAAAGTGGTCTTATAAGGGGAGGAGAAAGGTTTCTACAAGAGAAGAGGCAGGGGATAGGGGAAGGTCCTGCTGCGATTGAAATGCAAGACCATGAAAGAATACCACATAGGATGAAGCGACCCTACAATGACGAAGAATACCACTAGACCAAGGCTACGCCCATGATAGAGGCAAGATCAAACCCCACCAGCAACGTGCCCACACCTCTGTGCACTAGTACGCATTAAGGAAGACACACAAGTTCCATGTCGAATTTCTAGTAGTAGATCGACATCTGTAGGAAGAAGGCCCAAGATGGCAGGAGATGACACAAAGTCACCCTTGTTCCATGGAAACAGGACCGATGATCCTGAGCAATATTGGTTTCTATGTGAGCAGTGTGGACTGTCAGACAAAATACTAATGATGATGTCAAGAAGGGTCAATTGGCGACAACTCTTCGGGGTCATGCACTGGATTGGTTCATGAAATTTATACAAGTTTCCCAGGGGACTCCTGCAAAGACATTGGATGAAGTCAGGAAAGGACTAATTGAAGAATTCAGGAAACCAAAGTCTGAAGCATAGTATATTACAGAGTTAAAGGAGATTAAGCAATTTCCTAATGAAACTCTTTGGGACTTCGACCAAATATTCAAGACATTGATGGAAAGAGTCAGTTTCAGAATGAGCAATGTTTAGGACAAAGAATGGTTCATCGCAGCACTGGTATCTCATATCCAACAACCACTGATGCAGTAGAAGATCGTGACACAGAGCGAGGCTCTAGAGATCACAATGAAGTTGGAGGCTTCACCCATTGGAGAAAGTGCAGCTGGTATGAACCAAATTCAGTCGCAGCTGGTGAAATTGACGCTTCAGTTACAATATATCAAGAAGGGGAAAGAGAATCACAAATACCTTTGATGCACTCGATGTCGCGCAGATGGACATAGTAAAGATACTTGCTCTGATTTATGAAATTATCTATTATCAGAAGCGCCGAACCCATTGAGTTGCAGCAATGTGCCATACTGCCACATATGCCAAGTTTATGGGCATCGACATGAATAATGTGGATACATGAAGAATATGGTAACAAAGCCAACAAGATTATACTACACTTTTTGTCGATATGTTGGGCATGAGGATAAAGACCGTTGCGCATATGACCTACTCCAGGTGTGAAGGGTGAAGATCATCGATCCATACAGCAACTGCAACCGCAACTATAGGTGGTGCAGTCACCACCTCAACTGTAGTACATTCCACCACCACAGATACATTTTATGCCACCGCAGCTGCAACAAAAGTTTGTGCCACAACCACAGTATAACTAGATGCAGATGGCTCCGCCACAGCAATAGTATGTTCAGGAAATGCATTATGTTCAATAGAATCTGAATCCCCCATAGCAGCAGTTCACTCAACCAAAATATAAGTAACAAGGAGGATTCCGTGAAGAATTCCGAGGTCGAGGAGGAGGACGAGGTCATGGACTAGTTCAATGTTACAATTGTGGAGTATTCTGACACAATCAGAGAGATTTACCATTGTTGCACGCGTGGTGTACATGTAACTATTGTACTGCTATTTATCACATGGTTGAGAACTGTCCAAAGTTGATTGCAAGGTGGCAGGAGGGAAATGTTCCACAGTGACAAAATTAGTTGCAAGCCCATACCCAGAACTAGTTGCAAAACCACAATCAGTTTGCAGAATCAGGCTCAGAATCAAATTCCACTTCATAATAAGAACATGAATCAACCTATGAATCCACCATTGAGTCAAAATCCACCATTGAACTAGAGTCCACTGATAAACCAGAATCAAGGGTCGACAGTTGCGACTATCTTGGCAGACCCCATAACGGAGGATGTCGATGTCGCTATCATCACTTGCGGAGGTGCGACGACTGGAGAGGATGGGCCCTATCCGCCGGTTCGATTGGATGGGAAGAATAAGGCACCATTTGATATAGCTACCAAAAGAGATACATTATTTGAAGCGTGGGATTCTTTCGGAATAAATCCTGGTAAGTCTCCTATTTATGAAATGCCCTCTGCTTTTGATTCTTTGTGGGAGGCAAGATCATCGTGGCAGCATGGTACCTTGCAGAACTTATTTGAGAGCTACTTGTTGCTAGAAAGAGACCCTGAGGCTATTACTGAGATTGAGAACAAGTTGCATTGACCAGGTAAGGATAAGAATGACTCCACAACGAACTCTTTGCATAATAAAAAGGCAGGCAAAGAGATGCGCATGAACATTTAGATTGGGGACTACAAAGTAGATTTAGTCATTCTGTATCTAGGCTCAGATGTGAATATTTTGACAAAGCAGACATGGTAGAAAATGGGCTTGCCGATGTTGGGTTGGTCGCCTGTGTAGTTGTGATTGGATAATCGGGATAAAGTACAACCAATCGGACAGGTGTCGAATCTAGTTGTGGATGTGGAAGGTATGAATACCTATGTTGATTTCGATGTGATTGAAGTTGTTGATGGTGGAGGCTCCTATCTCACGTTGCTGGAGATTGGATGGGCCAATGATAGTATGGTAGTGATTAAATTTAAGAAGCAGATGATGACATTTGAGAATCAAGACATCAGGGTCATCGCCCCAATGGATCCAAACGAAGTGCGGTGGTATATTGAACCAGTAAAATATGAAAATTGTCGAGGGATGGGATCGTGCGTATAACATTTCATAATATTACATCTACCCAACTGTTGATGGAGAACTTGGATGGCACAGCGCTAGCTATGTGTCCTCTAATTCCGATGACACGCTAGAGAACTGGAAAAATCGCATGCACGAGGTGTCATTCAGGAAGTGTGGTTTGATCAGGGAGTCGCTTTGTCATGTCACAACTGAGACTATTGAATTACCAATATATGAGGGAATTCCCAAGCTATCTACGTTCTTGATGGAGTTTGACGAGAAGGTATCCGAACCTCAGTGATTGTTGGTGTTGGAGGGAGCACTGAAGGCTACTCCAACACACTGGTGGGTGACTCATAAGAAGACAATTAATGGATGGGCACAGTGTCGATGGTTGATGATGGTTTGCTTTGGGCCATAGAAGTATATCCCACTGGAAGGTACAATGGGCGGAATGACCTGATCGGTATTCTGATGGAATTTCAGACTCTGTGGGCATCATGACCAAAGGATGAATGGGTTCATGCCTTTTTTCAGACTTTGGATGCAATGCCAAGATCATGGTATGTATCAGCGGAGTTGCGCAGGGAAATAACCACTTGGGAGGAGCTGACAGTTTGTTTTGCTCATACCTTCAGTTTTGCAGATGCCAATCTCGATGTCCATAATGCACTTTAGTTCATCAGCGATGTGGTATTGAAGGTAGTACCAATCGCATATCTAGTGGATCCACATGCACATTACCACATGTAGTCGATGATATAATGTTATAATGTGTCTGGCAGACTTGAAGACGATGATGAGATAAAGAATATCAATATTCCAGAAACAGAAGGAACTAGGGATGTTGCAACATCAGATATACCGACCGATCCCATGAATCAGCCACTGAATATTATAAAAGTCAACATTGGGACAAAAGAGAACCCAAAATTTTCAAGTGTTGGGGATTAGGATGAAGATACCATGGCAAAGATCACAGATATCTTGCATGAATTTCAAGATCTATTTTCAATGAAGTTCTCAGAAATGAAGGGGATACTCGGTGAGTTAGGGGAGATGAATATCCCACTAAATCCAAATGCAAAACCAGTGCGGGAGAGGCTATATCTCCTGCATCTGCGATACAAGGAGAGAGTCAAAGCTGAGCTTGACAGGATGTTGGATGTTGGAATCATTGAGCCAATGGAAGAATTGGAATGGATCGGTCCTATGGTGGTCTAATACAAGAAAACATGTGTAGTTTGAATTTGCATCGATCTGAGAAAATTGAATGATGCATGTATGCATGATCCATTTTCGACACCATTCACAGATGAAGTATTTGAAGGAGTAGGCGGTTAGGAAATGTATTCTTTCATCGATGGATTTTTCGGATATCACCAGATAAGGATTGCAAAAGAAGATCAAAATAAAACAACATTAGTCACTGAATGGGGATTCTTCCAGTACACAGTGATTCCTTTTGGGTTGAAGAACGCACCTATGATATTTTCCCAGGTTGTTGTTGCTGCATTTAAATATTTTATTCAAAAGTTTCTCCAAGTGTACATGGATGATTGGACAATGTATGGTCTGATTAGGGATATTCTGGAAAACTTGCAACTGATGCTGGAGAGATGTCAAAAACATCAGATCGCGCTGAATTCAAAAAAATGCATTTTATGTGCACCTTTTGGGATGTTGTTGGGTCACATTGTTTGCAAGCAAGGACTGCTAGTTGAACCTCTGAATATTGCACTGATCTTGAGCTTGTCGCTGCCTATGAATGTGAAGATGCTTAGAGCGACGCTGGGGCACAGAGGGTATTATCGCAAATTCATCAAAGGTTATGCTGCGGTTACAACCCCTATGGAAAAATTATTAAAGAAAGATGTTTCCTTTGTACGGATTCAAGAGTGTCAAGAAAGCTTCGACACACTGAAGGCCAAGATGGCTTTTGCACCAATACTGGTTTTCCTAGATTGGAACAAGGAGTTCCATGTCCATGTGGATGCATTGTCTGTTGCGCTAGGAGTTGTGCTTGCATAACCAAGAGAAGGGGACCTAGATCACCAGATCGCTTTCTCTAGTTGGAATTTATCATTTGCTCTGAAAAACTATGCGACCATAGAGAGAGAAGGTCTAGCGAAGGTATATGCACTACAGAATTTTAGGAATTACCTCTTAGGTGGTCATTTCAAGATGTTTACAGACCATTCCTCTTTGAAGTACCTAGTCAATAAGACTGTGTTGGGGGGGAAGATATTCCACTGGCTACTTCTCTTTCATGAGTTTTATTTTGAAATATCTGTGAAGTCAAGTCGCTTGAATGTTGGCCGTGATCATTTATCCCAAATTGAGACAGGCGAGGAGCCCACAAGTATTAAAGAAGGATTTCCTAATGCGTAGTTGTTTAGAGTCGACATGGCGGATGACTACTATGCTCAAATAATCCAGTTTTTGGCAACATGAATTGCATCAAAGGAATTTTCAACAAGTCAGAAGAAGAAGTTGGTGGTTAAGTCTTCATATTTCCAGTTGATTGTTGGACACATATATAAGCTTGGACCAAATGATATTATGTGATGATGTGTCCTACCACGTGAACACGGATAGATTTTGGTAGAAGCACATGCGGGATTCACTGGTGGACACTATGGAGGTCGTGCTACTGTGAGAAATGTACTTCACGCAGGGATCTGGTGGCCCACTCTACATAATGATGCGATAGATTATGCATGGGCCTGCGATGTCTGTCAATGCACTGGAAAACCATCACGGAGGGATGAGATTCCATTGATACCACAAGTAACATTGCAACCATTTAATAAATGAGTCATGGAGTTTGTGTGTCCAATCAACCCACCTAGGAAGAGAACTGGTGCACGATACATTATCAAAAGGATAGACTATTTGATGAGGTCAGCGGAGGCCGCACCAGTCGTGGATTACACCACTGTGATAGTAGCAAGGTTCCTATTTGACAACATTGTAACATGGTTTGTATGCCCAAGGATATTGATGAGTGACCATGGAAGTCATTTCATTAACCGTACAGTGAGTGCGCTGATGGAGGAATTACAAATACAACACAAGAAAAGTACCCCATATCATACACAGGAAAATGGAACAGTAGAAGCTTTCAACAAGATATTGGAGCATGTGCTTATAAAGGTATGTAATGCTAACCACGATGACTTAGATTTGAATATTCCAGTAGTATTGTGAAAATATCTTACTAGATGCAAGATATTGACAGGGCAGACACCATTCAAACTGGTATATGGACAAGAGGCAGTCGTGCCTATGGAATACATTATTCCCAGCCTGGGCATTGCAGCAGCGACGGGCATGGATGATGAAGAGGCGCTAAAGGAGCACATGGAGCAGTTGATACAACTTGAAGAGGACTTCTTTATAGCAGGTTTCTATCAACGCGTCGAGAAGGATCGACAAAAGGCTTGGCATGATTGCCACATAAAAAAAATAGTTTCAGAAAGGATATTTGGTGCTGCTATATGACAACAAATTCATGAAACATCCAGGTAAGTTACAGATGCATTAGTTAGGTCCATATCTTGTTAATTCCATTACTTCTCAAGGTGCAGTTCAATTGTAGCAGTTAGATGGAGAGGTACTTCCAAATCTTATGAATGGTAGCCAACTGAAGCCCTACAGGATAGGGCCAGAACCACGCAACTCTTGAGGCACTGTGAAATGAAAAAAAATAGGACATCGCACCATGAGAGAGTAGTTGCTCAATAGTAGGATTTCGTAGTGCAGTTAGGAAGATAGGCCGCGACAACCGTAAGGCCACAAAGTAGTCAAATCAGCAATAAATGAGGACAGTTAAAAAGCAGTTAACCGGTGACGCTCGTTGAAGCGACGCACATTTATGGATGATTCAACTATTGAATTGGCAGGATCACCAGCGGATTTAGGTCGTTAATGACAGATTTGGTCATGATTACCGCATTTTATTTGGTAATGATGAGGATGGATCGAGTTGATACTATAAGAAGGTGCTTGACGGGTTGAAAGCACCATTATGCTAAATTAAGTTGCAGGATTGTAGAGTTGAGCTAAGTTATAGAGATGTCAAGTTAATTGTGTGAGTTGTTGAGTGACGAGAGGGTGCGTGACTGCTAGAATATTATAGGGAATTGGTGTGGCATGCAGAGCACCCTAGACACAGTGGATATTTTTAGTGAGAAAGCATCACCAATCAGGCCAGTGAGAATTATTGAGGAATTCGCCAGTATGTCGGTCGAATTGTCGTTGGTGCCAATAGGAAAATGGAAGGGGAAGAATCCTAGTTCACTGGCATCGCAGAAAAAGCAGATAAGAACGTCCACAAAGGCGCAAGGAGAAGGAATGATGCAGATGGGTCCGTCAAGATCAGACACTGTAGAATCTATGGGCCAAATAGGCATCTCCATTAAGGACATCTCGAGATATATTTCTCCCACCCGACCCGGTGCTTAGCCATGACGTCTCACAAAAAATCAGAAGTATCAGTCAAATATGTCGCCGCTATCGAAGGGGATGGTATGCAACAAAGATATCATGCCAGTGTTAGTGTGGATGTAGTACGACGACCATGACTTGCTCGCGTTGCAGGAAGTAGCAAATGATCCCTATGTGTAATTTCCCTCAGTCAAAGGAGGGATGATAGCACGTATCTCGTAGGATTGGGAAAAGGGGCTAGACAAAGCTGGGTTGCTAGGGCTCATCAGCATGCCGCACTTTGGGTGGTTGAATGAGGAAAATGGGTCAGTCAAGTAGATCTTGGCCTGTTTTCATGGAGGGATGTTGTGGTTGGACACCCCAGTCGTGATCACAGTCGATCTCATTTCAGACATCATGGTGCTACCAAAGGTTGGGAGATACCCCTCACAATATTTTAGATGCAAAGGTAATGATATGCGCCTCGCAACAAGGATGAAGAAGAAGTTTGACTTGCAGTGCGATGGGTGGGCATACCGCATTGACATCATTAATGACCATGCAATACGCATCTATGCAAGGATTTTGGTAAGTAAAGTAGTAAGAAAGAACTGCCCCATCCAATGCACTTCAAGGGTGATTACGTATGCAGAGAAATGCACAGAAGGGGTGCAAATGAACTGGGCACTCTTCTTGATGAACCAATTGGCAGAGGACGCGGTAGTAGTTCAGGCCAGAGAATGACCTTTCACATATAGTTGGGTCTTGATCCTAATCATGCTAGTGGCTTGGATGGAGCTAGTTGCTTACCAGGGGATGAGGTTGGAGTAGTTAAGGTGTGCAAGGGTGCACTGTATCATAATCTATGGTGTGTCGAGGAACCCACGAGGCAAGAGGATTACGGATGGAGCTAGTTGCTTACCAGGGTATGAGGTTGGAGTAGTTAAGGTGTGCAAGGGTGCACTGTATCATAATCTATGGTGTGTCGAGGAACCCACGAGGCAAGAGGATTACACAATCTAGTTTTGGGTCTACCGGGAAGCACTATAGGAAGCAGCTATTAAAGTTCCCCGACTGTCCAAGGAGGCTACAACCAAATACCGAAGGATTGCTCGGTTCGCAATAGGCCTGCACACTATTCATGTTCAAGCACGACACGATCCATATAGGAAATAGTTTCCAATCTCTTGAAATTTATTTGATGAATAATTGGACATTACAAGTGATGATTGTCCTACATCATGGTGGCAACCAGTCACCACCAAAGAACTGTTGACAGGACCACCAGTAGATGCTCCTAAAGATCCAGTGCAACGAGCTAACCAGTAGAGTCACCATGACTCCGATGGAGAATTGTCGACAAAAACACCCACTAACCCAGAAGCAAAACAAATCCTCAAGGAAATAAGAACTAAAAGGAACATGGAGTAGGATGCGATCAGTAGCACTATATCAAAAATGGAGGTGCAGTTACAATGGCTCGTCAAGGCCGTCACCGATGCAACCGATGGGACCACCAAGGAAATGAAGAAATATGAAAAAGGAGGGATTCGCAGAGGTAAGAACTAAACTAGATTATGTATATGATGTCATGTTTAAAATATCACTAGAGAGTGCAGCTGTGTAGGAGTACGCGTCAATCAACACCGAGCAATGAGACATGAATGTTCAAATTCCCTCGACTATGATTGACGTCAGACAAGAGGACTTAAATACCTCCCCGCAACACCTGCAGAGCGTCGCATTGGATATCAACAGGCTGTCTACCCAAATGTTAGTGCATATGCTGCGGGTTTCCAACCAGGAGTTGGCAAACATGCAGAAGGATATCAATGACCAGTACTTACGGTCACAGGAGAAAGCGGATGCGATGCAAAAGGAGGTCGATGAATTGCACCGTGCAAAGGAGAAGCTAACAGAAGACACAACGCAGGAGATATAAGCACTGCATAAAGTGCAAGATGAGTTGAAGATAAATACTGTTGAGGAGATCACAGAGCTGAAGAAAGAAATATATCGACTCATCGTTGAAAAATCCCACCTCTTTGACAGTCGAGTGCAAGTAGAAGTCGAAGTTGCAGATGCTTGTCAGCACATCAGGGAAATCACCACGTAGTTGTATGTAGTCACAAAAGCGAAGTGACTTGGGGAATTTATTATGTAGTTGCAGTAGGACAACAATACTTTAAACGCTCTCGTGTATTTCGACACACCACCAAAACAAATTTTTGCACGAAAGAGTTCCATTGAGGAGATAGTGTCACAATTTGAAAATATAGAGTAGGATGCCAAAAAAATCACTGAGGCGATGACCCAATTTTTGGGCAGCGTCGTCCAAGATGAATAGTTAGAGAAACTAACAAAGAAGTTGCAGGAACCCGAAGGTCATCTAGTGATGCTAAAGACGGCATTGAGAACAATGCCACCGATTGTTCAGATTACACAATCCACAGAGTTAAAGGAGTTATAACAACGAGTTGGAAAGGCTCAGGATCGATAGTGGAAGCGTAATGACCAACTCTATGAGTTCCAAGAAATTGGAGCCAAATTATCAATAAAAGTAGTTGTTGCAATGCAGGATATGCAGGAGGGAAAGAAGGAAGTGACTGTGAAGCTGGTGGAGCACCCATTGAAGTAGGATTTGCTAGGAAGTCAGGACATTATTGAGAAAATTAAATCACAAGTATAGGAGATCGCTTAGCAGTACAACGAATTCAAATTGAAAATCAATGAATATACCATGTACAACTGACATGGCTCGAGGGAGAGCCACAAGATTGTGTTGGATACAATTCAGCTGTGTAGCATCGTGGATGTTGCGCAAGGGAAAAAGACACTGCGCAAGGAGAGAATAGCACACAAGGAGGAATACAAAATATTTTGAATATTTTATGTACATTTTTGTACTTTGGACCATATTTTGTAGATATTGGTCATGATTTTGTAGAATCAGTTAGGAAGTCGTCCAAGTGGACCTTGAAATGTAAAGGCGAAAGCCTATAAATAGAAGTAGAATTGGAAATGTTGATATACTTCGAAGAGATTGGAGAAGCAATTGAAGAGAACTTGTTGAATTGTGAACTATTTTGAATATGTGGATTATTGCGCGGAAATAATATGACAAGATGGAAATTGATATGAATTACTATTTTTCTATTATCTTTTTTTGTCTTACTGTTTCGGCAATCCAATGATGAATGTTAATTGAATGTGTGACATGGATCCATGATACGATGCTTCTTTCTTTTAAATGATGTTATATTTCTAGATCTATTTGTGCAATTGTATGCTTATTTTAGTTATGAATGAATAAATGCGATCTGTGAAGAGAAATGATGAATGGTCCCGTTGATGATTAAGCGATTGGTAATATCTATTAGATAATTTGATAAGTTGTTGATGCACATAATCTTGTTCTATTATGCAAAAACTTCTTTACGACAGGCTAGAACTCTCCCTTGAACATCTCAGGTGAGACTTCATACGCTTCACAGGTGTTACTAGGAAGGGTAAACCCTGTTTAGGCTAGTGCTTAGGGAGATCACGGTGAGCTGAGCATCGACAGAGTGGGAACCCATGTCGACTAGTTTTGTTGGTTGGGTCTGTGCTAACATGTCAATGTCTCCTACATTGCGGATTTTTATTGTTGGTCCCTTTGTGTCAAAATCTACCCAAGTCACTATTGTGTCATGCTCACTATTTGAGGATATAACCTGTGTCATTCGTTTTGAAATTGACTTGTATTCATGTGTTGACCATTCCTTGGTGTCAGTATGTTCTCATCATGTATCATTGAAATCAATGTTTAGACTCGTGCTTATGTAGAAAGTCCCCATTGAATTCTCATAGGTGGGTTTTGTCTCATCAACGATGACACATTTTATTTAATGCATTAACATATATTCATAGCACCCTGACCTATTTACAACATTGATAGGTAACCTTGCGCTTAACGAATGGCAATCAATCATTGGTTTTCGATTGAGTGTTTTCCCTTGATGTTCAATGTCAATAAATCTATTAACATTTTGGGATTCATGTTGTACCTTGGATTCCATTTTCATCATTGGTGGAAATCTTTGTCCCTGTCAATGACTTTCATTATCAGTTGTTGCTCTATGGGTCTCTTTCATGCACTATTTACATCTGGTGCATGTAGAGATGTACTTGATGGTTTGTACTACAAAAATTTGTCCAGTCCCTTCCCAATTTAAATTATTCCTTGATATTTCCTCATGTTGGATGACGGGGGTTCCTTAATGCATCCCTTCCAATGGATCTCTTCCCATTGAATTCAATTCATCATGTTCTGGGAATGATATCTAGAGTCTTGGTAGTATCTTGGGATTCCATTTATTAGTGGTAGGGTCCCTCACTATTGGGTTGTGAGAAGACATTAATATATCCTACTCTATAGGTTATACAAGTGTTAGAATTCAAGGAATCTATTCATAATTGTTGGAATGTACTAGGTACCTTGGTTCCCATCATCATCATCGATGGGTTACCTCACATTTTGTTAATGGTATACATCAATAACTAATAATCAAATGGTTTCCTCCATGTTTAACCTAAAATAATATATTACATGGTTAGGATCCGTACCTCTCGATTATTTTGATGAAAGACCTTGGGTCAACACTAGCATCCTCATATTTTGTTGTTTCCTGAGTTGCACAAAGTTGTACCACACCTTATATGACATTGGTTAGGAGAACCATTACTGACTGTAGTTAGATATTGTTCTCTTGATGCATGATTAGATATAGATCCACTGTGTAATTATTTGTGGATGTCATATGCAGATCGACATATATCCACTATGCATCTTTTTTGTGGCTATGACCTCCTGATTGGCATGGATCCATTATGTAACATATTCATGGCCATGACCCACCTCTATATTTCACATGAATCCATTGTGTATTATTTTGTGGCAATGATCACTACACAATTTATATATTTCATTGATCTGTATTGTATACAATTTAGTGGCCATGTTCCATCATTTTGATCATGGATATGTCCATATCGGGGAAAATAATGTCTGATGCCTATCTCTCTGCTGTAGGTACTTTGTTGAAACTATGAATCTCTAAATCTCTTCCTTGTCTAATATGCATCCACTTCCACCACTTACTATAATGTATTTCATCCGTCATGTTCCCTTTTGAACTAACACATTAGGGGGCATATATTATAGATCAAATTGGCACTTCTCTATCTGTGATGAAAGTTCAGAAGACGACACTCAAAAGTGTCACTATTTGCTCACAGAAAGGACATTGATGGATGGAAGAGCCAATGGTTTGACCCTTCGTGATGGATATGATCATTAAAAATAAGATCTCGACATCATTCTACTTGATCCAGAGAGTTGTAATAACAAAAAAAAGGGAAAATTCACGCACTGGCCTCTATTAGGGTGTGAGTCATTCACATCTTGCTCTTGACTAGGGAATGAATTCCCCAAAAGATAGCCATTCTCATCTTGCACAATGGAAAGGATCAATCCATTCACATGTTTCCTATGAATTGGGCATAAATTCCCCATGATTTATTGAAAAAAATATAAAAATATGAAATATAGGATTTAAGGAAATTTTGCATACCAACCTTCTCAGTTCCAACTCTCCATAAACCACTTGGCAACCATTACAACTATTTCCTCCAAACATAAAAGGGAAATGAAATGGTCTATGGGATAGGAACTAGAACCTAGGCATCCAAGTTATGATGGAATAATTACTCACATATCCTTCATCCATATCCATCAGAAATCCCTATTGTTGATTCCTTGTATCCCTCACTACTGAAGTGTTGGCCTTAGTCAACTTCATCCCTCACATACATATAGTGGACCAAAGTAGAATCCTTGGAGTGCATCAACGGAGAGACCATAATCTTCCGATTAGTTAAGGTGTTGAGCATCGAGAAGGTACGCCTTGTATTTTCTCATTGCTATAATAAGGATTAACATATTTTACTACCCCAATCAAGTGTTCTTGTGACTGTTGTTTGACATAAAGAATGTTTTTATAGATTATACTGAAAGTGAGTAGATCGTTAATGTTCTTGTTGCTTTCATTTCATTTAAATTCTTTGCTAAGTGTCAAATGGATTGAGAAAGGTTGGTTATGTTGGTTTTGCAGGTATAAATCAAGAAACAAAGAGCATATCTAGACAAAGAAAAATCAACAACTAGGGAAAACTTCGAAAAAGGTACACATTTATCTTCTCCTTTATCTCATCTTTAGTTAGATTTTCTTATTGAATTTTGTATGTGGTAGTATGAATGTAGAAGGGACTAAATCGACATGTAAACAAATTCATTTAGGCCATTCTCATTTGTTTTAGTTTGTTGGTGATATTCCCTAGTTATATGATTTATTTCCGAACAATAGTAGTCACCTAAGAGAATCTTAGGATATGAAACTAAGGGTACCACTTTACAATTAGTAGTTGGGAAGAACAATCGTGGATCAAACCCTCACTTATGGGAAGGGAATGTAGGAAAAAAGTCATAAGCCTAAAGCCTCTATTGTATTGGTGTCACCCAGAGGACCCTAGACACACAAAAGTCCACTAGGGAGAGGGGATAACCTTTCGCAAACACCTAGCTTGACCTCATTCTTGCTGTATTTGTTATATACACTTTCCCAACTTACTACTGATGGGTTTTTTCACTCTCTAATCAAATCCTAGTTTTTTTTTATGTGGAGTTGGAGAATTTACTCTCTAATCCTACAACCAAGGACTTAAGACTTATACTATCAATGTTTTCTAGAAAAAAAATGAGGCTGGTTATTTTTATTCGAATTGCATTTCAAAACCAATTTCACTTTCAATTAGGAAAAACGGGGAAAGTAAATTGTTCACAAGATGCAAAATCTTTCTCAATACTAAAAATATTTTATGAGGACTCACTTTTCATTCCTCATTGTCCTTGTATCTAATGAAAATTTGTGCACTACTGAGATGATCACTCACTCAAGAAAACAATGAAATTCAATACTTTGTTTTCACTTTTCACAATCTCAAAAATCTTTCGACACAAAATGGAGGATACAAGCAACAAAACTATACTAGTATACTACAAAGTTTTCATGCAAATGCTTTTTAAGGATGCAAATGCACATTGACTATTTCACATGCAATGCAAAAACAAGAAGTACAACTTGTTTTACAGTGTGTCAATAATCAAGAAATTTCATTTCAATTTTGAAAACAAGTCAACAATCACATAAGAAATAATGCTTTTATAATCCTAGAATCTTATGTACTAAAACGAAGAAATCTCTTATATATGATTGCACATGCAAAAAATGAATCAGTAATAACAACTAACTATCTCAGATGAACCTTATAATCTTGGAAGACATAACCAAATAATTCACCCCAACCACCTACATTTCACAAATTCCACTCAATAGAGGGTATACTCTAGTTTCTATGAAGAAACTTGTGTATATACACTACTTGTACACATACAAACAACATACATATGCTACTGTATAGAAAAAAAACAAGTGTATGTCCGCTACTATGTGTAAATAGGTATACATATGGGAAGATATATGATTAAGGAAGACAAGAAAACTCATTTTTTTTCTTAACACAAGGGGAATCTATATAATAGAAAGTTTAAAAGATGAAATATACCAACTAATTCTACCCAGAAACTAAAGAAAAACATAACACCCTTCATGAAATTATTCCCAAGAGGTGATCCGTAGAAGAGTCGCCAAATCTGTTATAGGGAAGATTATCCTAAATGAACAGGGTTCAAGTCAGTCACAAATCAGTTTGGAGATAACCTATTCCCAATCCGAACTCAAACAATATAGACATGAATTCAATGAGAAAAGGTGAAATTTCATACTTGTATATTGATGGTTGTACTTTTTGTTGAGGTTTGTTAGTATCGACTCGATCCTTCAATCCAATTCCTCCTATCTTTGATTTGCACACAACGCCAATGCAATACCTTTCTCAAAGCGAATCAACCTTTTAAATAAAACATCCAAGAATTGACAAAAGATTCATGGGTAATAGAGTTCTAATTATCAAATCGTGATATATTGTCTCAAATCATCACCTTCATCACATCAATACATATGAAATACAAAGGATTTGGGGAGGGGAAAGAAGATGGATCTCTTGTATTACTTCAAAAAGTGAACGATAAGATACAATGTAAATCAATACCTGAATTCCTTGCTACAAAAACTTATTTTCCAGAGTATGGATTCTTTTTAGCCTTGTCACTAATATGATTCTACTCCTAATGCTCTCTCTCAATCTTTAAAGGGAAGGATGATCAACATGATAACATCATGACTTTGTGAGGTGAGGTTTGAATCAACCGAGAGTATGGGGTACTTAATTGAAGGTCCCTCTTTCCTTTCCCAATAAATTTCTGATCTTAATCAAGCTAAAAAGTCCAATAAATATCATAATTCCCAAGTAGCTTGAGTTCCACCAATGGAGAAACTCTTCTTCTAGCTTTTCACCTTCCCATAATCGATTTAGAACCTTAGAATTGATGACTAGATTGAGAGGAGCTTTACTTGTAATGTTTGGCTCGATTTCAACATTGCTCCTTTGAAATGAGACGTTTTGAGTGTCCTTGCTTCTTACCATGTGAAAAATCCTCCATTCAACCAATTAATGGTTAAATATTATAGAATTTCTTTCTGGTCTTCCTCTTCCCTTGAGTTAGAACATCGAGACTTTAGTCTATACTTACGAGTGTTACATATGGAAAGATTAGTCCCAAATAATAGTAAACAATAGACAAATTCCACTTTTATGGTCTTGCAACTTCTCCATAGCACGTGATTTCCAAACTTTTCTTCCAAGTTCATCTCTAAAGCGCCTCTAGAGAATACATATCAAAATAAAATTGATGTTGAAGTTGTGTTAACTATATTTCATTGACCCCTTCACCAACTGGCCTTCATATTAGTTTGAATGTCTTGCTAATTATTTCAGTTTTATTTTATATTTTTCATCCTCCGCATTTAATACATAGTTCATTAGGAAATTATGTAAACAATCATTTTTTAAAATAAATTTAATTATATATTTTATCCTAATTTGGGAAGAAGGTTGAAAACGTCATTTTAGAGTGGCCACCTTGCGAGAAAATTATACATTGAAAATTCCCGACTCCACACATTGAAAATTTGAATTCTTACGTCGTCACTAATTATACATTTTTCATATGGATTGCTGTAACACAAGTTAATCCGTTATTTTCAATTGACTTTTATTACAAGATTATATTATGTTAAAAGTTATCCATGGGATTTCATATTATTGCACATAAAAAGAGAACACTAGTAAATGCTCTTGCACATATCTATGTATTTTTGCTTTTCTTTTATGGGTTTGATGTGAACAATTCAAGCATAAGATTAATTTCTGGTTAGAAGTACATGGGAGGTATAACAACATTTCATTCAACTCAAAAGAGTGAATATCTTTTTTTATATAAATTTAATAAAAAGATAAAACATGAGTGAATATCATTTTTATATAAATTTAATAAAAGATGAAACATTTGTGTATGGATAAAAAGAAATGTTCATATTGTTATATTCTTTAAAAATATGGAACTTGTTTTTCAAGATAAATTATGTTGCTAATCAACTATAATAACAAAAATTAATAACTAAATGATATATAATTACAAGGTTAGTGTAGTGAGGCATATCGATTTTTCTCAATTTATGTTTCCACTTCTTAATTTACATTACATATGGTGTATTGATCCTCACTTTGGATTTACCATTGTAAAATAGATGTCAATGTTTCATATCTTCTCGTTGATAATTATTTACATTGTCACCAAAATTTGAAGTATCTACTAAAGCATGAGATGAAACATATCTACTATTAGCAATATACATTCTCATTTAAACAAAAAAACATCCAACCAACCACATGGTTGGATATGGGACACCAATTGATTTTATGTGGCCAACTTTATAAGTACCATTTCACTATATGAATCAAGCCAAGTGCACCCAAAAATTAGATTATACCTTTGGTTGTTTTGACAATAGGTCTTTTAGCACCTTACACATCCTTCTCTTAAAAAGCCTTGTGGCTATGCACCCTTGACTATTACATTCAACTTATTGCTGGTCAATAGAGTTCTTAATTCAAAGTCCACATTTCCATAACATGACAAGGTTATTACACGAGGCCAATTGTCTAGATGTAGACTTTCTTTTCTCTTGATTACGAGTGATAATATTTTAAGTAAACGAGTCCATAGAATACTAGCTCAATCACTCAATACCTATAATACAACACTATAACCCTAAATCATTTCATTCAAAGGTAGAATAACTATAAAGTTTTACTACTTACCAACTATAACTCTTCTATCGAGAAATTATTTGTGTCAAGTATCATCAACAAATAATGATCAATATTTTTTAACAAATATGATTTTATATTCAATCTGTAAACACAATATTTGGATTGCATAATTAGTTTTAGATTCACATTCAAAGTAGAAGGCATGTTATATACCAAACCCTGAAGTAGGAACGCTACACAATCATAGTAAATAACTCCTTTATTAGAAGAAGATTGGTATGTGTTGCATTACTAATATCATTATAGCGACTCTTGAAAAAAAAAAATCATATTATTTCACATATTACAATTTTTAATTTTTCCATGGCCTAAAATACATATAGGAAAGGAAAATAATAATAGTTAAGAGCATTGATAATAACATCCAATGTTTGTACATGGTTAGATGTATATGCCCTGTAGGCCGGATACACAGTGTTAATAACAGACACACCCAAAGTTGTATTATACATAGATCTTGGCATTTTTCTAGAGCAGTGATTAATTGACAGTTTTAAGTATAGAAAAAGTTATTTATGATTGGGAATCTCAACCAATCTTGTTTGTAACTTGTGGCTAGACAAAGGTATAGTATATCTAAAATATTCTAGAATATAAACCTGTAAATTCAAATTTTAAATAATCTAAAACAAAATACATTGTTATAAATCACTAGGTTTTTGTCTCCCCACATTTCTTTTATTGCAAATAAAGCAAATTACATAATTTTCTATCTCAATTCGTTGAAGGTTTTCAAGATCTCATTAATCCTTCAATTATTAAGGTTGTATCCAGATGTTTACGCATATATATATAGTCGTAACTATATAAACTTCTAATGATCAAGGAAATATATTATTCAATTATTAAGGTTGTATCCAAATATATATATAGTCGTAACTATATAAACTTTTAATGATGAAGGAAATATATTATCAGATAAGTATATATATATTTCAATAAATATATATATAAGGATTGTTCCTTTACTCCGTTCTCTATGCCTTTAGGTGTGGTAACTTTCATTATATGAGAATATCCAAAGTGGGAAATAGATCCTCTGGTGGTAAGGACATTTTTGTTCTTCTCTCTTCCGACAAGTGTAACCATTAGCTAGCGTAACCAGGCGTCAGAAGTATCTCGAAGTCGTAACTATAGAAACTTCTAATGATGAAGGAAATATGTTATCAGATAAGTTGAGTAATTTATATATGAAAAAAAAGGTGAAAGAACCTTATATTCTAGTTCATGGATGTTTTAGATAGTAAGGATGTTATAATGTTGGTTATATGTTATATTCATAGGGTTGTGTTTGACAATCTTTTCAACACCGACTGTTTCCGACGCAAGCGCCAATTTTTTTGGGCTGTTTTCTAAAAATATGTAATTCAATCATGGTTAAGGGATTAGGGTCTATTTTCTAAACTAGGTTAATGGATTAGGGTATTGAAGGCTTCAAAATACGCATATTTTATTATGAGTGATTCATAATGATGATGATAAAATAGGAGGTGCGGCTCTAAAGTTGGTTGGTTTTCCTAGTTAAGGATTTTCACGGTAAATCTATGTGTGAATGTTGTGGTGTAATCTTTGTTTTTCTTAAAAAAATATTTATGTTTTTCTTCTTTGCATAGGTTTAAAACTTACACATAAATCTCAAAGTTAATATGTAAATATGAAATAAACCAATTATATTAACTCCATATATTTATCTCATATGGATATTTTTCTACATCATATAATTGTCATTTGAGATGCACTTTGCTAAAACGTTCAATGAGATATTTATTCTCCCTAGCTTAAATGTTGTACATATATAATTATGAGGATGTTATTATATGGCATGTGATATTATTATATTTGATGTTATTATGGATTATGTGATATCTTATAATGCCATGTTTTAATAGTGGGATGCGGTATTACGTGTTTTTTTAATTGATGTTTATGGTAATGATACGATATAATAATGGAATGACTTAATGACATGCAATATGCATGTAATTTTGTTTTTTTAATAGTTTATTAGTATGATTTAAATGTCATGCAATAATGCATATTGTTAACGTAGAAAATTGCTCACCTAACTTTATATGGTCTAGACCACACATATACATCATTTTCTTATCTTTTTTTCCCTTACTTTTGACCCTCATAACTATGGTTTACCTTCATTCTCTCTCAAAAAAGGCCAAAAAGCGCACAAAAGGCCCAAAAACTCAAAAAATGGCTATCAACCCAAAAAAGGGCTAAAAAACCCAAAAAAGGGCTAAAAAACCCAAAAAAGGATAAAAACCCTAAAAAGGGCTTAAAACCCTAATTAGGGTTCCAAAACCCTAAAAGAGAGAAAAGGTAAAAAAATATTATAAAAGAGTGTGAGGGTCTCCATCAACAAGATTCTTATCGCTTTTTCATTATTCTACTTAGTGAGTACGTTGAGGAACCATTATTCTCAAAATACTCGAACCATTTTTGCCAATCATTCCATAGCCCCACCATCTCCCATCTAGTACATTGAGGCATCCTCCGTACCAACCAGCCTGTGACTAGGCGGTCCATTTCCAAGATCAGGAACGGTGGCCCATTTTCAGAAAAAGAGGGTATAATTTTCACTCCTTTTGTTTTTATTTAGTTTAGTTGTGTTTGCTTATGGATTTTGTTTTACTAATATTGTATTTGTTGTAGATTTCTTCCACGAACTCTACCCTTTTGCCCCATTGACATAAGGGAGGTGCTTTTGCATGTAGCAAGGGTGAAAACCTGGGGACTCGCACACTGAATGGGGGAATAGGGTCAAGGGAGTATGGGGGACTCAAACTTCCTTTGTTCAGAATATGAAGGCAGTGTTGACCTGGCAACAAATGAAACATAATCATGGGATATGGATCATAGCTGTAATACCAAGAAGATAACTGCAAATGGGAAATATTGAGGGAAGTAACTAGACTAGTGATAGCCAGGGGATCCAAGGAAGACTCATTGCAGAGTACTATGAACAAAGGCAACCAAAAGTGGGGAAGCCGTCGAACTGTAATATAGGGTGGTGCCGAAAGACACTGGTATGACATGATCCCGTGTATTTTTAGCGAGCCCGAGAAAGTAAATGCTCGATGGTGTTTTTAATTTTAGAGATTTTGAAAATAGGAAGAAGACTCCCTTGTGGTATTTTTTTCGTATGTAGTCTCCTAAGTCTGAAAAGGGATATAAGTGTGCACATGAGAGCTCTCCCAACCTTTAGGGAAGGAACACTTCTTTATTGTTTGTAGTTCAATCAGGTCAGAAAAGGTTAAACTTATATTGACTGGATGGTCATTCAAATAGTTTTACGAGCATGAACAAAACCAAGTTTGCTCGACAAACTTTTATTGATGTGAATGCTGGAAAAGAGCTTAAAGACAACCTATGATGATCTTTTTCGTAAAGTTCGGTCCCAATGCCCGAGAAAGCATAAGAGGATGCAAAGGGAAACGCTTTTGGTTTGAGCGTGCCAAGGTGGTCCTTTTATTATGATAGTCTACATATTCTGAAAAGGAGATAAACGAGGCTATATAGACGCCATTTCAAATACTTTCACAAGCATGAAAGGAAGCAAGCGTGCTCAATGATATTTTCATTTGTTTAGGAGTCAGAAACTCCGTAATGGTCAATCAAGAAAGGGGGAAGTGTTTGATATATGGAACAAGGTTATGTTGTGAACATGGTTGATGGGCATAAAATTCGGAACACTAATGGGACCCCCTTGCAGGACAATGGATGGTGGTAAAAAATGGTCGACTATGCAGTATGGATGGAGTGGATGGCTCGTGAACATGCCAATACATACAAAGGGAGATTTGTGTGATGGTACGCAAATCGTGGTGACTTCTAGGAAATGGCCCAGAAAATCAAAGTGAGAACATGCAACGAGGGTCTCATCAAAATACAGAGGGAAAAAAATCAAACCCGAAGGTGTGAAGAACATCTCAAACAGATTCCAGATGACTTTGATTAGTAGCTAGAGATGTTGTCCTTGGTGCAGTGGTGCATGGGGAAAAACTAGACCAAATGGGGGCCTATGGGTACAGAGCTAGCTCAACATACAAGGTGTGATTCTCATGGTGGTACTCAAATCGACGTGACTATGAGAAATTGCCCGAAGAATCAGTAGGGAGGGAGGCAGTCTAAAAGGTCGTTCCTCGACTCGAGAGCTTTGTGCATGATGGTGGCAGCTTCTTGTCCTTGTAGAGGATGATCCATATGTGGGCATGGAATACCAGGGAGATAGAGAGAGGCCTCGACCTCTAGGGCATGTCTTGGGACCTGAAGGTATGCTATCATAGTGGTAGCTAAATCATACGTTCGACATACTGTGTGCCTGTGCAGACATGGGATCGAACCCTCCAACGGGGTACCAACGATGCAGGGGAAGGGTGGATGTGTTCGATCCACCCACTCACGTGCAAATTATGCAACAGAGTTCTACAATGGACTGGTTGCAACTAGATGTGGAGAAACTACTGAAGGGGGTCACCGACATGTGGTAAAAACAATGCAAAACAAAAAAGAAAAACAATGACCCAAGTGACTCATTGTGGAAGACATTAGGTATAGAACCTCTTGTGGATTCTTATTTGATGATGGTTTGAATCTAATTGTAATGTGATATTGAATGTGTTTCTTGTTTCATAATGGTAACCATTTGATTAATATCATGGCGTTTGTTTCATGATGGTTTCATGACATAAGTTGATGGAATGTGATAATTATATGTGGGTTCTCGATAAATACATATGGATTCTTGTTAATGGCCTACTAATTCTTGATATTTCATGATGTTGATGATGTTACAGTAATCATCAATGTTTTTCGAATAATGTTGTGAGTGGAAATTTTGTTTAAGGTACTCCACTCTGGGGGCCATCTAAAACAATTCTTTCTAGGATCTTATGAGAGCCCATAAACATGGCGGAGAATGGTTGAAAGTAACACTTATGTGATGAGGACCAACTTACTCAACAATAATATGATAGTGGTCCTTTTTACACTTTTTAAAAGTCAAAGGGGGGCAGGTATATAGAGGGAATTCTGATTCTTTGGGTCGGGATCCTTAAGGGTGCATAAAGAGGGAGTATATGCAAACCTTTTGAGATGCCTTGGGTATAATAATATTTATTACAAGGTTGGTGTACCATTAACCAGATCCCAACTAATCCCAATGAGGCAAATATTTTGGCTAATTCTTTTGAGGCAACATATTTGCTTGAAGTTGGGAGGGTAGCTAAGCCATGGAAACATCCCGAGGCAATTTAGATGATTGTTGAATAATCTTGATCATCTGGGTTACAATAGAGGGTTCATGGAATGGTGGGAGAGATAATATAGATTATTTACGTGGATGATTATGGAGGTGGGGGATGGTATGGATTCTTAGGGTGAGGGTGCATAAGGGAGGAAGCATGAGTACTTTGATTGGGAAATTTGAATTGATAACTTTGAGACTATGTTCTTTGAAGGGGGGGCGTATGTAACACCCATCCATATCATATTGAATTAGTTTAGGGGGGTTATAGTTTAGGTTCATGACACACTCATGATGTCCACACGTGGGTCATACCCATGCACAATAGTATTAGATTATGTAGGTTCATATGCCTATAATAATATTATTTATAATAAGGACACGAGGATTCTTGAAAACATAAATTGTATTATTCATAAATTAAGTCGACTAAATTAAATTAAAGAAGAGATTATTGAGAAGATAAAATAAAATAAGTAAATATGATCTATTCATCTAGTTAGGGGATTTTTGCATGTGAAATAGGTGTCCATTTGGGAGAGATTGGAAAAGCTTAAAATGGGGGAATAATAGGGGAAATGGACTCTTTTTTCCTTCTTCATCCTCCTCACTTGTTCCGGGAAGTTGGGAAAATATGGTGGTTCAGAATTTGATGGAGGCTTCTGATGATGATAGTGTTTCTATCTTGGTATTTTTGAGTGAGGGATCGGGGGATCCCGGTCTATCACTATGAGGTTGGTTGGGAGAAGAGTGGTCCCCCGCCTGTGGTTTTCTGTTGCTATTCCATTGGTGGTATACTTTGTCTACAACAACCAATAGGTACATCTGTAAGTTTGTTTTATGGTTATACGTATGCATTTGTTCCCTGCATCCTAGCTTACTATCGTAATTGTGATTATTTATATTCGTAAATATTAACTATGAGGGACCAAATATTTTTATTTTATTTTTATTGAATATGTATTTAAAGTTGTGGTGTTATAGATATGATTATTGTGCTAAGATGTGATGCATTGAGTATAATATTTTGATGTTTGTTGGATTCATGGACATTGTTTCTTGATAGAGACTATTTATATGATGGACAAATGATGATTATTATTGATTCATTATTGTCTAGTTGACTAAACAACTGGGATTATGTTGTATTATTTTATAGTAAACTCATCAACTAGTATTAGGCTATCTTGTTTGTCTAGTCAACTTGTCAATTGATATGTCTGGACAAAATTTTGAAAACTTTTCTATTATATAATTTGCATATGCTCATTTCTCAACATGATGCATAGATTGTTCACTGATTTCAATGTAGTTTGGGTGAAGAATCTTGTTGTGGTGACAATTATTTAGACTTTACTTTGCATCCATTTGTCAAAATGAGATGAAAATCCTTTTCTAGTGCAAACAATTGCCCTAGGTAATTTGCTAGACCTGTGAGGAAATCCTTGTTCCATAAGGGGAAAGGAAGGGCTGGTAAGAGTACCCACAAGTGGCGTTTTACAACCCTGTCTCTGAGGGGATAAAAATTGGTCTGCCAATGGCTAAGGAACATCAAACCATCCTGGATGGTCCAGAGGGAGTTCAAAACATGCAAGGCATCCTTTTCCTCAATAAAAACAAAAAATAGCCATTTATTAGCCAAAAGACTGATACTAGGGATATAGTCTATCAGGAGTTTCCAGTTGAGCGTTTCCCAATCTACCCATTCTTCCTTGTTCATCGAGCAGTACTCAAGACGACCAATCAAAGCTCTGCAACAAAGAGAATCCACTCTATCCGTCAAAACATGACCAATAACATATTTGTGTTTTGAGTCAAGAGCTTTAACAACCTTGGATTTTCTACGAGAGTGATAGGAAGGATTGACTCTAAGGCGAGGAATCCCTGTCCCTCCCATCGAGGATGACTTAGGAATAGGCTCCGACGACATGTCTATGAGATAAGGATCCTGCAAAATAGGACCTTTTGGACGCTCTGACAAGAAAAGAAAATCAACGTAGAGGGGTAAAAGAATAAACCTAAAGTTCAACCCCATTGAACCCAAGAGGGTTCGAGGTAAGGAGAAGATAATACAATCCATAAAAGTAAATCCAAGACCAAACCAAACAGAAACCGTCAAGAGGTTAACCAACAATCACAAAAAACCTAGAGGATCAGAGAAACCCTAGAAGCCTAGTCGTAACTGGGTAGACAACCCTCAAAGGTCAGTGAGACGAGAAGAGGGGGAAGTTACTACTTATTTTTACATGGTTGGTACTAAGCCCTCCGATACGGAGGGTGGACTCCATGTGGACAAGAAAAGACACAGCTAAAAACAGTCAAAGGTATCCCTTCCCAACAAACTAGAGAAATAGTAAAAAATATAAAAGGTTAAAAAAAGGGTACCTTTATATTGGAGTGACAGGGAGAAGTGCGACTGTTGGAACTTGCGACTAAGCAAAACCTGTCGATATAGAATCCACCATAATCCTATAATCATGGGGCATCTTACAAAGTGAGGTAGTAGAAAAGGTGGCAGTTCAGGAGAAACCAACAACAAACGCTAGATGAAAATCATGTCGCGGGCACGTCATTAGTGCAGAGCAAGAAAAAAGAAGAGCAATCAATCTCCAACGACAAACCCTTCAGCATCCAAGGCCAAGTTCCTCCATTAACCAAGCTCCATAATCCATGTAACAAACCCTAGCCTGAAAAAAGGAATTGATTATTCATTGATGATGATATTACATTGTTAATACATCCTTATAAAGGAAAATTGAGTTGCTAGAAGACAACTCTTGCTAGCTCATAAATCAGGCATACTAAATATGATAAACCCCCATATGTGGCTAAACCACTTTCCAACTCTGTCAAGGAGATCACAAATTAGATAAAGCATGAGTGAGTTGTCATGGGTGATGGAAAAAAGTGCTAATACAAGAATTTGGAGATAAAATCACGGAGGATGGGTTGGCAACAAAATATAGCAGTTTCCTAGTTGACTAACTTTACCTTATCCACTCAAAAGATGGAATAAAGCAAGATAAAGATAGAATCTTCAGGAAGGCGTAGATACTAATTTTGGCAATCAATGAAGTGGGCAATATCTAACTAGAATCGGGATAAATGCGCTCCTGGGGTATATATGGAAAGTATTGACCAAGTGGTGCATGTGGATTCCAACTATCTAGGCTAGTGGATATGAAATTAATGAGAAATGATTAAATCATTTGTTCTCCTAAGCATGGAGTGGGTTTATAATATCCCAACAAAGATTTAAATATATATAGCATTAATTTTATAAGTCATAGAAAAAACAACCACAAGTGCATTGCTACCTCTTAGATCTTGTTGTATTTGGTAATTATTATAAATATTGATTTTTTTATTTTTTAAATTAAGCGAACTCTAAAATTTGAAAATAAATTAGATAAATGCAAATATTCTTATATAAAGTAATTTTTTTAAATCGCGTTAAATTCAAATTGAAAGATGTAAATATTATTATAAAAAGTATAATATATAAAATTGATGAAAAGAGAAGATTAAAAAAAAACTCTATTTGAATTTAAAAAAAAAGGTAAGAATAATTGAAAAGATAATACTAAGATTTACCTAAAAAATAAATGTTAATAAATAAAGATAAACAAAATAAAGGTTAAAATATGACGTAAAGACTAAAAAGATAAAGCAAATAATTGAGAATAAGAGATTTTAAATAAAGAGGGAAATAAACAAGTAGGAACCAAGAAATAGGAAGGAAATGAGAAAGTAATAATAGAAAAATTTAGATTTAAGATGCGGTTAACTAAATGAGGAATTAAATAAAATGGAAAGAAAAGGGGAGAGGAATGAGAATATAATAAAATAAATTAATTTGTTGACGAGTATAGGATAAAATATTATGCAACTATGTAAATTTAGAAAGGGAAGATTAAAGTCTCAATTAAATGATTTGGATGATGGATCAAGGGTTTTCATGACTGTTACATATTATAGTCATTTTTTATGAAAGTTGATAGGATGCTTTTTATTATTTTAAGAGCTTCTCTAATTAGTCGAGAATAGTAGTGAGAAGTGGAAGCATAAATTTTAGTTTGGTTAAAGAAAATGTGGTGTTTGGTATGGAAAGAATGCTACACTATAGCATATTTACTGAAATCATTGTGATTGACATCCAAAATGTGTTTTTTGAGATGGGTTTGGATGGACTTACTAGTTTTTCCAATGTAGGTCTTCCCACATGAACACGGAATTTGGTAGACGCATTGAGATTGAAAGGGGTTGGATTTATCTATCACACATTTGAATAATTGTTTAAGGGTCTTATGGGGTTTAAAGATTGTTTTATCTTTTTAATTAAAAGTTTATATATTTGATCAGTGACACCATGAATATTATGAAGAGACATGAAAGATGAGGAAGATGGGGAAAGCTTAGAGGGTCTGGGTTTCAAACAAAGGACACATTGAAAATTTTTGTTGAGGAGGTGCCAGGGGTAGCCATTGGGCCATGAGGGCTTTGGTAAGGTGCATTGTTTTCTTGTGTAAGGTGTTGAGGATTAGATATTTGAACAAATCTAGTGATCAGAGTTTTGAGGATAGCTGACTTTCGAGAAGGGTGGTGATTGGACTGTATATGACTTGCACATGTATAGAGATAGGTACATAAAATAACTAGATATGATATGAGAAACAAATAAGACATAAAATCATAATGTAATAATTGATTTAACAAATATTATTACACAAGAAACTCAGAATTGAAGAGAAAAGAATGATCAAGTTCATTAATAAATTGTGTGGAGGTTATTACAATATAATATAGAGAGACAATTTGAATTAGGATAGGAGATAATTCAAGTTTCTCGTGCTATTTAGGATTAATTTAGCACAAATAACCTCTATTAGTTATGAAAGCTTTGAGTTGGACGATTATGAACAAAATTTGAACTGATATGATATGAATTGCTCTAATTTTAATTGAACTGAACTAAACTAAACTAAACTAAATTGAACTCAAGTGATGTGCACCAAATTGAACTAAACTAAATTGAATTGAACTGAAGTGCATCAAACTAAACTAAACTAAATTGAACTGAACTAAACTAGAGTTCTAATGTCTCTAGAGGACCAATTAGGAATAGTTAGGGTTAGCTAGGACTCAGTTAGTGGGGTACACTCAACCTTGACTCAATGACCTCCTTAAATCAAGGTGAAATCCCCCCAAATCGAGGAATGTGCCCCAAAACATAGGGTTTTGACAGATGGATGACTCCGAGGGTGTATTTGAGTGTGGTTAGTCCCATTGGATTCACTAGGACAAGCTCTCGGAGGGTTATTTACTCTAACATATTGGGCATGAATATATCAATATGTGTGGGTATTCTTTTGGTACACCTGATGAGATAGGGAGCCATCTTGTTGTCGAGACTTCTTCATTTTTATGTTTCAAAGATAAGTTCTATGAACAAAGTGAGGGAACTAACATGGGACCTTGTCTATCCCTTGTCATTGCGAACATATGCATGGAACATTTCGAAACCCTATCCCATAACTCCTTCTCCCTTAATTCCAAATGTTTGGTTTCAATTTGTGGATGAAACCTTTGTTATTTGGATGTATGGTCATGCATCAATTGACAATTTTCACTATCATCTAAATAATTTTTATTCTCACATTCAGTTCAACATGGAAATTTAGCACCTTGTCTCTATTCCTTTTCTAGATGTCTTAGTCATTCATCAATAATATGGATCCCTCTCTCATCAGGTGTACCAGAAAAATAACCACATAGATTGATACATTCATGCCTAATCCTATCACCATCCTTCAAAAAAGTTAGTTGTCATCAAAACCTTGATCACTATATTTGTTCAAATATTTTACCCTCAACACCTTGCATAAGAAAAAACCCATCTTACAAAATCCCTCATGGCTAATGTCTACCCTCATCAACAAAAACTTTCAATGTGTTCCTTGTATGAAACTCAAACCCTCTAAGCTTTCCCCACGCTTTCCCTATATTTCATCTCTCCTCCTTATATCCACAGCGTCATAGATCACATCTCTAAACTTTTAATGAAAAGGAACATTAAAATGATCTTTGAATCCCATAAGACCCTTAAACAATTATTCAGAAGTGTGAAACATAAATCCAATCTATTTCCATATCAAGGTGTCTACCAAATTACTTGTTTATGTGGGAAGACCTACTTTGAAAAAATTGCTATATCCATCCAAACCTATCTCAAAGAAAACATTGTAGAAACCAATCACAATCATTTCAATAAATCTGCTATAGTGGAGCACTCATTCCATACCAAAAATCACATTTTCTTTGATCAAACTGAAATTCTTGCTTCCACTTCTCACTACTCCTCTCAGTTCATTAGAGAAGCTCCAAAATTCAAAAGTCATCCGAATAACTTCAATCGAGAAGATGGCTAAATCTAATCCAATCATGAAAATCCTTGATCCATCATCAACATTATTAAACCAAGACTTTAATCTTCCCTTTCCAAATTTACATAGCTATGTGGTATTTTTTCCTATGCTCATCAATAAATTTATTTATTTTATCATACTATCATTACTCCCCTTTTTTTCAATTTTGTTTTACTCATTTATTTAAACACATATTAAACCTACATTTATCTATTATTACTCTCTCATTTACTTCATGTATCTTGGCTCCTACTGGTTTTTTACCCCTTTATTTTACTATTAAAAAATATTATTCTCATTTTTTTTGTAAGTTGAGATCTAATCTATTAAAAGAGAAAAAAAATAATAGTACAGGCAAAGATACAGTCCGGCATGCTCAGGAGGAGTAGGTATGGCATGTCAAAGTATAATTCAGCCCTCCCTCCGGGAGGGAAAACAGATAAAAAATGACCCTCCCTTTCAAAGGGAAAACAGGCCTGTCAAGTGAACATAGACAAAAACGTTTACAGTTCAAAGAGAGTGTGGCAAGAGCCGACACATGGAAAACGTATAAACAAAGAAAATCAAACATAACAGAACTGAATGACATGTGGCATGGAGAACTTGAACGTGGCGCAAGCAGCGTGCTAAAAGACACATGGCCATGAAGACCGCGTGTCATGGCTTCTGCCCTCGCCAAGGTTATTCTGTAATTGGACATGTGTATCTTGGAGACTCTGGATGTGCAGGCTCACTTGAAGAAGTCGTTGAACTGTCATAAGAGGTCGCCATTTCCTTGTCACTGGAGCTGGATGCCGCCTTCCTAGAGATTGCAGGTGGATTTTTGGAGGGTAGGGGAGAGGTCTTCTTGGAGACAATAAGGTTGGATGAGAATTTGCATGCAGAGCTGGAAGAGGGTTGAAGGTGCGACAGGGGAATGGAATTTTGTGGTGGAGCCGAGGTACCAGGAGGACATGGGGGCGCATGAGGCACTACAGGTTGGGGACCAGGTGATTCCATCTCGTGGGGAACCGGGGGAGGAGGAGCTAGAGAGGTAGGGCGTGGCGGAACCATAGGATTAAACCAGAGGACCAGGCGTGTGAGAAGGTTTTTGAAGACCCAGTAGTTCTTTCGTCGTTCCACAGTGCATCCTGCTGCACCGAGCGCACTAGACAGTTCATCCTCCCAGTCCGAGACAATTCTTCGCTCCTCCTCCAGAATTTCTAGGTCAATGCCATTGTTGCTATCTTGAGAGGAGAGGGGGATATGGCCGTTTGACCGAGCGTTGCGTCCTCGTCCCTGGCACGATGAGCCTCTCTATTGTCGAGGCATGGTGAGGGAATGATAAAGCAGGATTGAGAGAGGCTATGGGCGAGCGAGCAGAGATGGTGTAGGGCGGTGCGCGGAACTGCAGAGAGATAGGTGATGGTAGCTTGAATCAAAGGGTGGTAACCTTGGTGAACATAGCGACCAAGGAAGGCTTGCGGAACCAAGAGAGCGATAATGAACCAACAGAGCAGCAGAGCAGGATAAATCTGGAGGGCCATGATCACCATTGAATGGTGCTTGTGCATAGCGTAGCAGCTTGATGGGTGAGTTAAGGCATCCAAGTTGCGATGAGGTAGCCTCGTCCTACTGTCGAGCTGTGGAGTGGCCATGCCAGTTGATGTCTTAATGGCCATTAATGGCAGTGGGTTGAGCGTTGGTGGGAGGGGCCATGTTGGCCTCCACGTTGGTCTGACTCACACCCGCATCCGGGGAATATTATTCTCAATTATTTACTCTATCTTTTTAGTATTTTAACCTTTAATTTATTTTTCTCCATTTATTAACATTTAAATTATTATTTTTTAGTAAATCTAATATATTTTTTTATTCAAATTGATTTTTCTTAATCTTTCCTTATTATTAATTTTATATTTTATACTCTTTTATAATAATATTTACATCTTTCAAATTGATTTAAATATTATTCAAACATTTGTTACCTTATACAAGAGCCACATGATGGCAATGTCCCCGTGGGATTGCAAATAATAATTTTGGAACACTGGGAAGCTTAATTGTTGCAATATGCAACTAGTGCATTGCAATGTTATGTTTATCCACATTTAAAGTAACACAAATGGAAAGTGTTTTCCTACAATTTCAACTGCAAAAAAAATATCAAAAAAATCTATTTAGTAGAAGTAATGCAAATGAAGTCCATTATTATTGAATAAACAAATTGGAAACATTGCATTGATGCAAAAGACATTACAGGTCTGAATGCAAAAGGCCCCATAACAATAGATAGGAAAAAAATAGAAGCATTATACATCCAATGTTGAAAGTATATAGCAATGATTAAAAAAATGCCATTGGAAAAAAATGAGAACAAAATTTTGTAAACAGTTGTTGTTTCCTTGAATACTCTATTGTAAACCAAAGGAAAAAATGGCAACTCATTTGATTTTTTCATAAGCAAGTGCAGAAGTACATGGATGCTCTGATCTACACCATGCAAGAGCAATTACTATTTCTATTGTTTGTTAGGATATTTAGACACTTAGGAGTTAGTTAAGATCAACTTGTGTAATATATCCGTTAGGTAAAAGTGTGTTTCTTTAGTATGCATTAGTATGCATTTGTAAATATTCTAATCCGACGGTCACGATATGTTCTAGACATAGAGTGATCCGACGGTTCAACTTCTCTTAGATCATACCTACCATTGATCCGTGGCTTAACACCCGATTGGTCTATGATCTCTATTTAAAGAGCATAGAGGGTCCTTGGCTAGTTGATCGATTATGAGAAGCTCATGTAACTTTCTTTCTTTTGCATAATAAATTGCTCCGAAGTAGCTATTTGGCCGGGGCCGTGGACTGTTTCCCTCTCGAGGGTTTTAACCACGTGACAAACATTGGTGTATTGATCTGTGATCTGTTTGTGTGAAGCGGCTATTCTTGGTGTTCGGTCCTTTGGGAGTACCCTGTGTACCCTAACATTGTTGGGATGCTCTTCAAATTGTTTATTTGAAAGAAGAATATGTTTAGAGGTCCATTTCTATTGGCTGAGAATTCCGTAGCTCAGGATGCTGTATTGGCTTGAGATTAAAAAACATGTACATTTGGCCCATCCAACGGACCAATAGTGAAGTCAACCATTGACTTTGATGTTGGTCCGTTGGATGGACGGAACATACATGTTTGTTAAGGATGGCCGTTATATGGGCAGTCTACCATAAAAGTCAAACTACGATAAAATTAATGTGAGTTTTACTGAAATGGATTTTGAAGCTGTATTGAAAAGCTAAATAAAGATCTGAAAACAGAAATGCAAGTATACCCTTTTCCAATGACTGTGTTGAAATGTGATTTTCATGAGAACATATACACTTTATAGAAATTCTATGTTTATGTGATACCCATACAATGAATTCAAATAGTTAAGACATTGAACATTTACATAAGGAAGTAGAAGCACAAGAAAAGAGCGTAAAAGTAAACATGAAATCTTTTGATTTACAATTTTTTTACCATAAATTGTTTGGGACCTTTTTGATATCCCAGAGTGAAGTAGATTTCATGATAATTACAGCAATATAATTGAATGAAGATCATATTATCAACTAGATCAGTCAAAATAGTGGGAAAATAATACATGTTTATAAGGATTTGAATCATATTTTATGGGGCTTGAATTAACAATAAGCAATCGACTATTTCAATTCAGATGAATATTGCTTTGCTATGATCCGGTGATATAGCAAAGAAGAGTCTAAGTTTTGTTTGATAATTTAACTTGGAAAAAATAACAGTAGTGGTAGAAATTGGATGAATTTGTAGAACCAAAATCCATATGAGCATAGTTGAGATCATAGTGATGTAAGAACTATTAACCTATGTAAGCACAAGACAAGGAAATATTAATTTGGAAATGATCATTTGCATGTGATCTACACACAACATGTGTACATATGAATTCACTAGACCAACAACTAAAACCACTAGTATAAATGATAAGGTAACTTATATTTTAATTATTCATAAATAATTTGCAAATAGGATTGAATTCCAATTTAGGCATTTCTCTTTTAAAGATAGATTCATAGACTTTTGATCACTTTTTATAACAAGCTCTAATAAAGTTTCTTGCTATAAATTTGGTTTTTGGAATAGCTGAATTGAAGAATTACAATTATTTCCATATTTCACAAGAAAGAAATGAAATTGTGAAATCCAATGGAACCGACTTAATAGGAAAGGAATAAGAATGACAAAAAAAAATGGAAAACTAGAATAAGAAGCTTGATATTTAAACAAATGTACGTCTTTACAAGGTGTTGTAGTCTCATATGAAATTATCATATGAGACTTTAGTTCTTAAACTACAACAATAAAAAAAATTGATGGCATTCCCCCACTGCCAAAAGGTATTCTTAGCAGAGGATACCATTGTAGTTTTATCAACTTTCCACTTGAATCGAATATTGTTGGAGGAAGACATGCTCAAACTAAAACTTCAAATTTAAAGAGGGAGAACATGAATACAAAATATCCTTATCTAACTTAATGACCACCATGAAAGGATCAATATACTATCTGAGGTAGTTCCTTGGAAAAGTACTTGGACTTGATGCATCCTGGATTTATAATCATGGAAGGATATTTTAATTTGTAAAATAAAACTACAAAGCAAAGAACGGGTGCATGTTTTTTATTAATATTATATTTACCATAGATTGGGTTTATGCTTTTGTTTTAGGGATAATACCAATGTAATTGCAATCAAAACATATAATCTTATTCCAGGTCTCTTTGAAACAAAAGGAACAACAAGACTTTTTACAAGCATATTTTCCCTTACCAATTGCTTAACAATTTATTAAATTTGAAATACAAGCTTCGATTAAGAGAATATAAGAATCGGAATTCATGTATTACAAATTATGCATGAAGATTTCCTCCTTGACTAACTAGATTCCAGATATAGATTCTAAAAACCTTTTTTTCAAGCAGTTTATGGACAATGCCAAAACAAAGCAAAGCATTTGTTCTCCGACAAACAACTTACAGGTCGATACCTTGGACCTTGTTGTGTTCTAATTAATTTGGTTAAAAAATGACTATCCCCAAAAATAAATCAAATAAAAGAAATCCATGATTGGAATAATATAACATATAAATGAAAAATATGAGAGATGATGTTATAATGATAATGTAGCCCGGATATATAGGATTTACATGGCGACTATTCATTAAAGGGAGATGCCCCTTAGTTAACCTAATTGATTAATGTTTATATTATTGTTATTGTTATTGTTATTATTTAATAATGATATATATTTAATATTATATTTGTTACATTGTTGTCATCTTCAGAAATGCTTTGTCCTCAAAGCATATTGATGAAGAGACTTAAGCTACATGCTTGTAATGCTATTGCATTTTTTTTTGTTGCATTGTAGTAGATGATACATGCTGATATGAACTTTTAAGTGTTGAACACAACTTTCAAAATGTAAAAGGGTTGATCCATCCTAATTCAAAATTTTGTGGAACGTTGTGCTTCCACATTGAACTGAATTCATGAGATTTTATTGCATTGGTATTAGTATCTTTCGTTAGTTGTTCCATATTTTAACAATATTTTCTTTTATGGTTTGGATGTTGACAGGGAATTCTTATAATGTTATTTTCCCTTATCATGCTTATAGTGTATTCTTGGTTTAAATTTCATGTATGCTTTTTTTCAACATGATTGACACCTTCTTGAGTTGTGATCTGGATTTGATATGTAATTGTGTCTTTTTCCTCAACTTGTACTTTTATTCCTGAATATTTTGATGCCTCATTATGGACTTGTTCTAATTTGTTTTCTAACAACTTCTTATCATTATGAATTGTCCTAAAAGTTTCTTCTTGCAAATTTTCGTCATCTTTTAACTACTTAATATGCTCCATTAGATATTGATTATGAACCTTAAGGTGGTGATTCTCTTCTTACTTTTCTAGTAATTTTTCTTCGATATATTCATTATATTGCTTTGTCTTTTGAAATTGTTTTGACATTTTGATTTTTGTAACTAGAGTTTTATTATGGTTTCATAGATGAAATATTTCTTTTGTATTGCTTGATAATGTTTTACTGATCTTTGTGATCTCTAACTTGTGTGTTTTTAATGTCATCACTTTGCTACTGGAGATATTTTATTTGTTGTTGGTGTTGGCTGACCTCTTACTACTGGCATTCTACTTTCATTTGTGTTTACAAAATTTCTTTATCCTTTTCATTAATGATTTTATTTAAGCACATTATTTATTCTCTATTCTCGTCAATTTCTTTCTTGATATCTTGGTTTTGTAATTATGATTGAAACTATTTTATCCCTTAATTCATTAATTTGTGCAGATCAATATTTCATATGATTTTTTTGGCCAAAGATTTTATTTTATTTGGATTCCACTTGAATTTCTTGTAATTTAATCGCTATTTGAAAATTGTCAATTATTATTTGCAAATTTTTATTGTCCTTTTGATAACACACTAGATCAACTTTTAATTTTTTTATTTGTAGATAGGAACTATAATCGATGGTTCACGTTTTTCTTTTTTTCTTTCTTTACTTCTTTTTTTCTACTTTACTTCTTCTCTTCCTTGCTTTAGTACTAGGATTTCTTTTAGTGTCTTGTATTTCACCTTTTGATAGATTCCAAAAATCTTTAATCACCACCTTTTCAAACTTAACGTATCACTCTTTTATAGTATACTCTTTAAGAATACAATACAATATTATATTATTCACTTTGTATAAATATATAGTTTACTCTTTAATCCTACAAGTGGTTGAGCAATTGGTAATGAGTAAATGAGATGAAAAGTTGTAAATAGAAGGTTGTGCCAATAGCCCAATAGTTGGATTAGACTTTCTTTGATACTAATGTTGTGTTCCGAATGCGGTTCAAAAATGGATATCCCCCCATGGATAAGTCAAATAAAAGAAATCCATAATTGACATAAAATAATATATAAATGAATAATATGAGAGATGATTTTACAATAATAATGTATCCTGATTATATAGGATTTATATTATGACTATTCAGTAAAGGGATATGTCCCATAGTTAACCTAATTCATTATTTTTTATATTGTTATTATTTATTAATGATAACTATTTGATATTATATTTGTTATAGACCTCAACCAGACACATGGGGGACTATTTCACAACACACTATTTTCTAAAAAAACAAGAGGCAAAGATAGTTGGGGACAACCCTGATTCTTGTCTTCTAGTTTTAAATAAAAGGAGCAAGTATTCTATCCAATAGGAAGGGGAAAAAGAAAGGAAAAACCTCGACCCCCTATTATATATCCCTAATATTCATAGTTCTTTCATGCTAATTACCTTGGCAACATCGCTCAACATCAGGGCATAGTACAAATGTAAAGAAGGAAGCCAAAATTGAAAGAACAATCCACACCCCAGAAACCACCCACAAAAAGTTGTTTTCTTATGAATACGAGTTCAAACCATACCTTAACTGAGTCGACACTAGGGAAGAGCACAAATGAAAAAACACACACACAATTTCATAAACAATCCACACTCCACTAACCACACACAAACAAAATTTTTGGCATGAATATGCTTTCGCACCATACCTTTCACAAGGACATGAAGTGTTGACGACACTGACGATGATTTCCGTAAAATGATGAAGATACCGCCAAATATCGTGCACATAGAAACCATATCCAGACATATAAATATAACTCTCAACTCCAACACCAAAGGAAACAAAAAAAAAGATCTAAAAATGGACACACACAATAGGCCAAAGTTGACCTATGCAACCAATTCCCCACTTGCCACAAACACTACACCTTTGTTAGCAAAAGTACTGATAGATTTAGCTCAAGCACAAAAATGAACACTCCATAAACCTATTACAAAAACAATATTCAATCTAGACTCTGTGAATGGTTTGAGACAATACCTTTTACAACCAAGGAAAATGCACATGGAACCAAAAATGACTTCTACCAAATGTTGGAAATGCCACCAAATAGTCTGTATAGATACAACCAATGAGCTAGAACGAGAGATGGACATCAACCCAAATCCAACCAATGAAACCAATTC
Organism: Pseudotsuga menziesii; assembly: GCA_001517045.1. Taxonomy (NCBI): domain Eukaryota; kingdom Viridiplantae; phylum Streptophyta; class Pinopsida; order Pinales; family Pinaceae; genus Pseudotsuga; species Pseudotsuga menziesii. The sequence goes on from LPNX010202346.1 coordinate 305,026, forward strand.
CTCAACCCCCACACACAACAAACCCTTGTCAGCTAAAGCACCAACATAGTTAGCTCGAACCCCCAAAAAAACACTTCATAAACCAATAACAAACAAAAGCTTCAATCTCGACTCTACGAATGGTTTTAGACAATACCTTCTAGTGAGCGAATGTGGATGGAATCTAAAAATACTTTCGCCAAAGGCTTGAAAGCCCATGAAAAAATCCACACAACCGCAACCAATGACCTGAAACAAAATGTGCACAACAACTCAAATCCAACCATAGCAACGAACACCACGAAAGACTAAATTGTCAAAACAGAATGGAAATATTAACCCTTGAAAAACACGCAATGAAACCCACAGAATAAATTCCATCACCAAGCAAGTAAAAAACTAAACCTGCAAAGGATCGAGAGGAAATGCCTCATTAAAACCCCTAGGAGGTGACAATAAAACCTACACTACAACATAGTTGCCTCATTAAACCCCACTACCATCATCATGTTATTAATTCTTGGTCGCCAAATCCTGATACTGATGGTACCATACCATAGGAAAATGACACAGTCACACCATGCACACAAACAACCACCCTCATAAAATGCAACAACTTAAACCTTCAGTTTTTCCAACATAGCCTAAGTTTGCACCTGTACAATCACCTAAAACTAGACTGCAAGGTGATCGGTGATCGCTATAGTAGGACCTATAGTTAAAACGCATGTCATTCTCTCCCAAGACAAAACATCAATGGAGATAGACCCAATAACAAAAACCATAAAAAATGAAAAAAAATTGAATTCAACATTTATTAACAACAATCATATTACAACATATTTAAGGTACAACCTAAGTGGACCTAATGGTTAAGAGCATATGTTTCATCCTAGGAGGCCACAGGTTCAAATCCAAAGTGGGGTAGAGTATGTACACCTCTATAGACTATAACAGTTAAATCACTGCGCAGAGGGGGTCTCTTGTCCCACAAACAAGGGGGTGTCATACACCAATTGGTGTCTCGCTTGATGGTGACCTTACAAATATATCATTATTATTATTATTTATAATAACAAAATAAAAAATTATACCCTACCCTAACTCTTTGGCCATACAAATAATTAAAAATTGCACTCTATATATCCAATAATCTAATTTGTTTTGAAACCTTACAGTTAATTTAATCATTTCTTTTGAAATAAATATTTATAACAATAATAATATATTATATTTACACTATTTAATAAATTGTATCATTATTCAAAATTTCCTTATCCTGTTTATTTTTTTGAAACCTTATATGGGTTGAATTTATTTAATCATTTTTTATTAAATAAATAATTATAAATATAATAATATTTATCTCTTTTCAAATTCTTTGGAATTTAAATTATTCATTTTTAATATATATTTAAAAATATTATAATCTTTAACAAATCACTAATTAATTTCTTTTATTTATTGATTTATTAATTCAAATATTCCTTGTTAATTTAATGATTTTTTAAACTTATCACTTAATTATACTTAAAAAATTTATTTTCTTTAATTACATTTTATTTTATAACTTCTAATTAGTTATACTTTTTCTTAGGATCATTATTCAACCCATTTAAAGTCTCAATCTAACTAGATAAGCTTCTGCTTATTCTTTTTTACTTGCTACAGTCTTTGTAATATGAAGATAGGTAAACCACTTGAAACATATCTATCTTTTCAAAATAAATACACATTGAACATCCAGAAGATTAAACACAATTTCTTTACTTTATTAAACACAATTTCTTTAATTTATTTTGCTAACATATAATAGTATTATTACTATTTGTTATATAAAAATAAGATTAAGTTGATTTATAAAATGTAAGTCTATTTACTTTACAATATTTTTGTCATAAAGTTGTAAATGCACCTAAGTATCATCTTAGATCCAAATCCTAGGCTCTATCAAGCCCCTAAAGGATCAATCTCTATAGGTGTAAATCTCTCTTGACAACTTTATTTTCAATGCAATACCTTAGGAGAGGTTTATTTATTGTCTTTTTATTTATGTATTTCATTATTTATTTATTTATTAATATGTGTGCTATAATCAAATATTTATATATTTTCAACACCCAAGGAAACCCATGGTTTCTTGCAAACCACCATCAATTAAACTAATGGTATAATCAAATATGTATATATTTTCAACACCAAAGGAAGCCCATGGTTTCTAGCAAACCACCACTAATTAAACTTTGTTTAAAAGAGAAAAGCATTTGCACTAGTAGTTGGGCAAGTAATTTATAAGAGAAAAGCATTTGCACTAGTAGTTGGGCAAGTAATTTGCATGAGAAAAGCATTTGCACTAGTAGTTGGGCAAGTAGAGAAAAGCATTTGCACAAGTAGTTGGGAAATAAATATTTATTTATTTCCTTATTTATTTATTTATTTCATATCAATATTATTATTTAGGATAAGATATTTACAATGAAAACGACATGAATTTTAATTTTAAATTTGTGTAGGCCCACATGTTGGGTGTAAAATTTATTATTATATTTTATTAAAGCGTCACTTACAAAAGTGACAACATCTCCCCCATTCTGGGCTAGAGAGAGCCTCTCGGCGCAACAAATATGACAACATCTCCTCCATACTAGGCTAGAGAGCGCCTCTATAGGCAAGTAACTATTCTTTATAAAAAGTTGTAGATGTACCTAACTACTCTAAATGCACCTAACTCTAACTAACTATTTTTGCAAAAAATTGTAAATGCAGCTAACTACTCTAAATGCACATGTTTATTTAAGGCTGTAGATGCACCTAACTACTCTTAAATGTTTATTTAAAGTTGTAGATGTACCTAACTACTCTGAAATTCTTATCATAAGGTCATAGGGTTGTAGATGCACCTAACTACTCTTAAATTCTTATCATAAGGTTGTAGATGCACTTAACTCATAATTATTCTTAGTGCACTTTTTGAAGATGGATTGAAAATTATGTAAATTAAAGGTTAAGGTTAAATGCATCTTGATTAAGATTTAAATAAACTTCAGTTAAGAAATAGTTAAAGAAATGTGTAAATTTGTTTTTGTTTTTCATATTAATTTTCGGTTTTTTTGTATAGGTATTAACATTTACCAATGCCCGACTAGTAACCTATCCACACTAATGGAAATCCACACTAATGGCGGGCTGGCTGTGTGGAGATTTGACGTTTTGAATTGTTGTGCCCGTAGAATCGCCTTATAAACTTTCGTCGAGTGGTGGCGGCGCAGCAGCAAATTGTGGCGGGGACGAATTATCGGGGTTATTAATATATATATCTATATAAATAAGGTCCACTGCTGTTAATTTCAGTATACTAAAGAGTTGCGTATGTGGGGAGGGTTCTTAGAGGAATTGTGAATTGACTTGTTTCTAATAATATTTGATGATTATCATTGTTATTTTGTTTATTGATATTATTTAAACAATTTGTTATTTTGTTTATTGATATTATTTAAACAATTTATTGTTGATGATGTGAGTGTGTTTATTAGTGAATATTTATTAGTGTTTATGTTATTTAAAATAATGGTTAAAAAATTATTATTTAAAATCATGTTTATTAAAATTATTTAAATATTTGTTTATTGGATGTAGCTTGGTTGGTTGTGTGGAATGATTATTACCTTCTATACCTAGATTTATTTTTTCTAAGTGACTTGATGCTTTTGTTAAGCCCTATGTATGACTATATAATGATGAAGAAGATTATGTAATTCTGACCATACCTTGACTCTATCCTTGATTGTATTGACTATGTACTCATTGAATGGTTGACTATGTAATGATTTAGTCAACTATATACAATTTCTATGTAATAACAAGGTAAAAAAAATCATAAATGTTTTATTTTTATTAGACTTTTAAAATGCTTATAGCGTTTGTTTGAAAACATTTGTTGTATATTATTAAATTGATTTAGTATGTTATTTTATTAAGTATTTAAAGTTTTTATTTATTTAGATATTTAAATCTAATTTTTAAATTTATATAAGATGTTAATGAGATGTTTATAGATTTTATTTATTTATATATTTAAATATTATCTAGGTATATATCTTCTACTCACAATTTATATCATTACTTCAGGTAGCTCACCAAGCTATTACCCAAGGTTATATATTTTATTTATTTTTATATTAAATGTTATTAGATTTTTTTATAATGTGTAAAGTTTATTTTATTTCATTATTTATAATTTATAATTTTTTAAAAGAGAATTTGTTTATACATATATATGTATACAATTTTTTTTAAAGTCTATATAGTTTAAATATTATCAAACATTATTGATGTAGTTGGTGTACCATTATTATTGTGAATTGTTTTCTTAAATTTATGTCTATCAATGTTTATGATTGATGTAGTTGGTGTAATTCTTACTGTAAATTCATGTTTAGCTATTGTTTCCTCACATTTATGTCCATGTTTATAATTGATGTAATAGGTTTAATTCTTATTGTGAATTCATATTTATGTATTGTTTCTCATATCTATGTCTATCAATGTTTATGGAAGCTCACGAAAAAATGTTTTCCATTTTCATTGTAACAAAAAATGCACACTGATTACTAAAAAAATGTATATACATCTTTAAATAAGCACATGGTTCCCTTTCAAATAGGTTTGTCTCCCAATCCCACCCACAATACACACAAACATCCACTTAACTATTTGCTATGTCCATTATACATTCCACAACATTAAAAATAATTAAAAAAATGCATACACCTTCTTAAAAGCATGCATTTACTATGAATGCATGTGCATTTATTTTTGTATATTAAAACCCAAAACAAAGGGCCAATTACTCTTTTTTTATTAAGCTCGCCCGAATTGACTTAGGGTTTTTATTAAGCTCTCCCAAATCGCCTAAGTTTTGACAATGAGCTAACACAAGCACATTCTATGGCAAACTACTATCATCTAGGGAGCTAAAGTCATCCATTACCAATTTCCAAGGAGCATTGCATATAAGTTTTATTTGTTTTATCATTTTTATAATTTTTATATTTTTTAAAAATATGTTCTTAGGGGAAAAGTAGTTTTTATTTACAAGATTTATACAATGAAATAAATCAAAGTTTAGATTAGTTTAGAAACTTAATTGTAGAACTTAAGAACACAAGATTCATCTCATTTTTAGTGACCACTTGCCTTCATATCACTGTTCCTCCCACTGGCTATGTCCATGGTTAATTATTTGATATATTCAAAGATAGGAGGAGCATGAGAGAGTTTTAATCAAGTGAAATTAGTAAGGAAGAAATTAAAAGATTGAATATAACCAAATAATCCATTGTTTGGTTGTTCATTAACCCTAGAACCAACCAATCACCTAACATGATAAATATGTTTCATTGAATGGACTGATATGCACATTCCAACCATGATGAGATCATTCGATGGATCAATAGTTTATATTATTTGATAAACCTCCCTACAATAATAGGGAGGCTCCCTTATATTTTCTTTGAAAATTATGGATTGAGTTCGTTCTTGGTTATCATGTCAATTATTTTGACATTGGTGAATTCTAGAGGGTTGGTCTTAGTTTAGCTCAAGATCAAGAAAATTCTAGATGTAACCCACTAAGAGGACCTCCTAGTATTAGTGCATGTTGAACCCCTCACTCGTCACATGCCACCTCATCTTAGATATATGTTTTGAGCCATTAGTACTAAGATATCATCCTTGACACATAGTCTATCCTATCATAGTTCATTTGCTAGAGACATCACCAGATGATGTTATCCCACCTACATTCTAGTTCTCAGCCAATTTCTCTTCATCAATGCTCACATTATAGAGATTCTCATAAATTGAGAGAGGATCCTATTTTGGATAGTTTCTTGGATGAAGTTAGCATGAAATAATTTTTTTACTTTCATTTCTTATGTATTTAGTGTTTCATTTGACAAACATTTGGTAAACATCAATTTAAAGTATTTATAATTTCCTTTTTGTTTGGCATGTGTACTTGCAGTGAGATGACAAATCACATCCAAGTACTAGGGCACATCATCTCCCTGAAATAATGTAGCGATATTTGAAACTTATTCCCTAAATCCTCATGCCAAGGTATTTAGATGACTTTATGTTTTTTCCCTTATGTGTGTATATGTTTTATATATGTTTGATATAAAAATTACTAACCTGAGTTAAAGGCCACACCCAACTAAAGAATGAATACTTAGGAATTTATATAGGTTTCTAAGTAGCATAGTCGATTATAAAATCAATTATATAATAATGATAAACTACACATGACTCATGGTTGGCCACCTAATCACCTATATAAAAATAAAGTGCTAAAGAAGAGGGATTATGAAAATAATCACATCCTTAGTGGAAACCAACTCCTAGATTACTATAGTAACTCTACACTTTTGTTGCACATGCTTAACTATCTTTGTTTTGCAACAAATCATACAACATCCATCTAAAAACTTGAAAATTAAAGTCTATCTTTAACTGCTTGATTTTAATTGACAACCAGCAATCCAAACACCTTGGCCCTAGTGGATTAGTGATATTTTAATATATCTGGACACCTCTTAACCCATTCGGATGTAACATCTTGTATGGTCAATTTTGTTATGCATGTATGCATTTTAGAACTTTATCTGTTGGATTTCTCAATTTATTGTGTATTAGAGAAACAAAATATTTACCTTCGTATGTGTTTAGTAAAGAGGAAAATGTCCACAACACTATTTTGAATGATGTTAGAGGAATTCTAATATTTAATTTTATCTTCATAAGAATTTAAATCTAGTTGCAAACTAGTCGAATATAAACTTTGGAACAAAAGAGAGGTTGCCAACCAACATAGACTAGAATTGGAACAAAATGGTTAGAAACAAGCACCATACGTTAAAATTGGGATTATTCATTCCCCTTCGATTTAAGCAACAAAAAATACCATGTTCACATCGAACATTAAAGAACTATGGAACTGGAAAATTTTGGCACATGAAGATTGAGCTATGAGCATCATTTCAAGGTTGAACATGCCTAAATAAAGAGGACATTACCAAGTTACAAGCTATCATATATTCTTCGATGAAGTATATAAACAGTTACTAGTGAAGGCTAACCAAATAGTAAGTGTATTTGTCTTCATATTAGCATGATTTTTGTCCACATTATGCATGAGATTTATTTTCAGACAATCGAAAAATAAGAGGATACAAACAAAGAGTATTTTTGGTGGCAACGACCTGAATTCTAAATAAAAATGTTAAATCATATGGGGTGGAACATAATGTAAAATTTTTTACATGCAACAACCTATTACCTAGATCCTTGATGTTAAAGGGTGATCAAGAAGTTAATGCAGATATTATGGATAGTTTGTATAGGTGAAAGGATAGTTTATACATTGTATATGAAGTGATATTGTTAAATACGTCTCCAAATAGATAGAATAAACAATTATACAAATCCATTTTTTACATGGTTAGTAGAACCATAAAAAACATGTGGTGGTTCAAGATCAAATTTTCAAAGGTCTAGGTATGCACTACATATACTTGTGAAATAATTGGAGTAATTTTGAATATATTCATTCAAACATAAGAACAAATTACCAAATTAATAATTTCCATATGGAAACACACAAGTCATACATTGTTGGACCTAGAAAAAGACAACCAGAATAATGATTGAAAAGATGAAGATTCCAATCGCAAGACGAAGAAAAGACACGAATGGAGGAGTCGCAATAAAAGGAGATAGGACATAAGTGGAATAAAGAAATTCGAAAGGCAGAGTTCGACTTATTTTGGGCAAAGGTGTAGTTATACTAAAATATTTCTTTTAGTAATAAATCATGATTGTATTTTGGGTCGATAGTGCCTATTTTTAGATGTAGCTAAATGTATTAAAATAGAAAGATATCGTGTCAAACCACAATTGAGAGTCAGTCGACGGTTGGGTCAAGAATTGTAAAAGCATAAAAGCTTATAAAAGAATAAAACCAAGTTGTGTGCGGGTTGATAGATCATATAGAGAGTTTCTTAGTCAAAGAATCAATCCAGGATGTTTGTGGATTGAACATTCACAGAAAGAGGGAGAGAGAACAAAATCAAAGAGCATGAGATGAGAGAAGAAAGTATGAATTGTAAATAATATATAAAGAAGATTTTACAAGCTGAGTGCATTGATCAAAGGTGACAAACCAATTCTCATGCCAGATGAAGAGCACTTTAAGTTTTTTCCTGGATGGGTTTCCACATTATATCTTTTCTCTATGCATATTTGATGTTTATGTTTGTGTCAAATGCATATTTGATGTAAATGAGTCCATCTGAATGTGTCTCACATACTTTATTGTGAATAAAGTCATATATGTGTCGTGCATTAAATGATTTAAACATGTCTTAATGATTTATGTTATATGTTGTTATATATGTCGACAGATCAATAGAATGTTATCTTGAATGAATGAATGAAACCATAAATATAAATCATGGTTTCAGTCGAGTGTTGTGATAGAATTATAAGAGTGAAATCCCTGATATAACTACAGAAACCTGGTTCTGGAAGTCCCCATATGATTCCTCATTTGCGTTGCAGGTGTTGCTAATAGATTCCTCCTCTATCAAGATGATATATTGGGTCTTGTTGACGAACAAAGGATCTAAACTTGGGTATTCCGAAAGTAATCCAACAAATGTTTCCATTGGGATGACCATATCGACTCAATCTCAAGTAAAAAGAAAAAATTAAGACATAATTAGATTGAATGCTGGATGCAGGAATTATAGAACTTGTTGAAGAATCTGAGTGGATCATCCCGATGGTAGTACAAGATAAGAATTTTTTTGGTGAAGTGTAAATCTGCGTCGACCTAAGGAAGTTGAATGATGTCTTCCTGCATGAACCATTTCCAACACCATTTACAAATGAATTATTATAGAGTGTCGGGGGTCAATAGGTATATTCATTTACTAATGGGTTCTCTGGTTACCATCATATAGGAATTGTGAAGGAAGATCAACAAAAAAAAACCTTGCAACAGAGTGGGGATGTTTCCAATATATAATAATTCCCTTTGGACTCAAGAATGCTCCTGCTATCTTTTCTAGGATAGTTGTGGATGCTTTCAAATATTTTATTCATAAGTTTCTTGAAGTCTAATTCAATGACTAGATAGTATTTGGGCTCATAAAATTTCATATTGAGAGCCTCAGAATGATGCTAGAATGATGTAGACAGTACCTGATTTCCCTTAACTTAAAGAAATGCATTTTTTGTGCTCCTTTTGTAATTTTGTTGGGTCATGTGGTTTGTCGTGATGTTATATTGGTCGATCCTACTAAAATTGAGATCATTGTCAACCTACCACCACCTGCGATAGTAAAGAAACCAAGAATTACTTTGGGACATACAAGGTACTATCATAAATTTGTCAGAGGGTACACAGAGGTGACAGTTCCTATGGAAAAATTATTGAAGAAGAATGTTAAGTTTCAGTGGACTGAACAATGCTAAGATAGTTTGGATGTCCTGAAGAATAATATGGTTACAACACCCATACTAATTTTTCCATACTGGAAGAAAGAGTTTCACGTCCATGTTGATGCGCCATCTATCGTGTTGGGTGTTGTACTTGCACAACCATGTGAAGGATCTATTGATCACCCCATCACATTTTCTAGAATAAAATTATCAACAATAGAGAATAACTATACCATGATCGAAAGAGAAGGTTTATGTCAAACCCCAAAATTATCGAAAAATTTAAAACTTTGGAAAAAAGCATGAAATTCATAATAATGCAGCCGTTAAATTATAACATAGATAATGCTACTTATATTGTAAGAGAATGACCCCTTTATTTCTATTCTCTTTAATGAATATTTTCTTTTCAGTTACTGAATGTTTTTCTGTTTGTGACATAAGGTGAATTTGTCGTGAAAAGATGGGGCTTACTTAGCGTTACGCTAATGCATAAAGTTCCTTCTGTTCTTACAGCTGACAGGTAAAGTTCGAGTTACTGCTAACAATTTAAAGTAATACTCCTCAATTTGCTGTACCAATACAATCAGTAAAATTTAATGCATACTAGCCAGTTTTATCATGCCTTTGAAGGTAAAGCTTTTTCTCTTACTTTAAAAAAAAAAAATCCCTCTAGAGTATTAGAACGTCCATAAATTATTAGTTGCAAAATAGAAATAGATAATGGTTCTTTTCTATCACAATAAGTATTTTCGAATTTATATAACGGGCCTATTTCTATTTACTTGTCATTACTGCATTGTACCAAAAATTCCAATTCAGAGATGTCTTGAATAGTAAAAACCAGGCGTACTGTCTGAAATGAATATTCTATCACCTTTTTAGAGTTTGTAAGAAAAGGATATTACCTCTTTCTACAAAGACAGTAAAGGGATAAACTATAAGCACCTCTAGCGTGAGTTCCGGATAATCATAATCTAGACTTATTATAAGTTTTTCCGACCATATCATTAGAGAAGATGGCGATAGTAGATTATATAAAACTGCTTTAGTTATACTCTTCTTATTCATATCTTTGAAATCTTTAAATAAGAATGACAACCTTAAAAACTTACAAGTTTCCATATACAATAATTTAAACCAATAAAGTATGTTATCAGTTGAGATAAGATATGATCAATGTAAAGAGTAGTTTTCCCAAATTTATCACATAAGTTTCAAACCTACAGGTTTCATTCTTAACTTCACTTTATTGAAGGAAAAATAACAAGTATTCCTGCCATCTAAGCAAATATATAACATCTAACACTATGCAGCAGATTCGAAAATGTCTTACATAGCTTTACCTATGACTAGGGTATAAACAACAAGTATAAAGTTTAAGGTGTAGTTCAAGATTTATCACTTTGTCCATGCTATTAAATCCTTGAAGAAAAATAGATTCTAAAACCTTCTATGTTTAGAGTCCTTCAAGTTTTTAATCCTAATTTCATATTCTTATTGTTATAATATATATGACCAAAAATCTTATAAGGCATAGTTTGATAAAACAAGGTAATATAGCACTTTGTTTTAACTCCAAGATACTCAAGGTATAAGGCATAGGTTAGAATCCATAGCAAAATTTTTGGTTTATATCATAAGACAAGGAAATGATAATACTCATCATTCCCAACGTTATTACTTATGTTTTTGTTGTATTATGTCGAGCAGGTTGAAGCATGAGTTAATGATTATTATAGTTTCCAATTGAAACATGATTGGAATGAAAAAGCGTTCAATGATCAGCGTGGACTATAGCTCTTGACCCACTCCTATGCAATTATTTTTGCACTGACGTGGTCACGTCTTGACCAAGCATCGGCGCCATATAACTTGACCTGACCTTGAACTTGGCATTCCTCCTTCGTGTTCGGGCCTTTGGCCGCAGCTCTGCAAACCCTTGTTGACTCTGGTTTTGTTCTACCACTGGTTTCAATTTGCCAATGGGCTTCCTATCATTTCGGTTTTTCTTTGGCTCTGCTAGCACTTGGAAAGAATTGTAAGTTCTGCAGCTCGAAGCTTACCTTGTAACGCTGCCATTGCTAGGGTTTGGTTCGGTGGGTTACTGTTAATTCCTGTCGGCTCCAAAGTGCACTTGTTTCCTTCCTCATTACATGGTATACACTTTCTGTAGCCTGTGCTAGCTGTTAGTGGCAGCATTCGAGAGTTATCCCCTTCCTTAATTTGTTGGGTTCCACATACTGTTGAGCATTGGCGATACATTATTATACTGGTCACGATTTTAGAGCTGGTTCCTCGTTGGATTGACCGCATCAAATCACTGCGAGGGTTTCAAAAGTTTACCAGGTAATATATGTATTTTATCTCTTCTACAAATTACTGCGTTAGTTGCAGGTTTCCCTTTTCTTTTCTTTTTTTATCCCTTGCATAAATAAAACAATGGTTAACACTTGGTCGCGTCTTGGTACTGCAGGTAATGAAGCTCGTTCCCTCGGCCTGTCAGTTGCTTGAAATCTACAGCACCACGGCCATCGGTAAGCCCTGGTCTCATCACGGCTGGTTTACCTTATGCGAGTCCTTGCCAGTAAGATGGTTTCGCCATATGGTTTTGTTCGACCTGCAGGGTTTTAGGTTGTTTTTATTTTAAATTAAACCACAAGCATTAGGGTTTATACCCCAGCTTGTATGTATAGCCCTACGGCTATGACTGTAAAATGCAATATGGCTTGGCTGTATATGCAAACACGACTTTGATTGTAAATACTTCTGGTTTTAAAATAAGGCCGAACTGGCTGTAGCCTTCTTTTGATATTACTATCTTTTAAACAAGCTGAAAGGCTGTAAGCCATTATATCAATTTACTGTGGTTATACCTTGTTGTTATTAATGTTTTGACAGTTGTTGTTACTGTATACGTGTAAAATTTTTTGGTAAATATCTTCCGATATATAACCTGTAACTAGCTTCTATAATCTCTGCTTTAGTTCTTTTCTGGTTTTAAAATATAGTAAAAACCCAAGTTAAGCTCTTAAATCTTATGTTCAAGGGTGGAAGTAAAATTATCATTTACTTCTTTAGTTGTAAATGAAACAGATTTTTATAGGGTTTAACCCTATTCCAAGATTTAGTTTTAGTTCAGTTTGTAAAACTATAACTCTGTTAGTTTGTAATAAAATAAAAGTTTTGAATGAAAAACAGCTCTCTGTCGAGCGTTACACCAGTTCTTGTTTCTCCTTTGCGTTTTAAGATAACAACTTATTCTTCCCTTTAAAAGAGGAACAGAATCATTAAGCTGTGGATAAACTTTGTTAAAGAAGTTACTGTGGGGGGGATAAAAACTTGTTTTACTAATTCTAATTAGTTTGCAGGATTTATTCCCTTACCACAGTTATAATTGTTAGTATTATTTCTGTTTCTTCTGGTAAATATCATTAGTATAAGCGTATTATTTTCTACATTAACTTCTATTTTTAAGCAAGTTAAAATGCATACCTTTATACTTTACCTAACCTGTTTTATTATTATTATGTCTTACCATTTTTTTTCTTAGTGTTTGTAAAACATCTATATAATACATAGAGTATTATTATTAGTTTATGTATAAACTATTTAATTATACATTATGTATAATAAAC
>LPNX010202346.1:319248-350366 GCA_001517045.1 Pseudotsuga menziesii
GTTTAGCTATGGTATATGTGCTTCAAACGTTTCGACACTATTTTCTAGGAGGACATTTCAAGATGTACACAGGCCATTTTGCATTGAAATATATGGTAAATAAGGCAGTGTAGTGGGGGAATATTTTTCTATGGCTTCTCCTCTTCCAAGAATTTGACTTTGAGATCATTGTTAAACTAGGTCCACTGAATTTAGGACTAGACCATCTGATGAGGCTATAAAGTGGAGAAGAACTTGGTAATCTCAACGATAGTCTTCTCGATGCACAATTATTTGCGGTCAAGATATTTGATGATCATTATAGAGATACTATATCATTCTTGAGTACAGGAAATACATCAGTCAGATTCACTACAGTGCATAAGAAATAATTAGTTGTATGAACTGTAGATTTCCAGTTAATCCTTGGATAGTTATACAAAATGGGACCAAATGAAATTCTTCGTCGTTGTGTATTAGAAAATGAGCGACCAATGATATTGAATGAAGCACATTACGGTGTTGCAGGAGGCCATTATGTCGGGAAAGATACAGTGCAGAAGATATTACAAGCATGATTGTTGTGTCCTACTTTGCATGTATATGCTTGAGATTATTGTCACAACTGTGATATCTTCCAGAGAACTGGAAAGTCATGGAGACGAGATGAAATGTCACTAGTACCTTAGATAAATTTACATGCATTTGAAAAATGGGTTGTTAATTTTGTCGGACCTATTAATCCACCAGGAAAGCGAACATGTGCATGATATATTATCACTATGACGAATTACTTGACTAGATGGGATGAAGCAGTTCCAGTCATAGGTTTCTATTGCTATGACCGCTACCATATTTTTGTTTGACAATGTAGTGACCCAATTTGGATGTCCAAATATTTTGATAAGTGAATAGGGAACACACTTTGTCAATCAATTGATCAATGGATTAACTGAACAATTCCAGATTCAACACTGGAAGATGACGTCGTATCATCCACAAGAACATGGTGTTTTCGAGGCCTTTAATAAAATACTAGAGAACGCATTGACAAAGATTTGTAATTTTCAAAGAGATTATTGGTATCAGAAAATATCTACAGTGTTATGGGCATATCCCACCACCTATAAAGAGTTGACAGATCAAACTCCATTTCAACTGGTTTATGGACAAGATATTATTATGCCAATGGAATATATTATACCCAGTCTAAAGATAGCTATGATTATTAGAATGAATGATGTTGGTGATGTTGAAGAAATATTATTTCATCTGGTCCAGTTGGAGGAAGAGCGCTTTGTCGTAGGCTATCATCACGAATAATATCATGTCGAAAATATGTGTCAAAAATATTGGCATAGGAAACATATCACGAATAAGCAATTTCACATTGGAGATCTTGTTATTTTGTACGACAATAAGTTTTTGAAGCATCCTGACAAACTTAGAACACAATGGATGGGGCCGTATATTCTAATTCAGATCACTAAAGTAGAAGCATTGCAATTAAAAAGTTTGATGAAATGACTTTCAAGGGATTGGTGGATGGAATTTAGCTCAAGCATTACTAGGATAGCCACAATTTGGTCAACTGAGAAGAATAAAATAAAAAAGAGAGAAAAGAAAAAAGAAAAAGAAAAAAAAATCACAAATTTATGAGTGTTGTTTATGAGTTTTATTTCTGCACAAATTTGAGTTTATCAGTGTTTGGTCATGAACTCTCTGTCTGTCGTAGAAGAAAAAAAAGTGTCATAGAAATTCTGTCTGGCACAGAAGATGAAAAAGTGTCGTAGACTTTCTGTTTGTTAGAAAGAAAGAAGAGTGTTGCAGACTAACTACCTGGTGCCAAAAAAAGAAGAGTTATCACATACTCTCCATGTGTCACAGGTAAATAACTATTGTTGCAGGAACTGTTTCTGTCGTAAGAAAATAATGCAGCTTTTGTGCAATGAATTTTGGTCGCAAGTGACAGTTAGCTAGCAGTTAATGTGAGGGTGCGGGAGATTTCAGAGGTGTGTTTTTCATCACTTCTGCCATTAATGCACAATGAACTACCATTGAGATGATAGGCGAAGTGATGGATTGATTGGAAATTTTCTTGTAATGATTAGAAAGATTGTGCCATGTGACGAAAATCGTTGCCACTTTTCCATTGATGACAAGATCGTCTGAATGAATGACTTAGTGACAGAGTAACCGTCATTAGGGGAGTTTTGAGGTAAAAAATGGGCCTCAAAACAAAAATTGTACGATTAAAATTTACTTTATAAGAACCAGTAGGATTCAAGATGATGATATCAACCATAAGGGTAAATTTGTAAAAAAAAATGAAGGGAAAAAGAAAAAACTATTTTTTCTTATCGTATTTTTGGCATATATCCTTATCGGTTCACACAAATTTTGAATTTGAGGAGCAGTTGGATGCGGAATATAATTCTGCATCCAACCCATACCTAGAATCCATATTTCTGAGGTACCCACAACACCCAAAAATGAAAATTTCAATAAAAAAATGTATTTTAATATTAAAATACATTTTTTTTATTGAAATTTTCATTTTTGGGTGTCATGGGTACCTTGAAAGTATGCAGTGTGGGTATGGGTTGTATTCATAATTAAATTTCACATCCAACAAGTCCCCAAACTCAAAATTTGGGTTAACCAATAAGGAGATATGTCAAAATTACGATAAGAAAAAGTAAAGTTTTCTTTTTCCCCTCCAAAATTTAGAACATTTATTTTATTATTATAACTCTTATTTTATTATTTTTCTTATGAGGCTCATTTTATACCTCAAAACTCCCCTAATGATATCATCTTCGTGCTGAATTTTTCCATTTCATTACATCTGACTGATCATGATGAATTGTTTGTCTGCAATTGT
This sequence comes from Pseudotsuga menziesii, assembly GCA_001517045.1. Lineage (NCBI taxonomy): Eukaryota > Viridiplantae > Streptophyta > Pinopsida > Pinales > Pinaceae > Pseudotsuga > Pseudotsuga menziesii. The sequence continues at coordinate 322,112 of LPNX010202346.1, forward strand.
AAGAGCTGAAGCTATTTTTTATAGAGTATTGTAATTTTCATATCAAGTATAAGCACTATCTAAGAATTAGGTCTTGAGATTCCATCACCTACACCAATTATGGAAGACATCACAAAGAGGTCTCATAGTCTCTAAGAGTTGAATAACACATTTAACAGTCCCCACTGATTCCTCCAGTTGTTTTACGACCCGACCCGCCCGATACATCGAAGAGGAAACATTCTTCTAGTTGAAAACCATGAGCAACAATACCTCCACCAGATGATGAAGAAACAAGATCTGCATCCATGTTACTGGATTATGTCCCGTTGAGATCAACAAATGCGCCTAAGGTCAGAATTGATAAAATGTCGGATATCCATTGGTCACACCAACAATACATAAAGGAGTTCGGGTAATGACAAATATCATCCCCAATCTACAGAAAATGGGATTTGTCGACCATGCCTTGTGCAAATTCCCAAAACTGGTGATGGACATATACTTGACTTCTGTCCAAGAAACAAAGGATGGACCTATCCACATAGTTCCAGTGGAATGAGCAAGAGGATTAGATAAATCAGGTTTGTTGTCATTGGTGCACATGCCACATTTTAGTTGCACAACAAAAGTGAATTGTTGCGTCAAGGAGTTACTCGTATGTTTCCATGGTAGTTGTTTGTGGCTCAATAGAAATACTTTAGTGGATATCGAGATGATACCTTTGATCATAGGGCTCCCTCTTGCACGAGTCAACTCAACACCATTATTCACAGGAAAATATCAAGATAAATCCTTGACAAATAGAATGAAGAACAAGTATGAGTTGACAAGGGATAAAAGTGGATTTGCAATCACTTCCATCAACAACATGATCGTTTGGTTTGCAGCTAAGGTTCAATTCAACAAGATGCTCAAAAAAATATGACTGAACCAAAATATCGCCTGAACAATTGTTGCGACAGAGTAGTGCGTAGTGGGTGTCTATATGAACTGGTTGACCTATTTACTATATGAGCTGTTAGCAAATGTTGACGAAGTATAAGAAAAGGGTAACCCCTTTCACTATTCTTAGTTATTAATTTTGATTTCTTTTGTCGCATGGGTGGAAATGCCAAACTACCAAGGGGTATACGTTGAAGTCCCATGTCGAGGAGCTCGATACCATAATATTTGGTTTGACAAATAGAAACATGAGTGACATAGAGATATAAATGTTGAATTCTTTTTACAAGGAGAGGTCCTTCGGTATTATATTAGGAAGTAGGTGAAAATCACCAAGGAAATCGTCAAATGATTTTGGAATGTTATAATATTTTCAGTCTGGGCCCATCTCATCTTTTTTGGATCCATGACAAGACTCGCAGAAGCAATGTTTGGCCACACAATTTCAACTATCTTCTGCTGAAATTGATGCAATTGTTCAAGACTGGTAGGTAGAGTGGAAAGTTGCTATCACAAATGATCAATTATCTATAGAAGAAGAACCGTGACATGATGACCCATCGATAAAGAAGAATGGATACCTTGGAGGAGATCCACCAATGGAAGAAAATCCACAAATATATCCCCCTCATAGTCAAGATGAATCCAACGCAACCCCAACAGATCGAGAGTTGAGGGATAAGAGAAAGAACTCATAGAAGTATGAGAAGAACCGAAAGAAGAGGAAATTTTATCGGTCATTTGGAGTTTTCAGCATTGCAAATGATGATTACATGATTTTGACATAAACAATGGAAACAGTCGCCAAGAAAATATGCCAAAAAATGGACGAGCGACATACAAAATTGATAAGCAACATAACCGATTTACTACATACACTTTGTACTATAGTCAAAGAAGCCAGAGTGGAAGTCGACCAAACTCCATACTCGTATGTGTCAATGGACCAAGCTAACCCATTTGAAGAATGACCTGTCAAGGAATCATTGACGAGTACACCAATAAAAATTCAAGTAGTCGGTCAAGCACTTAACTTGAGAACATCATAGCTAAATACCATGGTCAAGGACCTTGGTCATATCACTATGTATTTTTCTATGGTATCACTGGATGAATTACATGCTATTCAATAGGTTGTATTGGCAGAAATGAAGACCAAAGAATGTGCATTTCTTAATCAGGTCAAAGCATTGCACACAACGGTTAAGCCACTGAAGAAAATGGTTCAGGACACAGATCAAAAAGAGAAAATGTCCCAAGAGGACATGTATCGACTAGATGCAGCTACTACACTTGCTGGTAGCAGTTTTGTGGATGAAAGCACCCCAATATGATTTTTTTCAAAATCCAAAGTATTTCAACTTAGAGAAGTAACTAGGAACTTCTGTAAGTGGGTCATAGAGTTGGTATCATAGATGAATGCCAGTACACCTCCAAAGCTACTCGTATAATGAATAAAAGTAACAACTGACACTGCTACGAAGATTGAAGAAGCAGAGGAACTTTGTGCCAGAGAAATTGAGAAAGTTTATTAGTCATGGGAAGCTTTGATCAACAATGAAGAGCTCGAATAAGTAACATATATGTTTCATACTGCTAAGGCATACTTCAATAAACTGATGAATGATCTAAATTATATTCCAACGAATGAAAATATGAGCAAGGTTGTTGATCTAAAGAAATTATAGTAGAAGGTTGCAAGACTGTGAACACACTAGTGGAAAAGAATTGACCAGGTTGTAGAGTTGCAGGAATAAGCATAAAAAGTTACAGGTATCATTCAACCTGTACATGAAAAGATGCGAGAATCCTTGGGTTTGAAAATACTGACAGCTTTGGAACACAACAGTTTCGAACTTGTGGAAAACTTGAAGACAATGCAGGATGAAGTGCGATAGGAAACTGAAAAAGTAGTAAAAATATTTCAAAAGTTTCAAAGCAAGGTTGCACTAATAGAGATATCAAAATTATGTGGCTTGGGATGAGCCACATGTGAGTGTTGGGGGAATGTTGGCCTTAAGGAAAGAAAACCAGAATAATGATAAAAAAATATGAAGATTCTAGTCACAAGATGAGGAAAAGCCACGATGGAAGGAGTCACAAAAGAAGTGGAATAAATCAAGTTGAAAGGTAGAGTTTGACTTATTTTTGGTAAAGGGGTAGTTAGACTAAAAGGTTTATTTTATTAATAAAGCATAATTGTATTTTGGGTCAATAGTGCCTATTTTTAGGTGTAGCTAAATGTATTAAAATAGAAAGACATCTCATTGACTAATAGTTGAGATTCAGTCGATGGTTGGATCAATAATTATGAAAGAAGAAAATATTATAAAAGCATAAACCTAAGATGTGTGTAGTTTGATCGATCATAGAGAGAGGTGCTTAGTCATAGAATCGATCTAGGATGTGTGCAGAGCAACCATTTAGAGAAAGAGGGAGAGATACTAAAATCAGAGAGCATGAGACAAGAGAAGAATGTATGAATTGTAAAGAAGATCTAAAGAAGAGTTTGCAAGCTAAGTGCGCAGACCAAAGGTGCCAAACCAATTCTCATGCCATATGAAGGGTACCTTTGTGGTTTTTCCCAAACGGGTTTCTATGTTATATCTTGTATTTGTGCGTCTTTCATGTTTATGTTTGTGTCAAATGCATATTTGATGTAAATGAGTCTATCTGAAAGTGTCACATACACTTTATTGTGAATAAACTTATATATTTGTTGTGCATCCAATGAGTTAAACATGTGTTAATTCTTTATGTTATATGTTGTTATATATGTCAAAATATTGATAGAATGTTATCTTGAATGAATGAATGAAAATAAAATTATTGGCATCCAAAATGTGTTCTTTGAGATGGGTTTGGATGGAGTTACTAGTTTTTCCAATGTAGGTCTTCCCACATGACCATGAAATTTGGTAGACGCCTTGAGATAGAAAGGGGTTGGATTTATCTATCACACTTTTGAATAACTGTTTAAGGGTCTTATGGGGTTTAAAAATCATTTTAATGTTCTTTTTAATTAAAAGTTTATAGATTTGATCGGTGACACCATGGATATTAGGAAGAGATATGAAATATAAGGAAGATGGGGAGAGCTTAGAAGGTTTTGGTTTCAAACAAATGACACATTGAAAGGTTTTGTTGATGAGGTGCCAAGGGTATCCATTGGCCATGAGGGATTTGGTAAGGTGCAATTTTTCTTGTGTAAGGTGTTGAGGGTTAGATATTTGAACAAATATAATGATAAGAGTTTTGAGGACAACTAACTTTTGAGAAGGGTGGTGATTGTAATGCATATGACTTGCACGTGTATAGATCTAGGTACATAAACTAACTAAATATCAAATGAGAAACAAATAAGACATCAAATCATAATGTAATAATTGATTTGACAAATATTATTACACAATAAACTCAGAATTGAAGGGAAAAGAATGATCAAGTTCATTAATAAATTGTATGGAGGTTATTACAATATAATATAGACAAGAAATTTGAATTAGGCTAGGAGAAAATTCAAGTTTGTCATGTTATGTAGGCTCAATTTAGCACAAATAACCTCTATTATTTATGCAAGCTTTGAGTTAAACTATTATGCACTAAATTTTGCTGATTTGATCTGAACTAATATAATTTTAATTGAACTAAACTAAACTAAACTAAACTGAATTGAACTTAAGTGATGTGCACGAAATTGAACTAAACTAAATTGAATTGAACTGAAGTGCATCAAACTAAATTAAACTGAACTAAATTAGGGTTCTAATTTCACTAGAGAACCAATTAGAAATAGTTAGGGTCAGTTAGGATTTAGTTAGTGGCGTACACTCAACCTTCACTCAATGACCTCCTTAAATCAAGGTGAAACTCCCCTGAATCGGGGAATGTTCCCCCAAACATAGGGTTTAGACTCATGGATGACTCAGAGGGTCTATTTGATTGTGGTTAGTCCCATTGCATTCATTAGGATAAGCTCTGGGAGACTTATTTACTCTAAAATATTAGGGATGAATATATCAATATGTGTGGGTTTTTTTTGGCACACCTGATGAGATAGGGAGCCATCTTGTTGATGAGTCTTCTTCTTTTTTTCTGTTTCAAATATAATTTCTATGAACAAGTGAGGGAACTACCATCGGATCATGTCTATCCCTTGTCATTTCCAACATACACATGAAACATTTTGAATCCTTATCGCTCAACTCCTTCTCCCTTAAGCCCAAATGTTGGTTTCAAACTGTGGACGAAACCTTTTTTATTTGGACACATGGTCATGCATCCATTAACAATTTTCACAATCATCTAAATAATATTTATCCTCACATTCAGTCAACGTGGAAATTTAGCACCTTGACTCTATTCCTTTTCTAGACGTCTTAGTCACTCAGCAAGAAGATGGATCCATCTCTCATTATGTGTACCAAAATAGATCGATATATTCATGCCTAATTCCATCACCATCCTTCACAAAAGTCATTTTTCATCAAAACTTTGATCACTAGATTTGTTCAAATATTTGACCCTCAACACCTTGCACAAGAAAAAACCCATCTTAAAAAATCCCTCATGGCCAATGGCTACCCTCATCAAGAAAACCTTTCAACATTTTATTTGTATGAAACTCGAACCCTCTAAGCTTTCCCCATGCTTTCTCTATATTTCTTCTCTTCTCCTTATATGCACGACGCCACAGATCACATCTCTAAACTTTTAATTTAAAAGAACATTAAAACAATCTTTGAACCCCATAAGTCCCTTAAACAATTATTCAGAAGTGTGAAAGATAAATCCAACCCATTTCTATATCAAGGTGTCTACCACATTCCTTGTTGATGTGGGAAGACCTACATTGAACAAACTGCTATATCCATCCAAACTTATCTCATAGAAAACATTGTAGGTACCAATCAGAATCGTCTCAGTAAATATGCTATAAGGATCAGTCATTCCATACCAAAAATCACATTTTCTTTGATCAAAATAAAATTCTTGCTTCCACTTGTCACTACTCCTCTCAGTTCATTAGAGAAGCTCCAAAATTCAAAATTCATCCTAATAACTTCTTTCGAGAAGATGGCTAAATCTAATCCAGTCATGGAAATTCTTGATCTATCATCAACATTATTAAACCAATACTTTAATTTCCCTTTCTAAATTTGCATAGCTATGTGGTATTTTTTCCTATGCTCATCAATATATTAATTTATTTTATTATACTATCATTACTCCTTTTTTTTTCCATTTTGTTTGACTCATTTATTTAAACACATCTTAAACCTAAATTTAGATATTATTGCTCTCTCATTTCCTTCTTGTATCTTGGTTCCTACTTGTTTATCACCCCTTTATTTTACTATTAATTATTCTCAATTATTTACTTTATCTTTTTAGTATTTTAACCTTTAAGTTTGTTTTTCTCCATTTATTAACATTTTCTAGTATTTAGATTCTTTTTAATTCAAATTAATTTTTTTAATCTTTCCTTATTATCAATTTTATATTTTATACATTTTAATAATAATAGTTACATCTTTCAAATTGATTTAAATATTATTCAAACATTTGTTACCTTATACCAGAGCCACATGATGGCAATGTTCCTGTGGGATTGCAAACATGAATTTAGGAATAATGGGAAGCTTAGCTGTTGCAATATGCAACTAGTGCATTGCAATGTTTTTTTAATCCACATTTAAATTAACACAAATGGAAAGTATTCTCCTAAAATTTCAGCAGCAAAAAAAGTAAAAAAAAAAATCTATTTAGTAAAAGTAATGTAAATGAAGTCCATGATTGAACAAACAAATTGGAAACATTGCATTGATGCAAAATACATTACAGGTATGAATGAAAAAGGAACCATAACAATAGATGGGAAAAAATAGAAGCATTATATATTCAATGTTGAAAGTATATAGCAATGATTACTATAGATGCCATTGGAAAATAACGAGAACAAAATTTTGTAAACACATCTTCAATTGCAGCTGCTATTTCCTTGAATGCTCTATTGTAAACCAAAGGAAACAATGGAAACTCATTTGAGTTTTGTCATAAGAAAGTGTAGAAGTACCTTGATGCTATGATCCCCAGTGTGCACGAGCAATTACTATTTCTATTGTTGGGATGCTCTTCAAATTATTTCTTTGAAAGAAGAATCTGTTTAGAGGTCCATTTCTATTGGCTAAGAATTTCATAGATCAAGATGTTGTAATGTGAGTTTTATTGAAATGGATTTTGAAGCTGTATTGGAAAGCTAAATAAAGATTTGAATATAGAAATGCAAGTATACCCTTTTCCAATGACTATGTTGAAACGTGAAAATTTCAATTGTACTTTTCATGAGAACATATACAAGTTCTAGAAATTCTATGTTTATGTGGTACCGATAGAATGAATTCAAATCGTTAAGACATTGAACATTTACATATGGAAGTAAAAGCAGAAGAAAAGAGCGTAGAAGTAAACATGAAATCTTTTGCTTTACACTTCTTTTACCATTAATTGTATGGAACCTTTTTGATATCCAAGACAGAAGTAGATTTTACGATAATTGCAGCAATATAATTGAATGAAGATCATGTATAATCAAATAGATAATTCAAAATATAAGAGATAGTGGGCAAATAATACATGTTTATAAGGCTTTGAATCATATTTTATGGGGCTCAAATTAACTATAAGCAATCGACTATTTCAATTCAGATGAATATTGCTTTGCTAAGAGCTAGTGACATAGCAAAGAACAATCTAAGTTTTGTTTGATAATTTAACTTGGGAAAATTAGCAGTAGTGGTAGAAATTGGATGAATATGGAAAACCAAAATCCATATGAGCATAGTTGAGATCATAGTGATGTAAGAACTATTAATCTATGTATGCACAAAACAAGGAAATGTTAATTTGGAAATGCTCATTTGCATGTGATCAGCGCAAAACATGTGTGCATATGAATTCATTACACCAACAACTAAAACCACTAGCATAAATGATAAGGTCACTTATATTTTAAATATTCATAAATAATTTGCAAATAGGCTTGAATTCAAATTTAGGCATTTTTCTTTTGAAGATAGATTCATAGTCTTTTGATCACTTTTTATAACAAGTTCTAATGAAGTTTTTTTCTATAAATTTGGTTTTGGAATAGCTGAATTGAAGACCTACAATTATTTCCATATTTCACAAGAAGGAAATGATTTTGAAATCCAGTAGAATCGACTTAATAGGAAAATAATAAGAATGGAAAAAATGGAAAACTAGAATAAGAAGCTTGATCATTAAACAAATGTCCGCCTTTATATGGTTTTGTAGTTGTATGAAATTATCATATGAGACTTTAGTTCTTAAAGTACAACACTAAAAGATATGATATGGCGTTCCCCCACTACCAAAAGGTAATTCTAGCATAGGATACCACTACAGCTTTATCAACTTTCCACTTGAATCGAATATTGTTGGAAGAAGATATGCTATTATGAAGCAAAATGGCACTTCTCCGTCCAAGTATTGACATCCAATATCTCGGAACACAAAAGGACAAACTGGATTGAAGTAGCCAAAACATTGTAGATGGACATGACCTATGATACAACATCTCTTTACCAACTGAAGATATTTTTGTTTGGACATTAGGGTTGAACACGCGACTATTTGTACAACAACCCATGTGTCACACACGAGTATGTGCATTGCAACACGTGTATGCATTACACTCGCGGGTTTCCTTAAAGCATGTCGCATATCATACATGAATTGCCTATATCAATAGTTGAATATGCCTTAACTTGAAGTTAAAAATATAAAACACGATTAGTTGATGACAGTTGAGTCGTTAATCATAACTATCTCAACTTCCTCAACCATCTCTTTCCTCGTATCTAAATAGAGGGTATGGGTTAAGGATAATCAATCATAATTGATAGAGAAAATTTATGCTGGTGGTATGCTTTTAGAGATCTTGGAGCAATAGAACTCAGTGTCCTCGGTTTGTAGAGGAGTCCTTGTCTCAGATGTTGGGTTGTAATCTCACCATCTCTGTTTATCAATAAAGAAAGTTCTTCTTCCAATTATTGTGTTGTTGCACTCTTGTATATTGTGGTTTATGATTATCTTATTGTCTCTTTATGAATATGTATTTCATTAACCATTGATATATATATAAGATATTGCAAGAAGATCTTGTTCTTTGCAGGTGATTGGAGATACCCTGGAAGATGTAGAAGCGAGTTAAAGAGGAGAAGAAAAGCTAGGATCGACCGTCATAAATAAGGTATGCTCAGTTTTCTTCCTATTCCTGTTTCAATTCTTGAAATGGTTGACTATATGCAAGTTAGTTTAGTAAGTTAGTAACCCCAGAGGCCCTAGGTTATAAGGTTGTGTTTTCCTGAACAACAGAACTGGAGACTCCACTGGGGAGTCCAACCTATTGTGGGTCTTCTCTTTAGGATTCCTGACCAATCTTTGCTCATTTTGATTATGGGTGTGATTTTTCTATTTTTTTCCTTTGATTTTCAATTTTCATGTTCAGAGGCTTCCTGTAAGTACTTTTTTTCTTTTGAAAATTTTGCAGCAATACGCGAGTTGTCTTGTTGACAATCACGTACTTCAATTGGGACACACGAGTTGCTTTATGGGAAGTCACGTGTCATACATTGGTTTCCTTTACAACAGTCGTGTATTCCTGTAGCTTTCTTTGAGTTCATAGGGGTCCTACTTGTCCTTGTTTCGGTGACCTCTCAGAGGCTTGTGAAGGTTCTGTTTCTGACATGATTATGCAATTTTTAGGTCTGTACATCTCATAGTTTACTTGATTAGTCAAGTCCTTGAGTTCTTTGTGTTTGAATTTCTTCATTGGTGAATGTTGTTGGTCCTCCTACTTGGCCTTTTAGGTCTTAGTGCTTGTGTTCTAGGTAATTGCTCAGTCCTTGGAAGCACTGTATGCTGTTGTTAGTGGTATGAGTAAGCCATTCTTGCCTTTTTTGATCTATTGGTCTTTGATTGTATAGTTCCTCCAAGTCTTGGTTTTGTGCCATTTCTTCCCTCCTAGGTGAAGTGTGTCATTATAGGTTATGTTTGCATCATTTACCACTATATGCTTAGATTGTTCAAACTTACTCAAGTTTGCATTTACTTGCACTATAATTTTTGAAATTTTTGTTGAAAAGAAAAGACAAAACATTTTTATACTTTTTGCATTAGTTTGAATCTAGTGTTCTTTTTGTTATTTTTCAAGGAAAAAATCAAAATTTAAAGTCTTGTAGTTTCTCATTTTTTGTTTAAATTCATTAGCTTTCATTTTACAAGAAAATAAAAGAAAAGTTGGCATTGTAGTTGCATTTGCTTTGAAATTTTAGTTTTTATACATCATTTTTTATTTCTTTCTGCTGAGTCTATAACACCATATAGTTTCACCGCACTACCTCTGACTAATAACAACCAATTAAAAAGAACGATTAATTAAAATTTTACTAGTAAGTTTCTTTTTTCTAGACTCATACATCAACTAGTTCAGGCTAGGCTTGTGGAGCATCCATATCACCTTCACCTTTTTTGAATGATGTAAACATTACAAAATACGCTTGAATCCCCACAATTTTGTTTTCTACATTGAGTTGGGAAGGCTACTCGGGTTTATTGTGTCAAATAAAGGAATTCAGGTGGATCCTTTAAAAGTTGAGGCTATTGTAAATATGCCTCCTCCTCGTTCTATCAGGAAACTTCAGAGCCTACAAGGGAAATCTAATTTCCTTCAATGTTTTATTGTTAACTATGCCAAGATAACTAAGGGTTTCATTTGATTTCTTAAGCAGGACACTCCATTTGTATGGGATGAAACTGCACAACTTGCATTCGAGGCATTGAAAAAGGATTTTCTATCAGCTCCTTTATTACGTCTACTAGATTACTCTAAAGACTTTATATTGTATCTCACTACGTCAAAGTCGACCATTGGGGTGGTATTGGTTCAGGAGGACGAAAAGCTCCAAGAGCATGTTGTCTATTATCTCAGTTGTGCATTAGTTGGTCCCGAGCTTAGATACTCCCACCTTAAGAAGTTAGCATTAGCAGTTGTCTATGTTGTTCAAAGGCTGCGTCACTACATTTTACTGAGGACAACTATTGTAGTGATAGATGTAAATCCTTTTCAGTATGTTTTGTCCCGACGTATAATCGGGGGAAAATTCAACAAGTGGATAGTCCTTCTCCAAGAGTTTGACTTGTATTTCCATTCTTCCAAACCAAAAAGTCCTTAGTTTTTGCAGAGCTTATCTTAGAATTTCCTACGCAAGAAAATGTAGTGGTGGAGGATGACTCATTCCCAGATGAGTATATCTTTCTGATTTCCACCTCTAATCCCTGGTACAGAGATATCCTTATATATCTCCAGACTTTGAAGTGTCCCGCATTCTTCTCGAGGGAAAAGTGACGTAAATTATGTGTGAATGAGAAAAACTACCTTATCATAGGTGATACTTTGTATTGAAGAGGGGTAGATTTTATTTTGCGTCGGTGCCTCACCCACAAGGAGGCAGAGTGTGTCCTGAATGATTCCCATAGTGGAGCATGTTGGGGTCATCTATTTGGGTTAGCCATGGCCAAGAAGATTTTATGAGCCAATTATTTCTGGCCCACAATATTTAAAGATTGTGTGGAGGCTATGAAGTGTCATCATCTATGTCAGCTCTACACCAAGAAAATGCGGTCGCATCCTGCTCCCTTGTTTCCCATCATTGCGGTTGGCCTCTTCACTAAGTGGGGGGTAGATTATGTGACGCGCAATCTAGTTTCGGCCGGGGGGCATAAATATACCATTGTTGTTTTCGATTAATTCACAAAGTGGGTAGAGGCAATGCCTACCTTCAAAGCTGATGGTGAAATGACAACTTACTTAGTGTTTAACCATATCATTACTCATTTTAGCATTCCAAAGGAGGTTGTCACTGACCATGGAAGTCACTTTCAGAATAGTATGATGACCGAGATGAATACTATGCTAGGTTTCAATCAAGATCACTCATCTTCCCACAAGTGAATGGACAAGTAGAGGCAGTCAATAAAACCTTGAACACCATTCTAAAGCGTACCATTAATGCAAGACGAAAAAATTGGCACCTCATGCTATATCCTGCACTTTGGGCATACTGGACCAATGTCAATACTGCCACGGATTTTTCACCTTTCCAACTTGTTCATGGGGTGGAAGCAGTCACTCTGGTTGAATGTGAAATTCCATCTCTTAAGATAGTCATTCATGTACTCCCTGACACTACAGAACTGGAAGAACATTTGATGCAATTAGAAAATATTGATCAATGACGCATATATGCGTTGAAAGAAAACGAGCTCATAAGAATAGGGTAAAAAACTAGTATGACAAAGTTGTTAAGCCAAGGGTTTTTTTTGAAGGGGAACTTGTCTTTATTTGGGATTAGGACAAAGAACCCTTGGGGGCAGAAAAATTCAAGTCCATCTGGTTAGGTCCCTATGTTGTGTCAATAGTCTTGAAAAAAGGAGCATATGAGTTAAATGGTTTTGATGGAAATAAGATGCCTGAGTCTAGAAATGAGATATACCTGAAGAAGTACTACGCTTAGGATTGGTGCTTATTCTTGTAATTTATTGTATGCATTTTTATGTACAATAGTTAGTTGGTTAGTGTTTCTTATATGGACTATTGGTTGTTAACATATGTCAGTCGAGTGGTTCATAGGTTCTATGGATGGCGTTAGTTTCCATACTTGTAACCTAGCTTCAGCCACATGGGTCATCTATTCACCCTCAGGATAGCTAGTTTCCTCTAGAGGCGCTTGCCTAAGTCCTGCTACTAATAATGTGCTCGAGTATAGGGTTATTCTTGAGTTGTTATGGGATGCCTCATCACATGGCATTTCCCGGTTAGAGGTCATACTTTAATCTCAACTCGTGGTTTCCCAGTTCAATGGAGCTTATCAGGTGCGAAACCTTGCCTTGTTACGTCATTTTTGCAGGTTAGATTACTTGAAAGAAATTTTGAATATATTTCATTTAATCATATTTCAAGAAATGAAAATACAATCACTAATGCTTATGCAAACTATATACTAGATTGTAACTTAACACACATTTTGTAAAATAAACATAACAGATACATTTGAGACACATGTAAGTAATCAGGAAAAATATATATATGTAAAAATATGTCCATAGATATGTCAAGTTTTGATCCAAAGATCCTATCATAACTGTGTAAATATACAAAAAATAGGATCGTAATCCATAAATATGCCTATAGATATAGGCATGGTCCTCAGCCGCATTAGTTGCGGCAACCTCTTCGTCCTCCCTATAAAAAAGAACGGCCCTGGCTACCCTCCTCAGTAGGCATATCCAAGTAGGAAGAATCCCTACTACAAACTCTTCCATGACAACAGGAATCTGCTCGATCTGTATGGTAGGGACACCTTGGGTTAGCCTAGCTAGCTTCTCCTTGAGAACTCAAAGTATACCCTGGTCCCCACCCTAGATAGGCTGCGCAAAAATCCTCGGATGCCCATCAGGGAGTACAGGTCCGACATATTCATTTTAAACATTTAAAAATAGGTTAAAAACTCTTATAGATATGTATATAAATTTATGATTAAAATTCATAAAAATTAATTAACATAAAAAGATAAAAATACCTAACTCTCCCCACGTCGCCCTTGGTGGGAGGATGAGATTTTTATCTCCTCGGAAATCCAGTCTAGTGTATGGGAACTGCTTGAGAGTTTGAACTTGTTGCTCCCACCACAAATAGAAGTCATCATCATAAACACTCTAGACCGATCCTCCACCACCTTGATGGAGGAATACCTCTCCCCACTTGGTCAGTCTAACCTAGCAAGGAGAGGGTGGTGGTAGTGATACTATGGGGATAATAGCAGGAAATATCTCAATGAATAATGCCACTAATATACTTGAGTATCCAAAGTTCTTCCTACACCCTCTCTTGCAGTCAGAGAGTTTCTTCCTCATAATTGGGATCATACTCGAACACCAATCAAATACTCTTCCCTGCATGCACTCCACTGCAATCCTCATCTATGTCTGAGTATCTAGATGCAATGCAGAAGATCTAGAAACTCTCACCATAGTGCTTACCACTACATGTAATGGAAATCTTGTTATTTGGCCAATAGGGATGCATGTTTCGAGTCTTCTGTGTTCCTAGTGGGCAATAAGTGTCAACATAGTCCTGGACACTCATAGGGTCACCACCCCTATCTGTACCCTCGAGGTTCACGGGAATACCTCTGTGGGATAGCCCTGTAATAAAATACATGTCTTCTACTGTGACCTCCAAGATCTCTCCTTGAATATCAAAAGCACCAAGGTCATGATCCCAGTAACTAATCAGATTCTCTAGTAAGGGGACATTGGACCTCATGTCAAAAGTGCAGTAGAACTTCAACAAATCACTTTATTGTAGAGCTTGTAAAGTTGGGGCATCTCGTAGAGATTCTTGATCCATGTCCTCGTGCTCTCTTTCCCTCCACTCTAGCACCATCATGTACCTTCCCATTGACCATTATTGAGCATTAGAACCCATTAGTTTCTTTCAATTTTGGACATTTTGCAATATTTGCTAGGTCGCGCAAGACACGCGACTGTGCTTTCAACATGTCATGTGTCATACGCGGGTTGGTTTAGAGCAATTCACATATGAAATTCATGTACCCAAATTTCATAAAGGCATACCCGCGTGTTCCGTGTGACCGTATTAGGATGGCACAAAACCATAAAAGTTTCCACCAAAATAAAAATTAGAGTGGATGAAATGAAAGAGATGGGAGAGCCAACCAACCTACACTTGCATATTTCGATTTGGTCCACTGGTTTTTCCTCGCCAAGCAATTGAAGTCCAAGGTAAAAACTTTCCAAATTGGGTAGGTTGTCAAATGGTATGTTTTATTTTTGTTTTTTGAACTATTTATAGGAATATTTCAAAATTTTTGGACCCATGGTCTATAGTTTAAAAATTAATTTTTATAAATGAACTAATACCATGACTTTTTCCTTAATGCAACAGGTTCAAGATATTTAAGAAGTTGTTATATGCTCATTTAGGGTAGGATTTGATCCTCCATATGTACTTATGCATTTATACCTTATCCGTTATTTAACCCTAGGATTACCTCTTTGATGACAGACTATGGTCTTTAACCATTTTTTCTTCGTCTGCATCATTGTTCCTCCGTGGATAGGACCTCCTTTTCATGGGTACTCTAGTTTAGAACACTTTATTGTCTTTTGGTACCCATGACACAGTTGTGGTAGGTTTACGGGAGCCTTCTTAGTAGTTCTTCACGATGAAATGAACCTTCATTTTTCATCTTTTTGTGATCTATCTCTATTTATAAGGCTCCAAGCCCTTATGGAGTTTCTTTAGGCCTAGGCCTGAATCCTAAAAATAGACTTGACTGTCGAGTAAACTTGTTCATTCAAAATTGTTAAGAATAACTGAATGGGCATCCACATTGGTGGTAGTTTATCGCTTGTTCGGACCATGTGGAATTTTTACGAAAAAGGAGCACTGTCTTTTCTTCAGAATTGAGAAGAGTATTCTCAGGTTAGGTTTATCGCTTTTTTGGACCCAAGGGACTAAATTGTACGAAAAAAGAACACCTGGTATGAGCTTAGTTTTCTCTTTTTCGTTCTCTGGACCTAAACATGAAAAAGCTTCCGAGCGTACTTTATGTCTTTGTCATGCTTGTAAAACCTAAAGAACAAAGCATCGAGATTACTATTGTAAGCCCCATTTCTCGTAATCAAATGGATATTTTTAAGTGATCTTGCCTTCCTTCACACTCGTTAAACTTAGGCTACCTGCTTCTTTTGAAGGTGCATCGGTCTGGTAATAGTTTACCCCTTTTTTAGACCTTGCCGACTAAGTATGAAAAATGTATACCTTAGTCCTTCGGGAGCTAAGAGAGTACTTTTGTGGATTTTTTAAAACTTTTTCGGCCTCAGGAGACTAAATTGTGTGAAAAAGAACCCCCCCTGGAGTCTTCTTCGGAGTTTTTAGACTCTCAAAATATGAAAACACCAACGAGCATGTACTAGTTCGATCTCGTAAAATCCACGAATCAGTAACACTATAAAGCATTATTCTCTCC
This sequence comes from Pseudotsuga menziesii, assembly GCA_001517045.1. NCBI lineage: Eukaryota > Viridiplantae > Streptophyta > Pinopsida > Pinales > Pinaceae > Pseudotsuga > Pseudotsuga menziesii. The sequence goes on from LPNX010202346.1 coordinate 338,176, forward strand.
CCTCTTCAAGCTTATAAAAAATGAAGAGAGACCTGAGTTGAATTTCTAACAGGAATGATACAGAATAAGTAATCTCTTTGGGTTATAAACAATGGCAACATGTCCTCCTTGAACATACCACTCTATGAACTTTCTGATACTCATGTTTCAGTTTACAATTTTAGCTCAACTATTACTTTGAGTTCTTACTAATACACTTGTCATTTATACATGGGGAATATAATCATGTCTCCTACATGACAGATAAGTATAGTTTTCCTATCTGCAAGTCAAAAGCTTCCTTGGGTCATCTCTGTGTCGTGCTCACTGTTCAAGGATCTGTCCCTTCATCTGATTATTATCATGATTCCATCATTATCCTATCTAAAATTACTTGTGTCTACCTTCCCGTATCCAGTTCCTAGGCACTCTTATGATCTATTGGAGGCTCCATTTCCTTCATCATCACAATACAGTTTCTCATCAGCACCTCCTGAAGACGAAGACCTAGAGTTTTGATGGTGGTATTTTTAGGATTCAATACCATTGTTGGTGAACTCCTTTGCTTCAGTTTTCAGTATCACTCATTTTTTGACATTCTATCGAGTTCCTTCCATGTTCGAATTCAACACATATATTCACATGGTAGGGATTGTACTGGTTCCTTTGGATTTCGATCAAGAGCTTAGGTTCACAGCTATAACCTAAGTTGCGCAAGAATGTGTTATGTTCAACTACACAGTTTCCCGATTTTTAAGACTCATCATTGTATATTATGGCTTCAATTCACCTTTGTAATATACGTGGTCTTGTTACCCGTATCATATGATGTACTCAAATATTGTAAAGCAGCTAGTGTTCCATTATATTGAACATGACATCCTCACATATAATTTTGTATATATGGATTTGATATGTATTTGTTTTAGGTACTTCCTATGCAACCTTGGTCACTGAGTTCTCCAAGATTAAAATATTGTAATGTATTTCGGCCATCGCTTCCCTCTGACCTCATACATTAGGGGGCATCTGTTATCAAGAAAAATGGAACTTCTTTGTCCGAGTACTGACATCCAATATGTTAGAACGCAAAAGGAAAAAATGGATTGAAGTATCCAAAACATTATAGATGGACATGACCTATGATACATCATCTCCTTACCAGCTGGATGAGATTTTTGTTTGGACATTAGGGTTGAACACATGACTATTTGCACAACAACCCACGTGTCACACACGAGTATGTTCTTTGCAACTCGCGTATGCATTGCACCCGCGGGTTTTCTTAAAGCATGTTGCATATTATACGTGACATGCCTATATCATTAGTCGTGTATGCCTTAATTTGAAGTTAAAAATATAAAACACGATTAGTCAAGGATATTTGAGCCCTTAAGCATAACTATCTCAACTTCCTCAACCATCTGAACCATCAAAACCTCTCTCTTTCCTCATGTATAAATAGAGGGTATGGGTTGAGGCTAATCAATCATAATTGATAGAGAAAAGTTATGCTAGTGGCATGCCTTTAGAGATCTTGGAGGAGAAGAACTCAGTGTCCTCGGTTTGCATAGGAGTCCTTGTCTCAGACGTTGGGTTGTAATCTCACCATCTCTATTTATCAAAAAAGAAATTTCTTCTTCCAATTATTGTGTTGTTTCACTATTGTATATTATGGTTTATGATTATCTTATTTTCTCTTTATGAATATGTATTTCGTTAACAATTGATATATATAAAATATTGCAGGAAGATATTTTTCTTTGTAGGTGCTTGGAGATACCCTGGAAGCTGTAGAAGCGAGTTGAAGAGGAGAAGAAAATTTAGGATTGACCGTCATAAACAAGGTATGCTCAGTTTTATTCCTATTCCTATTTCAATTCTTGAAATGGATGATTGTATGCAAGTTATTTTAGTAAGTAGGTAACCCCAGAGGCCCTAGGTTATAAGGGTGTGTTTTCTTGAACAACACATGCTCAAACTAAAAATTCAAATTTAAAAAGGGAGCACATGAATAAGAAATGTCCTCATCTAACTTAATAACCACCATGAAAGGATCAATATATTGTGTGAAGTAGTTCCTTGGTAAAGTACTTGGTCTTGATGCATCCTCGATTTATAAGCATGGAAGGGATCTTTTAATTTGTAAAATAAAGCTATAAAGCAAATAATGGTGCAAGTTTGTTATTAATAGTATATTTACCATATATTGGGTCTCTATTTTTCTTTTAGGGATAATACCAGTGGACTTGAAATCAAAACATATAACCTTATTCTGGGTCTCTTTGGAACAAAAGGAACAACGATACTTTTTACAAGCATATTTTCCATTATCAATTACTTAAAATAGACTTTTAAATTTGAAATACAAGCTTCGATTAAGAGAATAGAAGAAATGGAATTCATTTATTACAAATTATACATGAATATTTCCTCCCTCACTAACTAGAATATGGATATAGATTCTAGAAACCTTGTTTTCAAGAAGTTTATGGACAATGCCAAAACAAACCAAAGATTTCGTTCTCCAACAAACTTCCTACATGCCGATACCTTGGACCTTGTTGTGTTCTAAATTTGATTAAAAAATTACTATGCCCAAGAATAAGTAAAATAAAAGAAATCCATGATTGGAATAAAATAACATATAAATGAATAATATGAGAGATCATGTTACAATGATAATGTATCCTAGATATATAGGATTTACATGGTGACTATTCACTAAACGGATATGTCCCTTACTTAACCTAATTGATTAATGTTTATATTATTGTCGTTATTATTATTATTATTATTATTATTATTAATGATAACTATTTAATATTATATTTGTTACATTGTTATCATTTTCAGAAATGATTTTTCATCAAAGCATATTAATGAAGAGACTTAAGCTAAGTGCTTGCAGTGTTGTTGCATCTTTGTTTGTTGTGTCGTAGTAGATGATACATGCCGATATGAACTTTTAAGTGTTGAACACAACTTTTGAAATGTAAAAGGGTTGATCCATCCTAATTCGAACTTTTGTGGAACGTTGTGCTTCCACATTGAACTGACTTCATGAGATTTTATTGGACAGGTATTAGTATCTTTCGTTAGTTGTTCCATATTTTTAAGATATTATCTTTTATGGCTTGGATGTCGACATGGAATTCTTATAATTTTATTTCCCCTTATCATGCTTATAGTGTATTCTTGGTTTAACTTTCATGTATGTTTTTTTTTCAATAGGATTGACATCTCCTTGAGTTGTGATCTGGATTTGATTTGTAATTGTGTATTTTTCCGCAACTTGTACTTTTATTCCTAAAGATTTTGATGCCTCATTATGGATTTGTTCTAATTTGTTTTCTAATAGATTTTTATCATTATGAATCTTCCTAAAAGTTTATTCTTGCAAATTTTCGTCATCTTTTAACTTCTTAATCCACTCCATTAGATATTGATTATGACTCTTAATGTGGCGATTCTCTTCTTACTTTTCTAGTAATTTTTCTTTGATATATTCATTAGATTTCTCTGTCTTCTGAATATTTTTTTGACAGTTCGATTTTTGTAACTAGATTTTTATTATGATTTCTTAGCTGAAATATTTCTTTAGTATTGCTTGATAACGTTTTACTAATCTTTGTGATCTCTAACTTGTGTGTGTTTTTAATGTCGTCACTTTGCTGTTGGATATATTTTATTTGTTGTTGGTGTTGGCTGACCTCTGACTCTTGGAATTCTACTTTCTTTTTTATTTACACAATTTCTTTATCCTTGTCGTCAATGATTTTGTTTAAGCACGTTATTTATTCTTTATTCTTGTCAAATTCTTTCTTGATATCTTGGTTTTGTAATTTTTGATTGAAACTATTTTAATCCCTTAATTCATTAATTTGTACATATAACTCTTTCGTATGATTTTTTTGGATAGAGATTTTCTTTCATTTGGATTCCATTTGAGTTTCCTATAATTTAATCCCTATTTTCAAACTGTCAATGATTATTTGTAAATTTTTATTGTCCTTTTGATAACACGCTAGATAAAATTTTAATTTTTTAATTTGTAGACAAGAACTATAACCGATGGTTCACGTTTCTCTTTTTTTTGGATTTACTTCTTCTCTTCCTTTCTTTAGTACCATAATTTCTTTCATGACTCTTGTATTCCACCTTTTGATAGATTTCAAAACTCTTTAATCACCACCTTTTCAAACTTAACGTATCACTCTTTTATAGTATGCTCTTTAATAATCCAATATAATTATATTCTTCACTTTGTACAAATATATAGTTTACTCTTTAATCCTATGATGGGTTGAGAAAACTGTTAATTAGTAAATGAGATGAGAATTTGTAAATAGAATGTTGTTCCAATAGCCCAATAGCTAGATTAGACTTTCCATGATACCAATGTTGTGTTTCAAATCCGGTTCACAAATGGATATCCCCATGGATAAGTCAAATAAAAGAAATCCATAATTGAAATAAAATAATATACAAATGACTAATATGAGAAATGATGTTACAATGATAATGTAGTTTGAATATATAGGCTTTACATTATGACTATTCAGTAAAGGGATATGTCACATAGTTAACCTAATTTATTAATGTTTGTATTGGTATTATTTATTAATGATAACTATTTGATATTATATTTGTTATAGACCTCAACAAGTAACACGGGGGACTATTTCACAACACACTATTTCCCCCTAAAAAGAGAGGCGAAGATAGTTGGGGACAACCCTAATTCTTGTATTCTAGTTTCAAAATCAAAGGATAAAGTATTATATCCAACATGTAGGGGAAAAAACAAGGAACAAACCCTGAACCCCTACTATATATCCCCAATATTCATAGCTCCTTCACACTAATTATATCGAAAACATCGCTCAACATCAGTGCATAGTACAAATGAAAAGAAGGTAGCCACAGCTGAAAGAACAATCCACACCCCAAAAACCATCCACAAACAAATTTGTTTCTTATGAATATGATTTCTGACGATACGTTAAATCAGTCGACAGTAGGGAAGAGCACAAATGTAAAAATGATACACACAATCAAACAAACAATCCACACTCCACCAACCACCCACAAAAAATATTTTTGGTATGAATATGCTTTCTCACCATACATTTCACAAGGACATCGAATGTCGACGATACTGACGATGATTTACGCAAAATCATGAAGATACCACCAATTAATACCGTGCACATGGAACCCATCTCCAAACACAACAAGATAACTCTTAGCTCCAACACCAAAAGAAACCATGACAAAAGATATGAAACTAGACACACACAATAGGACAAAGTTGACCCATGCAACCAATGCCCCACTTGCCACAAACACTACCCCTTTGTTACAAAAAGTACCGATAGATTCATCTCTAGCAAGAAAAATGAACACTCCATAAACCTATTACAAACAAAATATTCAATTTGGACTATGTGAATGGTTTGAGACAATACCTTTTACGACCGAGCAAAATGCACATGGAACCAAAAATGACTTCTTCCAAATGTTAGAAAGGCCACCAAATAGTCCATATAGATGCAACTAATGAGATGGAGATCAAACCAAATCCAACCAATGAAACCAATTCCTTAGCCCGCACACACAAAACACCCTTGTTAGCTAAAGCACCAACATAGTTAGCTTGAACCCCTAATAAAGCACTCCATAAACCAATAACAAACAAAAGATTCAATCTCAACTCAATGATTGGTTTTAGACAAAAAATTCTAGTGAGCGAATGTGGATGGCACCGAAAAATACTTTTACCAAATTCTTGAAAGGCCATGAAACAATCCACACAACCAAAACCATTGACCTAAAACACAATGTGCACAACAAACCAAATGCAACCAATGAAACCAACACCTCATCCCCATAGAAAACACACCTCCTCCATCTAGAGCGCCAAGATGGTCAGCTCAAACACCATGAAAGAATAAATAGTCAAAACAAAATGGAAATATGAACCATCGACAAACATGCAATGAAACCCACAAAATAAATTCCATCACCAAGCAAGGAAAGAACTAAACCTGTGAAGGATCGAGAGGGAATGCCTCATTAAAACCCCTAGGAGGTGAAAATAAAACCCACACTACAACATAGTTGACTCATTAAACCCTTCTACCATCATCATGCCATCAATTCTAGGGATTCAAATCCCGAGGATGATGGCACCACACCACAGGAAAATGGCACACTCACACCATGAACACAAACAACCACCGTTGTAAAATGAAACAAATCAAACCTTCAGTTTTTTGCAACATAGCCTAAGTTTGCACCTGTAAAATCACCTACAAATAGACTGCAAGATGATCGACGATCTCTTCCTATGCTACCTTGGTCATTGAGTTCTTCAAGATTAAAAGATTATAATGTATTTTGGCCATCACTTCCCTCTGACCTCATACATTCAGGGGCATTTGTTATCAATCAAAATGAAACTTCTCCGTCCGAGTACTGACATCGAATATGTCGAAACAGAAAAGGAAAAACTGGATTGAAGTATCCAAAACATCATAAATGGACATGACCTACGATACATCATCTCCTTACTAGCTTAATATATTTTTGTTTGGACATTATGGTTGAACACATGACTATTTTCACATCAACCCGCATGTCACACGTGAGTATGTGCATTGAAACTCGCGTATGAATTGCACCTGTAGGTTTCCTTAAAGCATGTCGCATATCATACACGGCTTGTCTATATCAATAGTCATGTATGCCTTAATTTGAAGTTAAAAATATAAAACACAATTAGTCAAGAATAGTTGAGCCCTTAATCATAACTATCTCAACTTCCTCAACCATCTCAACCATCTCAACCTCTCTCTTTACTCATGCATAAATAGAGGGTATGGGTTGAGGATAATCAATCATAATTGATACAACAAATTTATGCTTGTGGTATGCCTTTAGATATCTTGGAGGAGTAGAACTCAGTGTCCTCGATTTGCAGAGGAGTCCTTGTCTCAGACGTTGGGTTGTAAACTCACCATCTCTGTTTATCAATAAAGAAAGTTCTTCTTCCAATTATTATGTTGTTGCATTCTTGTATATTGTGGTTTATTATTATATTATTGTCTCTTTATGAACATGTATTTCATTAACCATTGATCTATATATATATATATATTGTAGGAAGATCTTGTTCTTTGCAGGTGATTGGAGATACCCTAGAAGTTGTAGAAGCAAGTTGAAGAGGAGAAGAAAAGTTAGGATCGACCGTCATAAATAAGGTATGATCAGTTTTCTTCCTATTCCTATTTCAATTCCTGAAATGGATGATTGTATGCAAGTTAGTTTAGTAAGTTGGTAACCCCAGAGGCCCTAGGTTATAAGGGTGTGTTTACCTGAAAAATACATGCTCAAACTAAAACTTCAAATTTAAAGAGGGAGCAAAGGAATAAGAAATGTCCTCATCTAACTTAATCACCAACATGAAAGGATCAAAATACTATGTGAAGTACTTCCTTGGAAAGGTACTTGGACTTGATGCATCCTGGATTTATAATCATGGAAGGGATCTTTTAATTTGTAAAATAAATCTATAAAGCAAAGAATGGTGCGGGTCTGTTAGTATTAATATTATATTTACCATAAATTGGGTCTATGCTTTTCTTTTAGGGATACTACCGTTAGAATTGCAATCAAAACATATAATATTATTCCAAGTCTCTTTAGAACAAAAGGAACAACGATACTTTTTACAAGCATAATTTCCCGTATCAATTGCTTAATAGACTTTTAAATTTGAAATACAAGCTTCGATTAAGAGAATAGAAGAAATGGAATTCATTTATTACAAATTATACATGAATATTTCCTCCTCGACTAACTAGATTCTGGATATAGATTCTAAAAACCTTGTTTTCAAGAAGTTTATGGATGATGCCAAAACAAAGCAAATACTTCGTTCTCCAACAAACTCCCTATAGGCTGATACCTTGGACCTTGTTGTGTTCTAAATTTGGTTAAAAAATGATTATCCCAAAGAATAAGTAAAATAAAAGAAATCCATGATTGGAATAAAATAACATATAAATGAATAATATGAGAGATGATGTTACAATGATAATGTAGCCCAGATATATAGGATTTACATGGTGACTATTCACTAAAGGGAGATGTCCCTTACTTAACCTAATTTATTAATGTTTATATTATTGTTGTTATTATTATTATTATTATTAATGATAAATATTTAGCATTATATTTGTTACATTGTTGTCATTTTCATAAATGCTTTGTCCTCAAAGCATATTGATGAAGAGACTTAAGCCACGGGGCCTTCACTTAGTGAAACCATGCCATAGCACGTTCGTTCATGGGATGTGAAAGAATACCCCTATTTTCAAAAAATATTGGAAAATACCTCCCAAAATCATTTTTTTTAACCCCCTCCCAATATGTCCTCCCAATTAAAAAAAAACCCTATTTTCACTATATATGGCATGTATCCATTTTTTCATTTACATTTTTTATACCCTTTTATATTTCTACCTTGTGCTATTTATATATGTATATTTTCACCTTGTTCTATTTAAAATATACATTTTAAATACTTCTAGCCTACTTAAAGTTCAAAGACATAAAATTAAATATATAACTTTATTTTTCTAGAAAAAAAAATCAAACCAAAAACAAATAAAAATAAAGTCAAACTACATGGATATAGATTTTCACATTTCCAATGAAAAAAAATCTATTTTCATATTTAGGATGAAAAGTAGTTTAAATCATTTTTTTATTATATAAATTTTAGTTAAATTGCAATTTTTTTTATTTTTTGAATTTCTATTTTTAATATATAAATGGATTCAATTTCTTCAAAATCCTTTTTTAATTATGAAACTTTGAGAAAAGAAAATATCAGAATGATTTTGGCAATATTAGGACAGAACCCATATCTCATCAACAATTACTGTTCCAAGACCAAGTTGTCTAAGCTGGAACTAAATGCTTAGTGAATGTTGCATCACTACTTCATAGCATAAACATGGTACTACAAAATGGTTGCCTATTTTAGCTCAAAAATAAAGCTTGTGGCATATGGTCTACATCATGGAAATTTGTATACTGTTATAAGAATGTGAATTGATCAGTGACACATCAAATAGCATTTGATATCTTCCCAAAATAAAATTGGAACTTGGATTCATGTTTCAATGATGTAAATGTTTTTTGGTATTCTAACAATCAACATTAGGTTATACCTTACATTAGAAGGCCTAACTATCCAACTTGGGTATTCGTCAATTTTGCTTTCTTCTGATATGTCATAGGAAATGTTTGTTCAGTCGTGAATTCTACACATTGCAGAAAGTGATTATCTTGGGTTCCATTGAGTTGAAGCCTTTTTAACTAAGATGTGCCTTATTTCTAGAATTTGACCAACGGATTTACATTTTTTTGCAAGAGATTGTATTCATATACTTGCATAGTACCACAAAGTGACTAGTTTCAAGAAAACTCCACATCATTGGAAGAGTGGGATTTTACTTGTCAGCCTTGATACTTATGCATATCACCCAAGCCACAGTAGAACATGGGAATCTAAAATGTACACGACATCCATTGATCCCTAACTCTATAAATTTAAAAGCGAATCAACCAAGGAGAAAGAAGAGGAATTCCGAGCAGAATATAATCAACGCCCATTAATGTTGGTTATTAACTATAATAACCAAGGAGTGTAATATAATATCAATAAAAATGGAGCATGCGCATCCATTCTAGAACACTTGCACTTCTAATAAAAGTAAAAAATCCTCATTTAGTGTTCTCAAGAACTTTAAGGTCTCTGGGGAATTTAAGATGACAGATAAAGCATTGTGACAATCATTAAGCTCAGCCTTAACCCACGCCTTGACTGCTTCCCTGTATAATATTCACAATTCAGGAACAATATCCTATATATAACACTCGTTATATTACCAATAATAGTCGTTATAAAGGAAAACATATGAACCTTAGCATCCTGATTGACATAGGTCCCTGTGTCATCCTCATCATTCACAAGGTCTATGTACTCCACCATGTACCCTGCCCCCTACTTTTTTTCAATTTGTGCATAGAACCAGGCCCCTATGAACCCCTTTTCATTGCTGGACACCTCCACCAGGTCACCATTGCTCAACTTCAATTTCTCATATTGATGATAGGAAATACAGATCATGTATTGATGAAAGCTTAAAGGATTCTGCAGAGAAAGTATAGTTTACAAACGATGATAAAATCCAAGAAGCAATTGTTGAGTCAGAGGAAATGTTGAAAATGAAAAAAGATACATCTAATCAAATGCATTATGAGACTTTTGCCAAGAAACATGATATTAAGAGGGAAGTACATAGGCAGGAAAATTGGAAAAAGACACATGGGGTAGGTGAGAATAACAAAATTCCTGCTACATCCTTGATATCGTCTAATAAGAAAGATAGGAAGATGCTTAATTCAGTTCAAGTTGGGATTAAAAAGAACAGTTCATTATCAACATCTAAATCCAACAATATGAGTTCCATACTAAAGATAAACAATCCTACAAGCCATTTTGAGGACCATTTCAAGTCTGATGTTACTGGTGTAGTGCCTACAAGCCATTTTGAAAACCATTTGAGGTCTGATGTTTCTAGTGCAGTATCTTTAATAACTGAGCCAAATTTGAAGACAACAAAGACAGATTTAAAAGGTCATCAGAGAGTGAAAGAAATATTCATAGTGATGGAGACAATATTTTGAATTTTTCTTCTTATCTGGAATAAATTAGGATACAATCACCACACAATCACTAGATACATGCATTATTTCAGAGCAGACCATGAATGAAAAAGAAGTTTGGTCAGAAAAGGAAAAGCATGGAAAAAGAAATTAGAGGTTCTCGATTAGATCCTGAAAGTGAGTTCCTAGATCGTAGAAAAACAGTGACAGATAACATCGTCAGCAATTTTGAATATTTTAAACATCGAAATACTGAAGAGAGCATTTAGGTTTCAAATTGTAAAGAAAATTTTAAGGGTGAAAAATATTTTGAAAATATTTATGAAAATTATGTTCCTAATGTCAACAATCATCTGCTTTCTACATTTGTGACTAAATACAATGAAGTTAGGGTAGTTCCAAACACTTCTCTGCATCAAAATTCCATTTAGAAGAAGAAAATAAAGCTCTTGAAGAAACATAATTCAGGGTTATCAACTCTACCATAGAGATCAGATAATCAAACAAAGATAAATATATGCATGGAAGAAGAAAATGTTCTTGAAGTATTATATGGAGTAGATCATCGAAAGAAAAGGACATAGATCAAGGAAGGGAAAATTAACTTTGATGAACATTTTCTTTTGGTAAAAAGGGCAAGAATTTGCACAATAATACTAGTATAAGAAGCGTTGTATGAAATAATTATATTTGTTATGTTTTCAAGATTTTTTCTGGTTGGATGGTTGAAGTGCAAACTTTTTCTCAAGTTTAAAACTTTAAAAAGGATTTGCAACATAAAGATTGTTAACTACTTTTAATAAATCCAAAGTTAAAACAAATCTATACTAGTAATATATATTAACATATAAAAGTAAGATACATCAAATTTTAAAATCAAATTGTAAGATTATTAGTTGATATTTTGATTATCTTTTTTAAAACTAATTGAATTTAAAATCAAATTGTAATATTATTCGTTGATATTTTGATTATCTTATTTAAAACTAATTGAATTTAAAATCAAATTGTAATATTATTAGTTGATATTTTGATTATCTTTTTTAAAACTAATTGAATGCATCATTGTTGTTTGAGGTGTCTTAGGAGGGAGCCAGAGAAACAAACAAATAAATCGAACATGGGTTTTTATAATATGTAAGAGTCATATGTATATCAAATTTTAATATTGAGTTTTGCAGTGTTACTACTTGATATTTTGGTTTATTGAATGGGTCACTGTTGTTTGACCTGAGGTGTCTCAGGAGCGACCAGAGATTTATTTGGACTGGTTTCCATTGTAAATTTGTAACGATTGACATAGTTCCATACGTTGACAAACCACATTTTTTGTTTAAAAGTGCTTAAACCCTGTTGAGATGGTCTCTTTATGGTGTTGCCGAGGTTTTACAGTGTGGATAAGTAAATATGACAAGAAGCTGGTAGAAATTTTAGGCAGGAGCAGAGTTTTATAATGATTTAAGGTTTGT
>LPNX010202346.1:350863-518751 GCA_001517045.1 Pseudotsuga menziesii
TTGGGATAACATATCTGATAATAAATTGCTAAAAAATTTAGGCAAAGCAAACCCTTACGAGAAGGCTGGTGTAATTTTTCCTAATACTAGATCCAATTTTGAATCTACACAGATCATGAAAAAGTTGATCAGAATTCAGAATACAAAGAACTCCTACTTCTTTAACTTCCTATTTCAGATCAACAAATTGAAAAAAGTTATTTTGAAATTCAAAACAACCGATCTAGAAAAATTCTCCCAATGATAACAATTATCCAAGTTATCATCATTTCTGAGACAAGAAACTTGCATCAACAACACCTTATAAGTGAGGAATTGTTATTTATCTTAAGGTATAATTAGGCTAGAAGTGCTTTTACTAGTTCCTCTAAAAGTTGCAGCATAATTAAAAGTTTGGAGAAAGCCTATGTGTTGTAGCATAATTAAAAGTTTGGAGAAATACTATGAGTTGCAGCATAATTAAAATTTTGGAGAAATCTTATGGTAGTTGAAAAGATGATTAAATGGAGTAGAAATCAGTATCTTCAATTTGGTGAAAGACAATTTTTTTTTTAAGTTCCAAAGAACGGTTCGTTAGATCTTGATTTACCCACTCAACATTAAGTAGATCTAAATAGAGAAGATGTTGGATATGGGAATTGAAGTACACATGTGAAAATTTTGCTAAACCAATGAGTAGCTTAAGTGAAACAATCAATAATTTCAGATTGATGAAAGCCGAGTACCTGAGAGCAATATTAATATGGAAGATATTTGTATTTCCAATCAAACATAGAAAAATTTGGATGAAACCAAAAGGGAAAGAATTGAAGTTGAAGATGAAACCAAGAAAATTGTAGAAGGCTCTAATAAAGGAGGCATAGCAAGTGCCAATGACAATAGTGCAGAAAATATGGCATTGGATAATGCTTGTGTGTTAAATGAATTCCATTTGAGAATCCTCATGATCTACTTAACAAATACTCAATATTCATTAAAACACAAACGCATAGTTAAGGACCAAAACTACACAGCTTCATATATTCTACAAATTACATGCAAACCAAGTCCAATCACAATATTCATTTGTTGACCAATTACTTACCTCCTCCTCCACAATTTCTGTGACACAAACCATGTCTGAGTTGAAATCTGTTATCATAATCCCATGGCCAACAAACAATGCTCACATGATCATAAGCTTCTAAAGAAAAACCCCAAAAGTCAATACACGAATTAAAATGGTGAAAACCACCTACCCAGAACTCTCTTAAATCCCCACTCATCCAGATCTGGGAATAAATACATAAATAGAATATGGAGACAAGCATCAAGAATTGGATTTTCTCCTTAGGAATCTAAAAAATCACCAGGAATTGGCAGACAAAGCATCAAGAATCCTTCTGCGGCGTCCGTCAGTTCCCAGCCATGGTAGAATCCAATGCACACAACAAGCTAGTGATTCATCCAAGAACAATGGAGCGCAATGTAAGCTAAAAAGAACAACAGAAACTAGACTCTCGGCCTCTGCGAGCTCAATCCCCGCTTGAGGGAAACGATTATCCAAGCCTCAAGAAATGGAAAAAGAAATGCAAACATCGTTGTTGTTCCTAATGTCTGGTAAACCTCATTGTGATTGTGCTAATCATCATGATTCAAGCATTGACGGTGTTCAAAATGAAGGATCTGAAGTTAAACGTCAACTTCGTGACAGTTGAAGGCCTGAAAACCCCAATACTGCTAAAAACCCCAACTTCTCCCCCTGCATGTTTTTCCTCAAGATCCTTAAGGCTCGTGAAAACCCTATGGTCCTGTCACACTCCCACATCCTGCTCCATAGCCTGCATCTACCCTGTTTGTAATAAAAAAACCCTTAATATTGGTATATGATTATATTAAATAAATTAAACCCTTAATACACCCCAATATAATTTTTTGTGTTTTTTTAAAATATTACCCCCAATATGAATGAATGTGATATTGTATTTGTTCATCAGCGATGCCCCCGTGACTTAAGCTATGTGCTTGCAATGTTGTTGCATCTTTGTTTATTGTGTCGTAGTAGATGATACATGTCGATATGAACATTTAAGTGTTGAACACAACTTTCGAAATTTAAAAGGGTTGATCAATCCTAATTTTAACTTTTGTGGAACGTTGTGCTTCCATATTGAACTGACTTCATGAGATTTTATTGCACTGGTATTAGTATCTTTCATTAGTTGTTCCATATTTTTAAGGTATTATCTTTTATGTTTTGGATGTCGACATGGAATTCTTATAATTTTATTTCCCCTTATTACGCTTATAGTGTATTCTTGGTTTAACTTTCACGTATGTTTTTTTTTCAATAGGATTGACATCTCCTTGAGCTGTGATTTGGATTTGAGATGTAATTGTGTCTTTTTCCACAACTTGTACTTTTATTCCCGAATATTTTGATCCCTCATTATGGATTTGTTCTAATTTGTTTTCTAATAGATTTTTATCATTATGAATCTTCCTGAAAGTTTCTTCTTGCAAATTTTCGTCATCTTTTTACTTCTTAATCTGCCTCATTAGATATTGATTATGACCTTAAGGTGGTGATTCTCTTCTTACTTTTCTAGTAATTTGTCTTCGATATATCCATTAGATTGCTCTGTCTTCTGAATAATTTTTTGACAGTTTGATTTTTGTAACTAGAGTTTTATTATGGTTTCTTAGCTGAAAGATTTCTTTAGTATTTCTTTATATTGTTTTACTGATCTTTGTGATCTTTAAATTGTGTGTGTTTTTAATGTCGTCACTTTGCTGCTGCCGATATTTTATTTGTTGTTGGTGTTGGCTGACCTCTGGCTCTTGGCATTCTACTTTCTTTTCAATTTACACAATTTCTTTATCCTTGTCGTTAATGATTTTGTTTAAGAACGTTATTTCTTCTTTATTCTTGTTAAATTATTTCTTGATATCTTGGTTTTGTAATTTCTGATTGAAACTATTTTAATCCCTTAATTGATTAATTTGTGCAGATACCTCTTTCATATGATTTTTTTGGCTAGATATTTTCTTTTATTTGGATTCCATTTGAGTTTCCTATAATTTAATCCCTATTTGCAAATTGCCAGTTATTATTTGCAAATGTTTATTATGCTTTTTATAACACACTAGATCAACTTTTAATTTTTTTTATTTGTAGAAAGGAACTATAATCGATGGTTCACGTTTCTCTATTTTTTTGCTTTACTTCTTCTCTTCCTTGCTTTAGTACTAGAATTTCTTTCGTGTCTCTTATATTCCACCTTTTGATAGATTTCAAAACTATTTAATCACCACCTTTTCAAACTTAACGTATCACTCTTTTATAGTATACTCTTTAATAATCCAATATAATATTATATTCTTCACTTTGTACAAATATATAGTTTACTCTTTAATCCTATGATGGGTTGAGAAACTGGTAATTAGTAAATGAGATGAGAAATTGTAAATAGAAGGTTGTTCCAATAGCCCAATAGCTAGACTAGACTTTCCCTGATACCAATGTTATGTTTCGAATCCGATTCACAAATGGATATCACCATGGATAAGTCAAATAAAATAAATCCATAATTGAAATAAAATAATATATACATAAATAATATGAGAGATGATCTTACAATGATAAAGTAGTTTGAATATATAGGATTTACATTATGACTATTCAATAAAGGCATATGTCACATAGTTAACCTAATTTATTAATGTTTGTATTTTTATTATTTGTTAATGATAACTATTTGATATTATATTTGTTATAGACCTCAACAAGTAACACGGGGGACTATTTCACAACACACTATTCCCCCCAAAAAAGGAGGTGAAGATAGTTGGGGAAACCCTGATTCTTGTCTTTTAGTTTCAAAATCAAAGGAGCAAGTATTGTATCCAATAGGTAGGGGAAAAAACAAGGAACAAACCTCAAACCCCTACTATATATCCCCAATATTCATAGTTCCTTCTTGCTAATTATCTTGGAAACATCACTTTACATCAGTGTAGAGTACAAATGAAAAGAAGGTAGCCACAACCAAAAGAACAATCCACACCCAGAAACCATTTGGAATCCACAATTTTTTTTTTCTTATGAATATGATTTCTAGGGCCATACCTTAACTCAGTCGACAGTAGGGAAGTGCACAAATGCAAAAAATACACACACAATTACACAAGCAATCCAGACTCCACTAACGACCCACAAGCAATATTTTTGGCATGAATATGCTTTTGCACCATACCTTTCACAAGGACATCGAATGCCAATGATATTGACGATGATTTACGCAAAATGATGAAGATACCACCAAATACCATGCACACAAAACCCATCTCCAAAGACAACAAGATAACTCTTAGCTCCAACACCAAAGGAAACCACAACGAAAGATATGAAACTGGACATGCATAATAGGACAAAGTTGACCCACGCAACCAATGCCCCACTTGCCACAAACACTACTCCTTTGTTACAAACATTACCGATAGAGTCAGCTCGAGCACAAAAATGAACACTCCATAAACCTATTACAAACAAAATATTCAATCTGGACTATGTGAATCATTTGAGACAATAGCTTTTACAACAAAGGAAAATGCACATGGAACCAAAAATGACTTCTGCCAAATGTTGGAAAGGCCACCAAATAGTTCGTATAGATGCAACCAATGACATGGAACATGAGATGGATATCAACCCAAAGCCAACCAATGAAACGAATTCCTCAACCCCCACACACACAACACACCCTTGTTAGCTAAAGCACCAACATAGTTAGCTCGAACCCCCAATAAAGCACTCCATAAACCAATAACAAACAAAAGATTCAATCCAAACTCTACGAATGGTTTTAGACAATACCTTCTAGTGAGCGAATGTAGATGGCACCAAAAAACACTTTCTCCAAATGCTTGAAAGGCCACGAAACAATCCACACAACCAAAACCAATGACCTGAAACATAATGTGCACAATGTAAACAAAATCCAACCAATGCAACCAACACCTCATCCCCATAGAAAACACACCTTCTCCAGCTAGAGCACCAAGATGGTCAGCTCGAACACCATGAAAGACTAAATAGTCAAAATAGAATGAAAATATGAACCATCGACAAAGATGCAATGAAACCCACAGAATAAATTCCATCACCAAGCAAGGAAAAGGATCGAGAGGAAATGCCTCATTAAAACCTCTAGGAGGTGAAAATAAAACCCACACTACAACATAGTTGACTCATTAAACCCCGCTACCATCATCATGCTATCAATTCCTGGGATACAAATCCCGAGGCTGATGGCACCATACCACAGGAAAATGACACACTCACACCATGAACACAAACAACCACCCTCATAAAATGCAACAAATTAAACCTTCAATTTTTTCCAACATAGCCTAAGTTTACACCTGTACAATCACCTACAAATAGGTTGCAAAATGATCGATGATCACTATAAAAAGACCTACTGTTAAAACGCATGTCATCCATTCCCAAGAAAAAAAATGAAAAATAATCGAATTCAACATTTATTAACAACAATCCAATTAGAACATATTATTATTTATAATAAAACAGAATTAATATAGATAAATAAAAAAATATATCCTACCCTAACTCTTTGGCCATACAAATAATTGAAAATTGCACTCCCTATATATATATCATACTGTATAGGGACATAACAATAATATTTACATCTATCTAATTTTTTTAGACACCTTGGAGTTCACTTAATTTAATCATTTATTTTTAAATAAATATTTATAACAATACTTATTATATTTGCAGCTATCTAATAGATTGTATCATTATTCAAGATTTCCTTATCCTATTTATTTTGAAACCTATGAGTTGAATTAATTTAATCATTTCCTATTGAATAAATAATTATAAATATAATAATATTTTATCTCTTTTTCAATTTCTTTATCATATTTAATTTAGAATTTAATTTATTCTTTTTTTAATATATATTTACAAATATTATAATTTTCAACAAATCATTAATTAATTTCTTGTATTTATTGATTTATTAATTCAAATATTCCTTATTAATTTATTGAAAATTTTCATAACTTATCCTTGAAAGATTTATTTTCTTTAATTACATTTTATTTTATAACTTCTAATTAATTTTACTAGGATATTATTCAACCAATTTTCATGGCTCAATCTAACTCGATATGTTTTTCCTTATTTTTTTTTATAGTTGCTACACTCTTTGTGATATGAAGATGGGTAGACCACGTGAAATACGTCTATCTTTCCAAAATAAATACACATTAAAAATCCAGAAGACTAAACACAATTCTTTTACTATATTTTGCTAACATATAATAGTGTTATTATTATTGTTATATAAAAATAATATTAAATTGAAGTATATAATATAAGTATATGCACTTCACAACATCTTTGCCATAAAGGTGTACATGCACCCAACTACTAACTACTTTTGAAAAAAAGTTGTAGATGCACCTAACTACTCTAAATGCACCTAACTCTAGCTAACTACTTTTCAAAAAAGTTGTAGATGCACTTAGCTGCTCTAAATGCACCTGCCGACTTGGATTGAGAGTACTTAGCTAAGGAGATACAATGTATTCTAGGTTTAAAAAAGACAAAAATGTTCTAGATGCATGTAACTATTCTTAAATGTTTATTCAAGGTTATAGATGCACCTAACTACTCTTAAATGTTTATCGAAGGTTATAGATGCACCTAACTACTCTCAAATTCTTATCATAAGGTTGTAGATGCACCTAACTACTCTTAATACACTTGCTTGGAGTTAGATTTAAAATCATGTAAAATGAAGGTTAAGGTTCTAAGGTTGTAGATGCATTTAAGTGGCACCTAACTACTATTAATGCATCCGTGGCACCTAACTACTATTAATGCATCCAACTAAAATAATTGAATTGAAAATGATGTTAGTGTGCTTGTATAGTTCACGAGGTGATGATGAATTGAAAATGATGTCAGTGTGATGATGAGGTTAATTTTTATATTATCGGATAAACAAGGTATGAATTTGTGGCCCTCACGAGTTTGGGCAGATTGCGGTGGGGTCGAAAAATGTGATTTAAGTAGAGGGTAGTAGTCTTGAAGGAAAATATCTGCACACTAATAGTTGAGACTCACTAATAGTTGAGGTTGTGTGTATTAGCAGCGGCCATGGCAATAGCAAGGGATGCAGTGAGGGTTACAACCGGTGGATGGAGCGATGTGCAAGATTTCCAGAATTCAGTGGAGATTGATGACTATGCACGCTTTGCCGTTGACGAGTATAACAAGCAACAGGTATATAAATTAGAATGATGTAGTCTAAATATTTTTAGTTTTTTTATTTTTTTAAATATGTTTTTAATTTTTTATGGAAATCCACACTAATGGCGGGCTGGCTGGCTGTGTGGAGATTTGACGTTTTGAATTGTTGTGTCCCTAGAATCGCCTTTTAAACTTTCGTCGAGTGGTGGCGGCGCAGCAGCAACTTGTGGCGGGGATGAATTATCGTCTGAGCATAGAGTGCGAGGACGGCAACTCTGTCAAGCTCTATGAAGCCACAGTGTACGTGAATTTGAAAAATATTAAAAGTTTGACAGAGTTCAAAGCCTCCTCTGGATCAGCACAAGAAGCTGCAACAGGTAATTAAACTGTTTACTCTTTCTATTTCTATTTCTCCTTTCTTTCTTGTGGGTGGGTTACAACCGGTGCTACCATTCTTGCGTTTCAGGGAGCTGATGCCTTGAAGACTGAGATGGGAACCCTAGATGATATATACACACTCTCCAGTGGACAAATAAAATAATATATATATATATGTGGGTGATATTATATGCAAACTCTCCAGTGGACAAATACAATAATATATATGTCTGGGGTTATTAATATATATATCTATATAAATGAATACTGTTGGTTTCAGTCTACTAAAGAGTTGTGTATGTGGGGAGGGTTCTCAAAGGAATTGTGAACTGACTTGTTTCTAATAATATTTGATGATTATCAATATTATCTAAATAATTTTAAAAGTAAATAGTATATGTAAAATTGTAAAATTGGTGATCTTTTTTAACATTGCATAAATAAAATCATGTCAATGCATCAGTGAATATTTATTAGTGTCTATGTTATTTAAAACAATGAATTATGTTTATTAAAATTATTTAAATATTTGTCTATTGGATGTAGTTTGGGTGGTTGTATGGAATGATTATTATCCTTTATGCCTAGATTTAATTTTTCTAAGTGACATGATGCTCTTGTTAAGTCCCTATTATGACCATACCTTAATTCTATCCTTGATTGTATTGACTATGTACTGATTGAGTGGTTGACTATGTAATGATTGAGTTAACTATATACAATTTCTATATAACAACATTTTAAAAAAATCATAAATGTTTTATTATTAGACTTTTAAAATGTTTATAGAGTTTGTTTGGAAACATTTGTTTTGCATTATTAAATTGATTTAGTATGTTATTTTATTAACTGTTTAAACTTTATATTTATTTAAATATTTAAATCTAATTTTTAAATTTATATAAAATGTTAATTATATATATATATATATATAGCATTACTTGAGGTAGTCTACTAAGGTATCACAGGGTTTATATATTTTATTTATTTTTATATTAAATGTTATTAGATTTTTTATGTGTAAAGTTTTGGTTTATTCGAGTTGTTATTTTATTTTAATATTTGAAATTTATATTTTTTTAATATTTTTTTAAATGATAATTTATTTATATATATTTGTTTACAATTTTTTTTAGAGTCTATATAGTTTAAACATTAACAAAGGTATTGATGTAGTTGGTGTACAGTTATTATTTGAATTGAAATTTAGTTATTGTTTCCTTACATTTATGTCTATCAATGTTTATGATTGATGTAATTGGTGTAATTCTTATTGAGAATTCAATTTTAGTTACTGTTTCCTCACATTTATGTCTATCCATGTTTATGATTGATGTAATTGGTGTAATTCTTATTGTGAATTCAAGTTTAGCTATTGTTTCCTCACATTTATGTCTGTCAATGTTTATGGAAAGCTCACCAAAAATTGTTTTCCTTTTTCATTGTAACAAAAAAATGCACACTCGTTACTAAATTAAAAATGTATATACATCTTTAAATAAACACATGGTTCATTTTCAAATAAGTTTGTCTTCCCATCCCATCCCACACAAACATCCACTTAACTATATGCTATGTCCATTATAAATTCCACAACATTAAAAATAATAAAAAAATGCATGCACCTTTTAAAAGCATGCCTTTATTATGAATGCCTATGCATTTATTTTTGTATAAATAAGCAAAAAAAAATAGGCCAGTAATTGTTTTTTACTAAGCGCTCCCAAATCGACTTACGGTTTTTATAATAATAATAATAATAATAATCTATTTTTAAGGTCACCGCCAAGCGAGACACCAAATTGGTGTATGAGACCCCCTTGTTTGTGGGACAAGGGACCCCCCTTTGCGCAATGATTTAACTACTAAAGTCTACAGAGGTGTACATACACTACCCCCCTCTGGATTTGAACCCGTGACCTCCTAAGAGGAAACACATGCTCTTAACCATTAGGCCCACTCGTGGCTCTCCCAAATCGACTAAGTTTTGACAATGAGCTAATGCAAGCGCATTCTATGACAAACTACTATCATCTAGGGAGATAAAGTCATCCATTACCGGTTTCCAAGGAGCATTGCATGTAAGTTTTATCATTTTTATATTTCATAAATTTTCATATTTTTTAAAAATATGTTCTTATAAGTGAAGTAGTTTTTATTTACAAGATTTATACAATGAAATAAATCAAAGTTTAGATTAGTTTAGAAACTTAATTGTAGAATTTAAGAATATAAGATTCATCTCATTTTTAGTGACTACTTGCCTTGATACCATTGTCCCTTCTATTCGCTATGCCCATGGTCAATTATTTGATATATTCGAAGATAAAGGGAGCATGAGAGAGTTTCACTCAAGTGGAATTAGTAAGGAAAAAATTAAAAGATTGAATAAAACCAAATAATCCATTGTTCAGTTATTCATTAACCCTAGAACCAACCAATCACCTAATATGAGAAATATGTATCATTGCGTTGACTGTTCTGCACATTCCAACCATGGAGAGATCATTGGATGGATCGATACTTTATGGTATTTGATAAACCTCCCTACAATAATAGCGAGGTTCCCTTGTATTTTCTTTGAAAATTATGGGTTGAGTTCATTCTTGGTTATCATGTCAATTATTTTGACATTGGTGAATTCTAGAGGGTTGGTCTTAGTTTAGCTCAAGATCAAGCAAATTCTAGATGTAACCCACTAAGAAGACCTCCTAGTATTAGTGCATGCCCAACCCCCCACTCGTCACATACCACCTCATCTTAGAAATATGTTTCGATCCATTAGTACTAAGATATCATCCTTGACACGTAGTCTATCCTAGCATAGTTCATTTGTAGCATCTTCCCATCTAGGGACAACACTAGATGATGTTATTCCACCTACATTCTAGTTTCAAGCCAATTCCTCTTCATCCAATGCTCACATTATAGAGATACTTCTAATAACTTGAGAGAGGATCCTATTTTGGATAGTTTCTTGGATGAAGTTAGCATTAAATAATTTTTATAATTGCATTGCTTATGTATTGAGTGTTGCATTTGAAAAATATTCGGTAAACATAAATTTAAAGTATTTATAATTTCCTTTTTGTTTACCATGTGTACTTGCAATGAGATGACACCTCACATTCAAGTGCTAGGGGACATCCTCTCCCCGAATTAATGTAGTGGTCTTTGAAACTTATTCCCTAAATCCTCACACCAAGGTATCTAGATGACTTTATGGATTTTCACTTGTGTGTGTGTATGTTTTATATACGTTTGATATAAAAATCACTAACATGAGTTAAAGGCCACACCCAACTAAAGAATGAAGACTTAGAAATTTATATAACTTTATAAGTAGCATAGTATATTATAAAATCAATTATATTATAATGATAAACAACAGATGACTCCCGGTCAACCACCTAATCGCCTATATAAAAATAAAGTGCTAAAGAAGAGGGATTACAAAAAAGAATCACATCCTTAGTGGAAACCAACTCCTAGATTACTATATTAACTCTACACTTTTGTGGCACATGCTTAACAATCTTTGTTTTGCAACAAAACATACAACATCCATCTAAAAACTCTAAAATTAATGTCTATCTTTAATTGCTTGATTTTAATTGACAACCAGCAATCCAAGCACCTTGGCCCTAGGGTATTAGTAATATTTTAATGTATCTAGACACTTCTTAACCCATTAGGATCCAACATTTTGTATGGTCAATCTTGTTATGCATGTATGCATTTTAGAACTTTATCTGTTATATTTCTCAATTTATTATGTAATACATAAACAAAATATTGAATTTATTTTGTGTTTAGTAAAGAGGAAAAGGTATGTAACACTATTTTGAATGTTGGTATAGGAATTCTAATATTGAAGTTTATCTTCATAAGAATTTAAATCTAGTCGCAAACTAGTCGAATATAAAATTTGGAACCAAAGAGAGGTTGCTGACCAACATAGACTAGAATTGAAACAACATGCTTAGAAACAAGTACCACATGTAAAAATTGGGATTATTCTTTCCCCTTTGATTTAAGCAACAAAAAAATAACACGTTTGCATTGAACATTAAAGAACTATGGAATTAGAAATTTTGGCACACGAAGGTTGAATTATGAACATCATTTCAAGGTTGAACATGCCTAAATAAAGAGGACATTACCAAGTTGCCTAAATAAATAGGAAATTACCAAGTTAGAAACTATCATATCTTCTTAGATGAAGTATATAAACAATTACTAGTGAAGGCTAACCAAATAATAGGTGGAGGAGTCTTATTAGCATGATTTTTGTCCACAT
The DNA here is from genome assembly GCA_001517045.1 of Pseudotsuga menziesii. Lineage (NCBI taxonomy): Eukaryota > Viridiplantae > Streptophyta > Pinopsida > Pinales > Pinaceae > Pseudotsuga > Pseudotsuga menziesii. The sequence continues at coordinate 362,809 of LPNX010202346.1, forward strand.
TATGCATGGGATTTATTTTTAGACACTAAAAAAAATAAAAGGATACAAAGAAAGATTATTTTTGGTGGCAACGACTTGACCTGCAAATCAAAATGTTAAATCATATGGGATGAAACATAATGTAAAGTATTTTACATGCAACAAATTATTTCCTAGATCCTTGATGTTAAAGGGTGGTCAAGAAGTCAATGTAGAGATTATGGATAGTTTGTACAAGTGAAAGGATAGTGTATCCATTGTATATGAGGCGATATTGTTAAATTAATCTCCAAATAGATAGAAGAAGCAATTAGACAAATCCATTTTTTACATGGTCAGTAGAACCATCAAAAACATGTGGATGTTCAAGATCAAATTTTCAAAGGTCTAGGTATGCACTACATATACTTGTGAAATAATTGGAGTAATTTTGAATATATTCATTCAAACATAAGAACAAATTACCAAATTAATAATTTACATATGGCAACACACAAGTCATGCATTGTTGGCCCTAGGAAAAGAAAACCAAAATAATGATAAAAAATATGAAGATTTTGGTCGCAAGATGAGGAAAAACTACGACGGAAGGAGCCGCGATAGAAGTGGAATAAAGCAAATCGAAAGGTAGAGTTTGAATTATTTTGGGTAAAGGGGTACTTAGAATAAAATATTGCTTTTAGTAATAAAGCATGATTGTATTTTGGGCTGAGAGTGCCCATTTCTAGATGTAGTTGAATGTATTAAAATAGAAAGACATCATGCTGAATGACAATTGAGAGTCATTCGATGGTTGGATCAAGATTTGTAAAATAAGAAAATCTTATAAAAGCATAAACCCAAGATGTCGACGAGTTGATCGATCATAGAGAGAGTTTCTTAGTCAGATAATTGATCTAGGCTATGTGTGGATCGACCATTTCGAGAAAGAGGGAGAAAGACCAAAATCAGAGAGAATGAGATGAGAGAAGAATGTATGAATTGTAAAGAAGATCTCAAGAAGAGTTTACAATATGATTCGACAGACCAAAGGTGCCAAACCATTTCTCATGCTAGATGAAGAGCACTTTCTGGTTTTCTCCGGATGGGTTTCCATGTTATATCTTGTCTCTATGCATCTTTGATGTTTATGTTTGTCTCGAATGCATATTTGATGTACATCAGTCTATCTGAATGTGTCACACATTATTGTGAATAAAATTATATATTTGTTGTGCATCGAATGAGTTAAAAATGTGTTAATGCTTTATGTTATATGTTGTTATATATGTCAACAAATTGACTGAACGTTATCTTGAATGAATGAATGAAAACATAAGTATAAATCCCAGTTTTGCTCGAGTGTTGTGATAGTATTGTAAGAGTGAAATCCCTGCTATAATTGCAGAAACTTGGTTCTAGTAGTTCCCATAAGATATGTCGGGTGAGACCTCATCTGCGTCACAGGTGTTGTTGACAGATTTATCCTTGTTCAGGTTAATATATTGGGTACTGTTGACGAACAAAGGATCTGAACCTGGGTCTTCCGAAAGTAATCCAACAAATGGTTCTATTACAATGATTGTATGGACTTAATCCCAGGTACAAAGAAAACGTTAAGACATAATTAGATTGAATGATGGATGCGAACATTATAGAACTTCTTGAAGAATCTGAGTGGATCAGCTCGATGGTAATACACGATAAGAAAACTACTTGTGAAGTGTGTATCTACGTCGATCTAAGGAAGATGAATGATTCGTTCTTGTATGACCCATTTCCGACTCTATTTATAGATGAAGTATTGGAGAGTGTTGGGGGTCAAGAAGTCTATTAATTTACTAATGGGTTCTTTGGTTACCATCAGATCATAATTGCGAAGGAAGATTGACACAAAACAACCTTTGTGATGAAGTGGGGATGTTTCTAGTATATAGTAATGCCCTTTGGACTCAAGAATGCTCCTACTATATTTTCGAGGATATTTGTGGCTTCTTTTAAAGATTTTATTCATTATTTTCTTGAAGTCTACTTCGATGTCTGGAAGATATTTGGGCTCATAAAATATCATATTGAAATCCTCAGAATGATGTTGGAATGATGTAGACAATACGAGATTTCCCTTAACTTAAATAAATGCAATTTTTGTCCTCCTTTTGGAATTCTTTTGGGTCATGTGGTTTCTCGGGATGGTATATTGGTTGATCCTACTAAAATTGTGATCATTCTCGATCTACCATCACCTTCAACAGTAAAGCGGCTAAGAACGACTTTGGGACATACAAGGTACTAGAGGAAATTTATTAGAGGATACATAAAGGTGCCTGCTCCTATGGAGAAATGATTGAAGAAGGATGTTAGGTTTTAGTGGAAGGAAAAATGCCAAGAGAGTCTAGATGTCTCGAAGAATAAGATGGTTACAAAACCCATACTAAGTTTTCCAGACTGGAAGAAAGAGTTTCATGTCCATGTTGATGCGTCATCTATTGGGTATTGTACTTGCACAATCGTATGACGGATCTATCGATCATCCCATCACATTTGATAGCATAAAATTATCAACATCAGAGAAGAACTATACCATGACCAAAATAGAATGCTTAACTATTGTACATTGTGCTTCAAATGCTTTGACACTATTTGTTAGGATGACATTTCATGATGTACACGGACCATTTTACATTGAAATATCTAGTCAATAAGCCAGTGTTGCGGGGGGAGATTTGTTGATGGATTCTCCTCTTCTAGGAATTTGACTTTGAGATCATTGTTAAACTAGGTCGACTGAATTCAGGACCAAACCATCTGTCGAGGCTAGAAAGTGGATAATAACTTGGTAATATCGAGGATAATCTTCTTGATGCACAAATATTTACAGTCAAGATGTTTGATGATCATTATAGAGATATTATATAATTGTTGAGTACAGGAAATGCACTAGTCGGATTCACTATAGTGTAGAACAAACAATTAGTTGCTTGAGCTGCAGATTTCTAGTTGATCCATGGACACTTATAAAATATGGGACCAGATGAAATTCTTCATCGTTGTGTATTGAAACATGAGTGACCAATGATATTGAATGAAGCACATGATGGTGTCGTACGAGGCTATTATGTTGGGAATGCTATAGTTCAGAAGATATTACAAGTAGGATTGTTGTGGCCTACTTTACATGCGGATGCTCGAGATTATTGTCACAGCTGTGACATCTTCCAGAGAATTGAAAAATCGTGGCGACGAGATGAAATGTCGCTAGTACCTCAGATAAATTTACATGCATTTTGACAAATGGGTTTTTGAGTTTTTTGGACCTATTAATCCAACAAGAAAGCGAATAGGTGCATGATACATTATCACTATGATTGATTAGCGTCAGTAAAGGTTTCTATTGCTACAACCGCTACTGGATTTTCGCTTGACAATGTAGTGACCCGATTTGGATGCCCACAGATTTTGATAAGTAATAAGGGAACACACTTTGTCAATCAATATATTAACAAATTAACTGATGAATTCCAGATTCAACACCAGAAGACGACGCTGTATCATCCACAAGAAAATGGTGTTGTCAAGGCCTTTAATAAAATCTTGGAGAACACATTTATGAAGATTTGTAATGTTCAAAGAGATGATTGAGATCAAAAAATATCTGCAGTGTTATGGGCATATCGCACCACCTATAAAAATTTGACAGCCCAAACTCCATTTCGACTGGTTTATGGACAAGAGATTGCCATGCCAATGGAATATATTGTACCCAATATAAGGATAGATATTGGGCATTTATTTCTCTTTCTCTTTCTCTTTCTCTTTCTCCCTTTCTTCTTTCTTTCATGTGGGTTACAACCGGTGCTATCATTCTTGCGTTTCAGGGAGCTGATGCCTTGAAGGTTGAGACGAGAACCCTAGATGATATATGCACACTCTCCAGTGGACAAATAAAATTATATATATGTGTGTGTGTGTGGGGGGGGTATATATATATATATATATATATAAGGTTCAGTGTTGTTGGTTTCACTATAGTGAAGAGTTGTGTATGTGTGGGGAGGTTTGTTAGAAGAGTTGTGAATTGACTTGTTTTCAATAATATTTTATCATTTATCATTTTATTGTTTTTTGTTTATTGATATTATCTAAATATAAATAATTTTAAAAGTAAATAGTTGATGTAAAATCGATGGCCTTTTTCAATATTGCATAAGTAAAATTATGTCAATGAATTAGTCAACATTTATCACTCTCTATGTTATTTAAAATAATGGTTAAAAAGGGATCATTCAAATATTTGTTTATTGGATTTAGCTTAGGTGGTTGTGAGGAATGATTGTTACCATCTATACCTAGAATTAATTCTTGTAAGTGACATGATGCTCTTGTTAAGCCCCCATGTATGACTATATAATGATGGAGTAGATTATGCAATTCCTACCATACCTTAATTCTATCCTTGATTGTATTGACTATGTAGTGTTTGAACGGTTGACAATGTAATGATTGAGTAGACTATATACCATTTCTATGAAACAACAAGTTAAAAAATTCATAATTTGTTTTTATTATTATTGGACTTTTAAAATGCTTATAGGGTTTGTTTTGCATTATTAAATTGATTTGGTATGTTATTTTATTAAGTGTTTAAAATTTTTATTTATTTAGATATTTAAATATAATTATTAAATTTATATAAGATGTTAGTTTTATTGAGATATTTATAGTTTTATTTATTTATATATTTAAATGTTCTTATTTTATTTTATAATATGTAAAGTTTTTATTTATTCTTATTGTTATTTAAATTTATATATATTTATATATTTTTTTAAATGAGAATTTATTTATATATATTTGTTTATGAAATATTTTTAGAGTCTATATAGTTTAAACATTATCAAAGATATAGTTGATGTACAATTATTACTGTGAATAGAAATTTAGCTATTGTTTCCTTACATTTATGTCTATCAATGTTTATGATTGATGTAAATGGTGTAATTCTTATTATGAATTCAACTTTAGCTATTGTTTCTTCACATTTATGTCTAGCAATATTTATTAATTGATATAGTTGATGTAATTCTTATTATTAATTGATATTTAGCTATTATTTCTCATATCTATGTCTATCAATATTTATAGAGGCTCACAACAAATAGTAATCTCATTTTTATTGTAACAAGAATACACGCTCACTACTAAATTAAAAATGTACATGCATCTTTAAGTAAGCACATAGTTTCTTTTCAAATAAGTTTGTCACCCCATCCCACCCACAAATACACACAAACATCCACTTAACTATATTCTATGTCCATTATAAATTCCAGAACATTAAAAAATAAAAAAATAATAGAAGAATGCATGCACCTTCTTAAAAGCATGCATTTATTATGAATGCGTCTGCTTTTATCTTTGTATAAATAAGCCAAAAAAAAAAATATGGCAGTTACAATTTTTATTAAGCTCTAGCAGCATGCATTTATTATGAATGCGTCTGCATTTATCTTTGTATAAGTAAGCAAAAAAAAATGGCAGTTACGGTTTTTATTAAGCTCTCCCAAATCTACTTACGTTTTTGACAATGAGCTAACACAAGCGCATTCTATGGCAAGCTAATATCATCTAGGAAGCTAAAGTCATCCATTACCGATTTCCAAGTTGCATTGCATATAAGTTTTATTTGTTTTACCATTTTTATAATTTTTATATTTCATAAATTTTTATATTTTTTTAAAATTTAGTGTTAGGGTTGAAATAGTTTTTATTTATAGACCCAATGAAAAATCAAAGTTTAGATTAGCTTAGAAACTTAATATGGGATCTTAAGAATATAAGATTCATCTCATTTTCAATGAAATGATCACATGCCTTGATATTATTGTTCCTCCCATTCACTATGCCCATGGTTAATTATCTTATATATTTGGATAGGAGGAGCATGAGAGAGTTTTACTCAAGTGGAATTAGTAAGGAAGAAATTAAAAGATTGAATATAACCAAAGAATCTATTGTTTGGTTGTTCATTAACCCTAGAACCAACCAATCACCTAATATGAAAAATATGTGTCATTACATGGACTGATTACATGCACTGATCTGCACATTCCAACCATGGTAAGATCATTGGATGGATCGATAGTTTATGGTATTTGATAAAACTCCCTACAATAATAGGGAGGTTCCCTTGTATTTTCTTTGAAAATTATGGGTTGAGCTCATTCTTGGTTATCATGTCAATTATTTTGACATTGGTGAATTCTAGAGGGTTGGTCTTAGTTTAGCTCAAGATCAAGCAAATTCTAGATGTAACCCACTAAGAGGACCTCCTAGTATTAGTGCATGTCGAAACCCCCACTTGTCACATGCCAGCTCATCTTAGAGATATGTTTCGAGTCATTAGTACTAAGATCTCATCCTTGACACATAGTCTATCCTAGCATAGTTCATTTGTAGCATCTTCCCATCTAGAGACATCACCATAGGATGGTATTCCAAACCAATTTCTCTTCATCAATGCTAACATTATAGAGATACTTCTCATAACTTGAGAGACGATCCTATTTTGGATAGTTTCTTGGATGAAGTTAGCATGAAATAATTTTTATAATTTCATTGCTTATGTATTTAGTGTTGCATTTAAATCTAGTTGCAAACTAGTCGAATTTAAACTTTGGAACCAAAGAGAGGTTGCCAACCAACATAGACTAGAATTGAAACAAAATGCTTGGAAACAAGAACCACATGTTAAAAATGGGATTATTATTTCCCCTTCGATTTAAACAACAAAAAATACCATGTTCACATTGAACATTAAAGAACTATGGAATTGGAAAATTTTGGCACACAATGGTTGAACAATGAGCATCATTTCAAGGTTGAACATGACTAAATAAAGAACCATATCTTCTTGGATGAAGTATATAAACAATTAATAGTGAAGGATAACCAATAGTAGGTTTAGGAGTCTTATTAGCATGATGTTTGTCCACATTATGCATGAGATTTATTTTTAGACAATCGAAAAATAAAAGGATACAAACAAAGAGTATTTTTGGTGGCAATGACTTGACTTGTAAATCAAATTGTTAAATCATATGGGGTGGAACATAATGTAAAACATTTTACATACAATAACCTATTAGCTAGTTCCTTGATGTTAAAGGGTGATCAAGAAGTTAATGCAGAGATTATGGATAGTTTGTACAAGTGAAAGGATAGTTTATCCATTGTATATCAGGCAATATTGCTAACTTCGTCTCCAAATAGCTAGAAGAATGAATTAGACAAATCCATTTTTTACATGGTCGGTAGAAACATAAAAAACATGTGGGGGTTCAAGATCAAATTTTCAAAGGTCTAGGTATGCACTACATATACTTGTGAAATAATTGGAGTAATTTTGAATATATTCATTTAAACATATGAATAGATTACCAAATTAATAATTGCCATATGGAAACACACAAGTCATACATTCTTGGACCTAGGTAAAGACAACCAGAATAATGATCAGAAATATAAATATTCTGGTCGCAAGATGAGGAAAAGCCACGTCGGAAGGAGCCATGATAGAAGTGGAATAAAGTGAGTCGAAAGGCAAAGTTTGACTTATTTTGGGTAAATGGGTTGTTAGACGAAAAAATCGCTTTTAGTAATAAAGCATGATTGTATTTTGGGCCGATAATGCCTATTTTTAGATGTAGATGAATGCATTAAAATAGAAAGACATCCTATCGAATGACAGTTGAGAGTCAGTCGATGGTTGGATCAAGAATTGTAAAAGAATAAAATCTTATAAAAGCATAAACCCAAGCTATCTGTGGGTTGACTGATCATAGATAGAGTTTCTTAGTCATAGAATCGATCCAAGCTATGTGCAGATCGACCATTCAGAGAAACAGGGAGAGAGACCAAAATCAGAGAGCATGAGACGAGAGAATAATGTATGAATTGTAAAGAATATCTAAATAAGATTTTACAAGCTGAGTGCATAAACAAAAGGTTCGAAACCAATTCTCATGCTAGATGAAGAGAACTTTGTGGATTTTCCCATATGTGTTTCCACATTATATCTTGTCTCTATGCATCTTTGATGTTTATGTTTGTATCGAATGCATATTTGATGTAAATGAGTCTATCTGAATGTGCTACACATACTTTATTGTGAATAAAATTATATATGTGATGTGCATCGAATGAGTTAAACATGTGTTAATGATTTATGTTATATGTTGCTATATATGTCGACAAATCGATAGAAGGTTATCTTGAATGAATGAATGAAGGCATAAGTATAAATCCCGGTTTCGATCAAGTGTTGTGATAGTACTATAAGAGTGAATTCCCTGATATAACTACAAAAACCTGGTTATGGTAGTCAAAATAAGATATGTTGGGTGAGACCTCATCTGTGTCGTAGGTGTTGCTGATAGAGTTCTTCTATGTCAAGATGATATATTGGGCATTGTTGATGAACAAAGGATATGAACCTAGGTATTCCAAAATTAAGCCAACAAATGGTTTTGTTGCAACGACCGTATCGACTCAATCCCAGGTACAAATAAAAAGTTAAGAAATAATTAGATTGAATGTTGGATGCCGACATTATAGAACCTGTTGAAGAATTTGAATGGATCATCCCGATGGTAGGACAAGATAAGAAAATTGTTGGTGAAGTGTGTATCTTCATCGAAATAAGGAAGATGAATGATGCCTGCCTGCATGACCAATTTCTAACACCATTTACAGATGAAGTATTGGAGAGTTTTGGGGCTCAAGAAGTCTATTCATTTACTGATGGGTTCTCTAGTTACCATCAGATGAGAATTGCAAATGAAGATTGACACAAAAAAACCTTTGTGATAGAGTGGAGATGTTTCCAATATATAGTAATTCCCTTTGGACTCAAGAATTCTCCTGCTACATTTTCCTGGATAGTCATCGCTTCTTTCAGATATTTTATTCATAAGTTTCTTGAAGTCTACTTCGATGTCTAGACGGTATTTGGGCTCATAAAGATCATATTTAGAGCCTCAGAATGATGTTGGAATGATGTAGATAGTACCATATTCCCCTTAAGTTAAAGAAATGCATTTTTGGTGCTCCTTTTGGAATTCTATTGGGTCATGTGGTTTGTCACGATGGTATACTAGTCGATCATGTTAAAATTGCAATCATTGTCGACCTACCATCACTTGCAACAATAAATTATCTAAGAATGACTTTGGGAAATACAAGGTACTATAGGAAATTTATCATAGGATATGCAGAGGTGATTGATCCTATGGAGAAATTATTGAAGAAGGATGTCAAGTTTCAGTAGACTGAACAATTCCAAGAGAGTCCATATGTCCTAAATAATAAGATGGTTACAACACCCATACTGATTTTTCCAGACTGGAAGAAAGAGTTTCACATCCATGTTGATGCGTCATATATCGCGTTGGGTGTTGTAATTTCACATACATGTGAAGGATCTATTGATCACCCATCACATTTTCTAGAAGAAAATTATCAACAATAGATAAGAACTATACCATGACCGAAAGAGAAGGATTAACTATGGTATATGTGCTTCAAGAGTTTTGACACTATTTGCTAGGAGGACATTTCAAGATGTACATAGACCATTTTGCATTGAAATATCTGGTCAATAAGCCAGTGTTGTGGGGAAATATTTCTTGATGGATTCTCCTCTTCTAGGAATTTGACTTTGAGATAATTGTTAAACTAGGCAATTCAGGAATACACCATCTGTCGAGGCTAGAAATTGGAGAAAAACCTGGTAATATTGACGATAGTCTTCCCAATGCACAATCCTTTGCAGTCAAGATGCTTCATGATCATTATAGAGATATTATATAATTCTTGAGTATATGAAATGCACCAGTCAGATTCACTACAGCGTAGAAGAAACAATTAGTTCTACGAGCTTCATATTTCCAGTTGATCCCTATACATTTATACAATATGGGACCAGGTTAAATTCTTCATCGCTCTGTATTGGAACATGAGTGACCAATTATATTGAATGAAGCACATTCCAACGTCACACAAGGCCGTTATGTCGAGAAAGATATAATGCAAAAGATATTACAAGCAGGATTTTGTGGCCTACTTTGCATGAGGATGCTTGAGATTATTGTCACAGTTGTGATATCTGCCAGAGAACTAGAAAACTGTGGCGACGAGATGAAATGTCACTAGTACCTCAAATAAATTTAGATGGATTTGAAAAATGGGTTGTTTATTTTTTCCGGCCTATTAATCCACCAGGAAAGCGAACAGGTGCACGATACATTATCACAACGACCAATTACTTGACTAGATGGGATGAAGCAGTGCCAGTTAAGGTTTCTATTGCTATGACTGCTACCAAATTTTTGTTTGACAATGTAGTGACCCAATTTGGACGCCCAAATATTTTGATAAGTGATCAGGGCACACACTTTGTCAATCAATTGATCAATAGGTCAGCTAAAGAATTCCATATTCAACATTGAAAAACGACGCTGTATCATCCATAAGCAAATGGTGTTATTGAGGCCTTCAATAAAATCCTAGAGAACACATTGACGAATATTTGTAATTTTCAAAGAGATGATTAGGATAAAAAAACATATGCATTGTTATGTGCATATCACACCACCTGTAAAACGTTGACAGTCCAAACTCAATTTCGACTAGTTTATGGATAAGAAATTGTCATTCCAATGGAATATATTGTACCTAGTCTAAGGATAACTACGATTACTGAAATGACTGGTGTTGGTGTTGTTGAAGAGATATTATTGCAGCTAGTCCAGTTGGAGGAAGAGTGCTTTGTGGTAGGCTATCATCCGAATGACGAAAAGGTGTGACATAAATCTTAGCACGAACAAAGTATCAAGAATAAGCAATTTCACATTGGAGATCTTGTTCTTCTGTACAATAGTAAGTTTTTGAAGCATCCTGGAAAGCTTAGAACAGATTGGATAGGACCTTATATTGTCATTCCTATCACTTAAGTAGGAGGAGTGAAATTATAGAAGTTAGATGGAACACCTTTCAACGGATTGGTGAATGGAAGCCGGTTCAAGCCTTACCTGGATAGGCGCAATTTGGTCGACTGAGAAGTGAAAAAAAAGAGAAAATAAAAAGAAAAAGATAAAATGTTACAAATTTATAAAAAAAATTTGTGTTATTTATACAAAAATTAGGAGTGTTTTTGTTTTAAGTTTATGAGTGTTTGTTCGTAGACTCTCTATCTGTCATAGAAGAATAAAAAGTGTCGTAGACTTTTTGTCTATCGCAGAAGATGAAAAAGTGTCTTAAACATTCTGTCTATTGGAGAGAAAGAATATTTGTCTGGTGCTGAAAAAATAAGAGTTATCATAGACTATCCATGTGTCGCAAGTAAATAACTATTGTCGTAGGATTTATGCTTGTCGCAAGAAGAGAATTTCTTTCACGCAATGAATTTTGGTTGCAAGTTACAATTAGCTAGCATTTAATGTGAGAACGAGCGAGATTTTGACAAGATTATTTTTGGTCACTTCTGCCATTAATGCACAATAAATATCATTGAGATGATGGGCAAAGTGATGGTTTGATTGGAAATTTCCTTGCAATTGTTAGAAAGATTGCTCCATGTGACGGAAATTGTTTCCATCTTTCCATTTATGGCAAGATTGTGTGAATGAATGAATTAGTGGCAGGGTAACCGTATATCATCTTTGCACCAAATTTTGTCATTTCATTACATCCAACTGATTATGCTGAATTTTTTGTCTGCAACCATAAGAGCTGAAGCTATTTTTCATAGAATATTGTCATTTTCGTCTCGAGAATGAGCACTATCCAAGAATCAGCTCTTGATATTCCATCTCCTACGCCAGTTACGGAAGACACCGCAAAGTGGTCTCACAGTCATTAAGAGATGCGGAACCCGTTTCACAGTCACCAGTGATTCCTCTAGTTGTTTTACGACCAGACCTTCCTGATACATCAAAGAGGAAACGTTCTTTTAGTTGAAAACCATGAGCAACAATACCTCCACCAGATGATGAAACAATAGGATTTGTATCCACGTTGATGTATTCTATCCTATTGAGGCCAACAGATGCGCTTAAGGTCATAATTGGTAAAAATTCCAGATATCCATTGGTTGCACCAACAATACCTAAAGGAGTTTGAGTAATAACAAATATCATCCCCAATCTTCATAAACTGGGATTTGTCGACCATGCCCTGCACAAATTCCCAAAATTAGCAATGGACAGATACTTAACTTCTGTATGAGAAATAGAGGATGGACCTGTCCACATAGTTCCAATGTAAAATACCGCTTGTTACCTTAATGCATTAAGTGATGTGTTTGCGAATTAGGTGTCTGCAAAAACATGATTATTAACCTTTTCCACCAATAATCCTTTATATACATCAACATTATGTAGAAAGAAAATAAACATGCACAACATAATACTACAAATGAGACAACCATGTTCACGTGGTTCACCTCGTCCACGAGACTATGTCCACCAAATTAGTTTTTCTTTTTATTTCTTTATCAAAATAGAGTACTTACAAAATCACGGCTCACCCATGGTTGGTTTACCTTACCACAACACTCTTCGCAGAGAGCCTCTTGTAACTAAACAACCCCCTTGGGTAATCAGGAAGACATTTTTATATCTCTAGTCGATAACTAAAACACCCTATTCCAGATATAAGTTTTTGTATCCCTAACTGCCAAAGCAAAGAGGGAGAAATAATAGCCAGCATGAAATCACATTGCTGCAGCGGTTGAACCCTAAATCCGTATCCCTATATATGTGAAATTATGATGATAAAAAATATTTGACTACAAGATTTTCTATGTTTTCTTGGCATTTAAGCACAGCTATTACTTCCCACCGGTTGGAATATTTTTGGTGATGTTATTTTATTTGACAAGTTTACTTGAACGTTTGGGGACAAAAGCTGCCAGCGTGATTTAAATCTAAACACAATTGCAGCAGCAGTTACTTCCTTTTCCCATATCCCTACTTTATTAAGTCACACTATTTTGGGAGATTTTGACATCACTCATCAAATAAAGGTGGTAAGGAAAACTGTCATATCCTAATCTGTTCTTTGTTCATATGAGTTTTAATTATATTATTAAATTATTTCTACCATTTAAAAAGATTTATGCTAGGCATTGTCATAAAATACAGGCCCTAGCTCTAAACTGTCACAGCTTAACAAAGGCCCACCACTTTGATACCAGCAGGCATTGGGCCACTACTCTAACCACATAGCTGCTAGATTTATATTATATAAATCTGAACCTACAGTTTTCCATCAATTCGTTACCCACATGTATCGAATCTATCCTTTTAAAGACAAAAATTAAAATTATAAAATAGAAATCAGTCCCCGTTAAATGCATAGCCATTTATCTACCGACATTCATTGGTAGGAACCACTTACCATATTCCTGCATCTATCCACAGAAAGACTAGTCAAAATATGCATACCAAGTGATGTGCTTGCTCCTCCTACTAGAGAGAGCATAAGTGCTACTGTGACTTGAGAATCCATATCCCTCCTGCCTCAGAATCCCTTCACACCGTTCAATGTTTCCCAAGAACATTTGAGGGCTGGATGCTTGCAAAAGCACCTCCCTCATACATAAATAATACTCATTTCTTTCAGGAATGCCGTCCTCTTCAGCCCGCCTCGCTAGAAATGCTAAACATAGCACTTTTTGGTGTTGAAATTGTCAGGAGGGATTTTAGGCTGAGAATTCCCAAAATTTAAGGTGACCGTTTCAGCCCAAGATTTTGGCCACGACTGTCAGGGTTCAGGGAGGATTTATTTCCCTCCTTCAAGCAAAAATTAACGCAACTGATGAAGGAATTAATTCTTTAGTTTTTTTTTAATCTCCTTCATCAATATTATCAAATCCATGCCCTTCTATTATTTTTTTTCCATTTACTTTTTTTTTTGACATAATTTTGACATAAGAAAAGGACTCAATTCCTATCATTCCCGTTTGTCATAATTATATAATATGTCATTATATATATATAAGAAAAGATTCAATCTATTTATCTAATAAACCTATGTCAATAAAAGACTTACCCTTATCTTTTCTTTTGACATAATTCTATGTAAATTTTATATAAGAAAGTGACTTGATCCATCTTTTCCTTATGTAATAAACCTATATCATTTTATACAATAAAATGACTTATCCCTCTTTCCTTTTTGACCAATTTATAAGGCAACTAACTCATATAGTTTCTTAACCGTTAATTCTTTGGGATGGTTTTTTTCCCCTTTGGTTCTTCCTATTTTACGGTTAACCCCTTGACCCTTTTGTCAAGGTCACTACCCCTTCAAATCACTTAAACCATGTCTTAATTACGTTTGACATTAAGTTGTTGGCCATTTAATTGGGATAAATATGGCAACACAAGAATCCTTGTGGATGCCATAGTCATGATGAGACCAAAGCTACGTTATCGTAGTTAAGGCTCTTTGACCTTTTTCTGTTCTTTTCCCTCGTGGGTTCAGCTTCCCGTCATTGAGAAGCATCCAACTCTTAAGTCTCCTAAGGAACATTGGATAGTATCAATTACAAGGTCTTACTGGTGGGGCCTTGGCTTTGAGCTCCTCACCAGAAGATGAATACAATATTATTCAATAGTTTACAATGCATTCAGGGGTCTATACGAGGGATGTTACAACCTTTCCCCCTAAAAATAACATCGTCCTCAGTGTTCCTATTTTCAACCAATTTTGTTCTTCTGTTTTGTCATCCTTTCTTGTTTTCGTATTTCTGTTCTAATTGCTTGCTTTGTATTTCCTATCATGATCCTGCATTTAAAAATCATATATATGCATGTATACTAGCACCGACATTGAAACAATGTAAACTCATAAATCAACACTATACACTGGTTCCAATATGCATGTCATTTATATTTGCCAATAAATAGACATATTACCTCATAGGTACCAATTTACCTGTAATGCACATACCTGTTCCTAGCATTATTCTTTTCTCTGGATGTCCTCCATCCCAGTACTTCAAGTGCTAACAGTACTCCGAGTACCAATCCAAGCCACCCAACACAAGGACGATACCCACCCTTAGGCGTATCTCCTTTTGTGCTATTCAGGGTGCTTCACCATTATTCTTTTCTCTGGATGTTCCTCCATCCCAGCACTCCAAGTGCTAACAGTACTTCAAGTACCAATTCAAGCCACCCAACACAAGGACGATACCCACCCTTAGGCGTATCTCTTTTTTGTGTTCTTCAGGGTGCTTCACCAAGTTGAGGCACCTCCATTCTCGCACACCCCCACAGCACCTAGAGGTTATTCTCTTCATAGAGTCCCCCACTCATGTGACAATCCTCTAATGTGTGTGGAACGAGTCTTAACCAAAATGTCTTACATCTAGGCATCCCCAGAATGCATAGTGGTCCCTCGCTGGCCTGGGGGAAAACAAGGTATCTTTCATCCACTACCTCCATCACCACTTCCTCGTGGTGATAACCTTTTTCACATGAGATCTTTCTCATATCTTCTTAACTCATTACAGTCCTGGAGCTTTATCACTCCTCAGGGCCACAATTTCCCATGCCTGCAATCACTCCATAAGTGGTTAGTTTATCATTTTAAAGAACATCAAACCTTTATCATAAGTCATGCCTTACTTCATTTCTCATTCATTGGATAAGATCCTTTTAACAATAGAATTGACAAGAAGGCATTTACAAGAAGACACAAAACCTTTTCAATTTCTTATAGCAACACCATTCGCAAGAAACCACATAAAACCTAAGAATTTTCAATAATGCAACTACTCATTAACTTCAATTTATTACAAGAGAATCAAAATTCACCCACTATTGCAATTTTATATATACTACATCTAAACTTTTATCTACTAGATATTATAAGTCTTCAAACAAATTATAGAATTTTTGTGGGCCTCGATAAATCTGTAAAAGACTACATAAATGCCATCCCGATTAGATATACATCTGTGCAAACTAACTTCTTACTTGTAACTCTACTTTACCTAATGATGAAATTGTTAATAAACCAATTCAAGGGAAGAGCCAGGTCACTGAAAACAAGGTGCTATCATAGCTCCACCATTTGTTTTATGTCAAGCAGGTCAGTTGTAGAGCGTTAGCAATATCCCAAAAACTAATAATGAATGTAAATTTAGTAAAAAGTAAATTGGCTGCAATGACCAAAGTTTAGAAATCTAAATCAAGAAAGAGTCCTGAAAAGACCAACATCCAAAACCTATTAGCAATTCTAAACAAAAGTAAATTGCCTGCAATAAGCCCACCACAATAAAGATCAGAAAATCCCAATCAAAGACTAACAGTTTCAGCTTCTGGAAAAAAAATATTGCCTCCCATAGCCTACAATAGTTAAATAGATAAGGGAAAAACTAAGGCCAATGTAGACCTCCCATCTCATAGGGAGACCATAGGCGTGCCCTCTACAACAAATCTGTCCCATTGAGGGAATAGATCCAGAACTAGGCAAATTCTAAAAACTTGGGAGAATAAGAAACCAAGTAGTGAAATGATACCGATTAGTGCAAAATAATGCACACTTTAAACTCTGCTACTATTATGGAACACAAATAAAAAAAAATCTAAAAACAACAGGGCATACCAAACAAATATAAAATTACGTCGGTCAGGCATCAAATTTGTCAAGATGCAACACACTTATCACATCCGAAGGAAAACAACAATGTTCAGTGTAAAGGAATAAATTCAATCCTGAAACCCTAGCCATATTCTACAACCCCTGCAACCACCCTTGAGGTCACGTAACTCATCACAGGTGTTAGTACTACACATTATCCCACTATCATTCAAGAGTACATATTTCCTTAACAAAACTATAAGCATAACCAAAGTTAACTATCAAAGAAACTATTTAAAACATGTATGCTTGAAAACAAATTGATTTACTTTATACTATCTTTCTATCCATCCTGATGTCCTTCCATCAACATGTCATGGATTCTGCATCCAACACTTCATAAACAAATTAGTGCCATAAACAGGTAAGCAATATGAAAATTTCTATAAGCAAGGTTAATCATTTTAGATACTTCTTTAAAACTACATTAACCTGGGTGACAGAAAACATGTGTACAGCTTTCCTCCCAACCATATGCTTCATTTGACGTAGGTTTACCCGTTTGAAGCCACCCTCGAGCTAGGCGATGAATCCACTAAGGTTAGGTTATAAATTTATATAAGGTTTAAGATAACTTGGTTGTTAGGATATTAACCCATCCCACATCAAGCTGGAATATAAGATAACATTTTATGCTTTTCCAACTAAACCACATTGTAGGAAACTTCACCAATTCTGTTAAGAAAGAAAAGGAAACGGAGACGAGTTTAAACAACATACAAGCACCACAATGAGTTCAGTGGTCAATCAGAGGTACACGCATACGAGGTTAGATCCATAATTATGGAAACGTTTACAAGATGTAAGTGAAAAAGAACTAAAATCTACAACCGATCTAAAACTTACACAATTCGATTTTTTTTATCACACATACCGAATCCAGAAATGATCAAATACATTTAGAAAGAATTATGCATACACACACTGATTCTATCTCAGACCTTGTAGGTTATATCGATCCGCACACTTCAAAATCGTTTACAGTTCAAGAACGGAGGAAGAGATTTCCAATGCTACTGTAAATTTGTCCTCAAGTATTCCATACACATAGACTGTAAACAAATTCAGATTTTAGAAACCGACTTGACAACAATTGGGGATCGAATGCAACACTTAAACATTTCTTATCTTGGAATAAGTTTAAATTTAAACACACTTATAAAATTGTGAATGATTTCAAATTTTAGAAACCAATTCAACAACATTTGGGGAATCAAATGTAGAATTTAAATATTCCATATCTTGAAATCGTAGGCACATACATGTATAAATTTCAAGTATTGGAATCGTAACCATGACACCTGAATTACTTCAATATCTTGGAATCACAATATATATATATATATATATATATATATATATACCCAGTACTATATAAAAAGAATATAAGGGTCTGTACTCATCAATGGTACATGCATGTAGACGTCTTTAAATAGATAGAACATTGGCACACTCATATCTCATGTATAAAGTTTTAGATCCTTAAAAAAACAAAAAAAAACATGCATTTTCTAGATTTGCAAAGGTATTCAACACCGACATTGAAACATTCCATATCAATAATCGAAAACCAAAGCATACAAGCATGCTTACTGATCAATAACTCAGGAAATCAAGACACATTTAAATCAAAATCGTAAGCATCATAGATCATTCCAATTCATATGCAGAGATATCTTACTGGTCTCATTTCTACTAGACGCTAAAGGTTAAAAAAATAAAATAAGGCCATCGCAAATCTGGGCCACATTACCTTAGAGAAAATTCGGCCATCAGGCAGCAAAACCCAGAAAAAGAGTGAGACAATATATAACAGATTTGTTCAATTTAAACCCAAAATGTCAAAATAAGAAAACGCCAAAATAATGATCATTTCTTTATTAAACCCAAAAAGCCATTAAGAAAATTGTAAAACACCCAAATCGCTAGCAAGAGATTTCTAAATTTATATCCAAACCAAGATGATAAAAAGATTCCTAGATCTCAAAAAACATAAACAATGCTGGAAAATAAGCAATTCCAGATCTTAACAATTGCTGGTAAATAAACAATTCCAGATCTTAAAAATGATGGAAAAAAAACAAGAAACACCAAAATAATGATTAGATCTTTATTAAACCCAAAAAGCCATTAAGAAATCAGATCTATTCATACACCCAAATCACTAGCAAGGGATTTAGTTTTATATCCAAACCAAGATGCTAGAAAAATTCGAAATCTCAGAATATATAAACAATGCTGGAAAATAAGCAATTCTAGATCTTAACAAATGCTGGCAAATAAAAAATTCCAAATCTTAAACAAATGCTGGCAAATAAACAAGAAACGCCAAAATAATGATCAGCCCACAATGCCGTTAAGAAACCGGATCTGTTCATACACCAAAACAAGATTTCATAGGATTGAATCCATATATTCAGCAATTTTTCCTTTGCATAACTATTGAAATGAATCAAATATAGACACAAACAACATTTTACCAGATTCGTTAACCTAATTCAACGATACACTGCCTACTCACACATTCGCTCAAGTTGTCCCCAGAGAGAATTCCTTATCCGACATAGAATTGCTTCAAAGGATAAGCTCCGAGCAAATATTCTTCCAAATGTAATCCTACAACTATCATGTTAGCCCATTCTTAAGGGTCCAACGTTGTAGCTGGCTCTGATATCATATGTAAACTACCGCTTGTTACCTTAATGCATTAAGTGATGTGTTTGCGAATTAGGTGTCTACAAAAACATGATTATTAACCTTTCCACCAATAAGCCTTTATATAATGTCAACATTATGCAGAAACAAAATAAGCATGCACAACATAATACTACAAATGAGACAACCATGTTCATGTGGTTCACCTCGTCCACAAGGCTACGTCCACCAAATTAGTTTTTCTTTTTATTTCTTTATCAAAATAGAGTACTTACAAAATCACGGCTCACCCATGGCTAGTTTACCTTACCACAAGGCTCTTCGCAGAGAGCCTCTTGTAACTAAACAACCCCCTTTTTTTTGGACTCCTTATAACTAGCTAATAAAAGGATTTAACAGCCCCCTTGGGCAATTAGGAAGACATTTTTATATCTCTGGTCAATAACTAAAACACCCTATTCCAAGTATAAGTTTTTATATCCCTAACTGCCAAAGCCAAGAGGGAGAAATAATATCCAGCATGAAATCACATTGCAGCAGATGTTGAATCCTAAAACCGTATCCCTACATATGTGAAATTATGATGATAAAAAATATTTGACTACAAGATTTTCTATGTTTTCTTGGCGTTTAAGCATAGCTATTACTTCCCACTAGTTGCAATATTTTGTGTGATGCTATTTTATTTGACAAGTTTACTTGAAGGTTTGGGGACAAAAGCTGCCAGCGTAATTTAAATATAAACACAATTGCAGTAGCAGTTACTTCCTTTTCCCATATCCCTACTTTATTAAGTCACACTATTTTGGGAGATTTTGACATCACTCATCAAATAAAGGTGGTAAGGAAAACTGTCATATCCTAATCTGCTCTTTGTTCATATGAGTTTTAATAATTATATTATTAAATTATTTATACCATTTAAAAAGATTTATGTTAGGCATTGTCATAAAATACAGGCCCTAGCTCTAAACCGTCACAGCTTAACAAACACCCACCACTTTGATACCAGTAGGCATTGTGCCACTACTCTAACCACACGGCTGCTAGATTTATATTATATAAATCTGAACCTACAGTTTTCCATCAATTCGTTATCCACATGTATCGAATCTATCCTTTTAAAGACACAGATTAAAATTATGAAATAGAAATCAGTCCCCGTTAAATGCATAGCCATTTATCTACCGGCATTCATTGGTAGGAACCACTTACCATATTCCTGCATCTATCCACAGAAAGAAAAGTCAAAATATGCATACCAAGTGATGTGCTTTCTCCTCCTACCAAAGAGAGCATAAGCGCTACTGTGACTTGAGAATCCATATCCCTCTTGCCTCAGAATCCCTCCACACTGTTCAACGTTTACCAAGAACCTTTGAGCACTAGTTGCTTGCAAAAGCACCTCCCTCATACATAAATAATACTCATTTCTTTTAGTAACGCCGTCCTCTTCATCCCACCTTGCCAGAAATGCTAAACATAGCACTTTTGCCATTGAAATTGTCGGGAGGGATTTTAGGTTGACAATTCTGAAAATTTAAGGTGACCGTTTTAGCCCAAGATTTTGGCCATGGCTTCCAGGGTTCAGGGAGGATTTATTTCCCTCATTCAGGAAGAAATTAACACAACTGATGAAGGAATTAGTTCTTCATTTTTTTTTAATCTCCTTCATCAATATTATCAAATCCATGCCCTTCTATTATTTTTTTCCATTTACTTTTTTATTGACATAATTTTTACATATGAAAAGGACTTAATTCCTATCATTCCCATTTGACATAATTATATAATATGTCATTATATATATATAAGAAAAGATTCAATCTATTTATCTAATAAACCTATGTCAATAAAAGACTTACCCTTATCTTTTGTTTTGACATAATTCTATGTAAATTTTATATAAGAAAGTGACTTGATCCATCTTTTCCTTACATAACTGAGACCTATATCATTTTATACAATAAATGACTTATCCCTCTTTCCTTTTTGACCAATTTATAAGGCGACTAACTCATATAGTTTCTTAACCGTTAATTCTTTGGGATGGTTTTTTTTCCCCTTTGGTTCTTCCTATTTTACGGTTAACCCCTCGACCCTTTTGTCAAGGTCACTACCCCTTCAAATCACTTAGATCATGTCTTACTTACGTTTGACATTAAGTTGTTGGCCATTTAATTGGGCTAAATATGGTGACACAGGAATCCCTGTGGATGCCATAGTCATGATGAGACCAAAGCTACGTTATTGTAGTTAAGGCTCTTTGACCTTTTTCTGTTCTTTTCCCTTGTGGGTTCAGCTTCCCATCGTTGAGAAGCGTCCAACTCTTAAGTATCCTAAGGAACATTGGATAGTATCAATTACAAGGTCTTACTAGTGGGGCCTTGGCCTTGAGCTCCTCACCAGAAGACAAATACAATATTATTCAATAGTTTACAATGCATTCAGGGGTCTATACGGGGGATGTTACAGATGTATTATGTCCTATTGAGGCCAACAGATGCGCCTAAGGTCAGAATTGGTAAAAATTCCAGATATCCATTGGTCGCACCAACAATACCTAAAGGAGTTCGAGTAATAACAAATATCATCCCCAATCTACATAAAATGGGATTTTTCGACCATGCCCTGCGCAAATTCCCAAAATTAGCAATGGACAGATACTTAACTTCTGTATGAGAAATAGAGGATGGACCTATTGACATAGTTCCAATGGAATGGGCGAGATGATTGGATAAATTAGGTATGTTGTCACTGGTGCACATGCCACATTTTGGTTGCACAACAGAAGTGAATTCCTATGTCAATAATTTGCTCATATGTTTCTAGGGTGTTTTTCTGTGGCTTGACTAGAAATATTTTAGTGGATGTTGAGCTGATAGTGTTGACCACAATACTCTCTCTTGCAGGAGTCGACCCAACACCATTCTTCGTAGAAAAATATCAAGATACAACTTTGAAAAATAGAATGAAGGACAAGTATGAGTTGACAAGGCATAAAAGAGGATTTGCAATCATCTCTATCAACGACATGAACATTTGGTTCACAGCTAAGGTTCTATCCAACAAGCTACTCAGAAAAATGCGACCGAACCAAAATACAACCAGAACAATTGTGGTCAGAGAGTAGTGTGCAGTAGGTATCCATATCAACTGGTCAACCTATATTCTATATGAGTTGTTAGCATATGGTGAAGAAGTATAGGAAAAGGGTAACACCTTTCACTATTCTTGGTTATTAGTTTTTATTTGTTTTGTCGCATGGGTGGAAATGCTAAAATACCAAGGGGTAGATGTTCCTCTCCCATGCCGACGAGCTTGATACCAGAATATTAGGTTTGACAAAGAGAAACCTAAGTGGTAGAGAGATAAAAATGTTGAATTCTTTTTACAAGGATAGGCCCTTCGGTATTATATTAGGAAGCAATCCAAAATCACCAAGGAATCCATCAAATGATTTTGGAATGTTATAATATTTTTGGTTAGGGCCCATCACATCTTTTTGGATCGATGACATGACCCATAGAAGAAATGTTTGGCCACACAATTTCAACTCTTTGATGTTGAAATTGACGCAATTGTTTTGGATTGGTAGGTAGAGTGGAAAGTTCCTATCACATATGATCAATTATCTCCAAAATAAGAACCATGATAGGATGACCCATCGACAAATAAGAATGGAAACTATGGAGGAGATCCACCAATGGAAGAAAGTATAGAAATCTCCCCCCCTCATAGTCAATATGAATCCAGCATGAACCCAACAGATCCAAAGTTGGGGGATAAGAGAAAGAATTCAGAGAAGCATGAGAAGAGCCAAAAGAAGAGGAAATTTGACCAGTCATTTGGAGTTGTCGGCCTTACCAATGATGATTACACACTTTTGACAGAAACAATGGAAGAAGTTGCCAAGGAAAGTTCCCGAAAAATGGATGAGCGGCATACAAAATTGATAAGCAACATAACTGATTTACTACAAACACTTTGACTGCACTTAAATAAGTCAGAGTGGTAGTTTACCAAACTCCATAGTTGATTATGTCGTTGGACCAATATGACCCATCTGAAAAGCGACCTGTCAAGGCATCATCGACGACTCCACCAAAAAAAATTCACATAGTCGATCAAGCACTTGATTTGGGAATATCAGAGCTAAATACCATGGTCAAGGACCTTGGTCATATCACTATGTATTTTCCTGTGGTATCAATGTATGAATTACATGCTATAATAGTCTGTAGTGGCAGAAATGAAGACTAGAGAATGTGTGTTTCTTAATCAGGTCAAATCATCACTCACAATAGTTAAGATGTATAAGAAAATGGTCCACTAGAAAGATCACCAAGCAAAACAATACCAAGAGGACATGCATCCACTGGATGCAGTGACTTGTTACACTTGCTTGTAGAAATTTTGTGGATGAAGGCATCCCAACATAAATGTTTCAGAAGCCAAAGTCTTTCAACTTGGTAGAGAAACTGAGAACCTCTGTAAGCGGGTCACAAAGTTGGAATCACAGATGAAGGAAATTACACCTCCATAGTTACTAGTAGAACAAAGAAAATAAACAATTGAGGCTACGACGAATATTGAAGAAGCAGAGGCACTTTGTGCCAGAGAGATCGAGCAAGTTTCTCAGTCATGGGAAGCTTTGAAAAACGATGAAGAGTTGGAACAAGTAACATAGAAGTTGCATACTGATGAGGAAGACTTCAATAAAATAAAAAATGATCTAAAGAATCTTACAACGATTGAAAACATGAGGAAGGATGCTAATCTGAAAAGATTACAGCAGGAGGTTGTAATACTGTGAACCCATCAGAAGAAAAGAATCAACTAGGTCGCAGAGTTGCAGGAATAAGAATATATAGTTACATGTATCATTCAAAATGTACATGAAAATGTGTGACAAGCCTTCGGTTTGACAGGACTGACAACTCCAGAACACATTAGTTTCGAATTTGTGGAAAAATTGGAGACAATGTAGGATGAAGTGTGATAGGAAACCAAAAAAGTATTGAAAATATTTCAATATTTTCTAAGCAAGGTCACACTAATGGATATATATTAGATTGATGTGGCTTGGTATGATGCATAAGTGAGTATTGGGGGACTGTCGGCCCTAGGAAAAGAGAACCAAAATAATGATCGTAAAGATGAATAATCCAGTCACAATACGAGGAAAATCTATGACGGAAGGATCTGCAATAGAAGTGGAATAAAGTAAGTTGAAAGGCAAAGTTTGAGTTATTTATGGTAAAGGGGTAGTTATACTAAAAGATTTATTTTAGTAATAAATAATGATTGTATTTTGGGTCGATAGTGCCTATTTTTAGATGTAATTGAATGTATTAAAATAGAAATACAACTTATTGACTGATAGTTGAGAGCCAGTCGATAGTTGGATCAATAATTATAAAAGCAGAAAATCTTATAAAAGCATAAACCAAATATGTGTGTAGGTTGATCGATCATAGAGAGAGGTTCTTAGTCAAAGAATCGATCTAGGATGTGTGTGGATTGACCATTTAGAGAAACAGGGAGAGACAAAAATCAGAGAACATCAGACGAGAGAAGAATGTATGAATTGTAAAGAAGATCTAAAGAAGAGTCTGCAAGATGAGTGCGCAGACCAAAGGTGCCAAACCAATTCTAATTCCATATGAAGGGCACATTTGTGGGTTTTCCTGGATGGGTTTCCATGTTAGATCTTGTCTTTTTTGCATATTTGATGTTTATTTTTGTGTCGAATTAATATTTGATGTAAATGAGTCTATCTGAATGTGTTGCAAAGACTTTATTATGAATTGCTTAATAGACTTTTAAATTTGAAATACAAGCTTCGATTAAGAGAATAGAAGAAATGGAATTCATTTATTACAAATTATACATGAATATTTCCTCCCTGACTAACTAGATTCTGGATATAGATTATAAAAACCTTGTTTTCAAGAAGTTTATGGACAATGCCAAAACAAAGCAAATACTTCGTTCTCCAACAAACTCCCTACAGGCCGATACCTTGGACCTTGTTGTGTTCTAAATTTGGTTAAAAAATGACCATCCCAAAAAATAAGTAAAATAAAAGAAATCCATGATTGGAATAAAATAACATATAAATGAATAATATGCGAGATGATGTTACAATGATAATGTAGCCCAGATATATAGGATTTACATGGTGACTATTCACTAAAGGGAGATGTCCCTTACTTAACCTAATTTATTAATGTTTATATTATTGTTGTTGTTATTATTATTATTATTAATGATAAATATTTAAAATTATATTAGGGTAGTTCCAAACACTTCTCTGCATCATAATTCCATTCAAAAGAAGAAAAGAAAGCTCTTGAAGAAACATAATTTAGGGTTATCAACTCTACCATAGAGATTAGATAATCAAATAAAGATAAATATTTGCATGGAAGAAGAAAACGTTCTTGAAGTATTATCTGGAGTAGATCATCGAAAGAAAAGGACACAAATCAAGGCAAGGAGAATTAACTTTGATGAACATTTTCATTTGGTAAAAAGAGCAAGAATTTGTACAATAATCCTAGTACAAAAAGCGTTGTATGAAATAATTGTATTTGTTATGTTTTCAAGATTTTTTCTGGTTGGATGATTGAAGTGCAAACTTTTTCTCAAGTTTAAAACTTTAAAAAGGATTTGCAACATAAAGATTGTTAACTACTTTTAATAAATCCAAAGTTAAAACAGATCTATACTAGTAATATATATTAATATATAAAAGTAAGATACATCAAATTTTAAAATCAAATTGTAAGATTATTAGTTGATATTTTGATTATCTTTTTTAAAACTAATTGAATTTAAAATCAAATTGTAATATTATTCGTTGATATTTTGATTATCTTTTTTAAAACTAATTGAATTTAAAATCAAATTGTAATATTATTAGTTGATATTTTGATTATCTTTTTTAAAACTAACTGAATGCATCATTGTTGTTTGAGGTGTCTTAGGAGGGAGCCAAAGAAACAAACAAATAAATCGAACATGGGTTTTTATAATATGTAAGAGTCATATGTATATCAAATTTTAATATTGAGTTTTGTAGTGTTACTACTTGATATTTTGGTTCGTTGAATGGGTCACTATTGTTTGACTTGAGGTGTCTCAGGAGCGAGCAGAGATTTATTTGGACTGGTTTCCATTGTAAATTTGTAACGATTCACATAGATCCATACGTTGACAAACCACATTTTTTTGTTTAAAAATGACTAAACCCTGTTGAGATGGTCTCTTTATGGTGTTGCAGAGGTTTTTACAGTGTGGATAAGTAAATATGACAAGAAGTTGGTAGAAATTTTAGGCAGCAACAGAGTTTTATAATGATTTAAGGTTTGCATATATATATATGGTAAAGCCACATATTTTTATTGGAGAGTGACTAAAACCCTGTTGAGATGTTCATGTATGGTATTGTCGGTATTTATAGTTTGGGATAACATATCTGATCAGAAATTGGTAAAAAAATTAGGCAAAGCAAACCCTTACCAGAAGGCTGATGTAATTTTTCCTAATACTATATCCAATTTTGAATCTACACAGATCATGAAAAAGTTGATCAGAATTCAGAATACAAAGAACTCTGACTCACAAGAATACAAAGAACTCCTACTTCTTTAACTTCCTATTTCAAATTAACAAATTAAAAAAAGTTATTTTGAAATTCAAAACAACCGATCTAGAAAAATTCTCCCAATGATAACAATTTTCCAAGTTATCATCATTTCTGAGACAACAAATTTGCATCAACAACACCTTAAAAGTGAGGAATTGTTATTTATCTTAAGGTATAATTAGGCTAGAAGTGCTTTTACTAGTTCCTCTAAAAGTTGCAGCATAATTAAAAGTTTGGAGAAAGCCTATGAGTTGTAGAATAATGAAAAGTTTGGAGAAATACTATGAGTTGCAGCATAATTAAAAGTTTGGAGAAATCTTATGGCAGTTGAAAAGATGCTTAAATGGAGTAGAAATCAGTATCTTCAATTTGGTGAAAGACAGTTTTTTTTTTAAGTTCCGAAGAACAGTTCGTTAGATATTGATTTACCCACTCAACATTAAGAAGATCTGAATAGAGAAGATGTTGGATATGGGAATTGAAGTACACATGTGAAAATTTTGCTAAACCAATGAGTAGCTTAAGTGAAACAATCAATAATTTCAAATTGATGAAAGCCAAGTACCTAAGAGCAATATTAATATGGAAGATATTTGTATTTCCAATCAAACATGGAAAAATTTTGAAGAAACCAAAAGGGAAAGAATTGAAGTTGAAGATGAAACCAAGAAAATTATAGAAGGCTCTAATAAAGGAGGCATAGCAAGTGCCAATGACAATAATATGGAAAATATGGCATCGGATAATGCTTGTGTGTTAAATGAATTCCATTTGAGAATCCTCATGATCTACTTAACAAATACTCAATATTCATTAAAACACAAACACATAGTTAAGGACCAAAACTACAGAGCTTCATATATTTTGCAAATTACATGCAAACCAAGTCCAATCACAATATTCATTTGTTGACCAATTACTTACCTCCTCCCCCACAATTTCTGTGACACAAACCATGTTTGAGTCGAAATTTGTTATCATAATCCCATGGCCAACGAACAACGCTCACATGATCATAAGCTTCTAAAGAAAAACACCAAAAGTCAATACGTGAATGAAAATGGTGGAAACCACCTACCCAGAACTCTCTTAAATCCCCACTCATCCAGATCTGGGAAGAAACACATAAGTAGAATCCAGAGACAAGAATCAAGAATTTGATTTTCTCCTTAGGAATCTAAAAAATCACTAGGAATTGGCAGACAACGCGTCAAGAATCCTTCTGCAGCGTCCGTCAATTCCCAGCAATGGTAGAATCCAACGCACACAACAAGCTAGTGATTCATCCAAGAACAATGGAGTGCAATGTAAGCAATAAAGAACAACAACAACTAGACTCCCGGCCTCTGCGAGCTCAATCCCCGCTTGAGGGAAACGATTATACAAGCCTGAAGAAACGGAAAAAGAAACGCAAACATTGTTGTTGTGCCTGATGTCTGGTAAACCTCATTGTGATTGTGCTAATCATCATGATTCCAGCATTGACAGTGTTCAAAACGAAGGATCCGAAGTTAAACATCGACTTCGTGACAGTTGAAGGCCTGAAAAACCCAATACTGCTAAAAACCCCAACTTCTCCCCCTGTGTGTTGCTCCTCAAGCTCCTTAAGGCTCGTGAAAACCTTATGGTCCCGTCACGCTCCCACATCCCGCTCTACAGCCCGCATCTACCCTGTTTGTAATAAAAAAACCCTTAATATTGGTATATGATTATATTAAATAAATTAAACCCTTAATACACCCCAATATAATTTTTTGTGTTTTTTTAAAATATTACCCCCAATATGAATGAACGTGATATTGTATTTGTTCATCAGCGACGCCCCCGTGACTTAAGCTATGTGCTTGCAATGTTGTTGCATCTTTTTTTGTTGTGTTGTAGTAGATGATACATGTCAATATGAACATTTAAGTGTTGAACACAACTTTTGAAATGTAAAAGGGTTGATCCATCCTAATTTTAAATTTTGTGGAACGTTGTGCTTCCATATTGAACTGACTTCATGAGATTTTATTGCACTGGTATTAGTATCTTTTGTTAGTTGTTCCATATTTTTAAGATATTATCTTTTATGGTTTGGATGTCGACATGGAATTCTTATAATTTTATTTCCCCTTATTACGCTTGTAGTGTATTCTTGGTTTAACTTTCATGTATGTTTTTTTTTCAATAGGATTGACATCTCCTTGAGCTGCGATTTGGATTTGAGATGTAATTGTGTCTTTTTCCGCAACTTGTACTTTTATTCCTGAAGATTTTGATCCCTCATTATGGATTTGTTCTAATTTGTTTTCTAATAGTTTTTTATCATTATGAATCTTCCTGAAAGTTTCTTCTTGCAAATTTTCGTCATCTTTTAACTTCTTAATCTGCCTCATTAGATATTGATTATGACCTTAAGGTGGTGATTCTCTTCTTACTTTTTTAGTAATTTTTCTTCAATATATCCATTAGATTGCTCTGTCTTCTGAATATTTTTTTAACAGTATGATTTTTGTAACTAGAATTTTATTATGGTTTCTTAGCTGAAAGATTTCTTTAGTATTTCTTTATATCATTTTACTGATTTTTGTGATCTCTAAATTGTGTGTGTTTTTAATGTCGTCACTTTGCTACTAGAGATATTTTATTTGTTGTTGGTGTTGGTTGACCTCTGACTCTTAGCATTCTACTTTCTTTTCAATTTACGCAATTTCTTTATCCTTGTCGTTAATTACTTTGTTTAAGAATGTTATTTCTTCTTTATTCTTGTGAAATTCTTTCTTGATATCTTGGTTTTGTAATTTCTGATTGAAACTATTTTAATCCCTTAATTTGTGCAGATACCTCTTTCATATGATTTTTTTGGCTAGATATTTTCTTTTATTTGGATTCCATTTGATTTTGCTATAATTTAATCCCTATTTACAAATTGTCAGTTATTATTTGTAAATTTTTATTGTCCTTTTTATAACACAGTAGATCAACTTTTAATTTTTATATTTGTGGAAAGGAACTATAATCGATGGTTCACGTTTCTCTATTTGTTTTCTTTACTTCTTCTCTTCCTTTCTTTAGTACTAGAATGTCTTTCAGTGTCTCTTGTATTCCACCTTTTGATAGATTTCAAAACTCTTTAATCACCACCTTTTCAAACTTAACGTATCACTCTTTTATAGTATACTCTTTAATAATCCAATATAATATTATATTCTTCACTTTGTACAAATATATAGTTTACTCTTTAATCCTATGATGGGTTAAGAAACTGGTAATTAGTAAATGAGATGAGAAATTGTAAATAGAAGGTTGTTCCAATAGCCCAATAGCTAGACTAGACTTTCCCTGATACCAATGTTATGTTTTGAATCCGATTCACAAATGGATATCCCCATGGATAAGTCAAATAAAATAAATCCATAATTGAAATAAAATAATATATACATAAATAATATGAGATATGATCTTACAATGATAAAGTAGTTTGAATATATAGGATTTACATTATGACTATTCAATAAAGGGATATGCCACATAGTTAACCTAATTTATTAATGTTTGTATTTTTATTATTTGTTAATGATAACTATTTCATATTATATTTGTTATAGACCTCAACAAGTAACACAGGGGACTATTTCACAACACACTATTCCCCCCCAAAAAGGAGGTGAAGATAGTTGGGGAAAACCCTGATTCTTATCTTTTAGTTTCAAAATCAAAGGAGCAAGTATTGTATCCAATAGGTAGGGGAAAAAACAAGGAACAAACCTCAAACCCCTACTATATATCCCAAATATTCATAGTTCCTTCATGCTAATTATCTTGGAAACATCACTTTACATCAGTGCAGAGTACAAATGAAAAGAAGGTAGCCACAACCAAAAGAACAATCCACACCCAGAAACCATTTGGCATCCACAATTTTTTTTTCTTATGAATATGATTTCTAGGGCCATACCTTAACTCAGTCGACAGTAGGGAAGAGCACAAATGTAAAAAAGACACACACAATTACACAAACAATCCAGACTCCACTAACCACCCACAAGCAATATTTTTGGCATGAATATGATTTTGCACCATACCTTTCACAAGGACATCAAATTTCAATGATACTGACGGTGATTTACGCAAAATGATGAAGATACCGCCAAATACCGTGCACACAAAACCCATCTCCAAACACAACAAGATAACTCTTAGCTCCAACACCAAAGGAAACCACAACGAAAGATATGAAACTGGACACACACAATAGGACAAAGTTGATCCACCCAACCAATGCCCCACTTGCCACAAACACTACTCCTTTGTTACAAAAATTACCGATAGATTCAGCTCAAGCACAAAAATGAACACTCCATAAACCTATTACAAACAAAATATTCAATCTGGACTATGTGAATCTTTTGAGACAATACCTTTTACAACCAAGGAAAATGCACATGGAACCAAAAATGACTTCTGCCAAATGTTGGAAAGGCCACCAAATAGTTCGTATAGATGCAACCAATGACATGGAACATGAGATGGATATCAACCCAAATCCAACCAATGAAATGAATTCCTCAACCCCCCCACACACAACACACTCTTGTCAGCTAAAGCACAAACATAGTTAGCTCGAACCCCCAACAAAGCACTCCATAAACCAATAAAAAACAAAAGATTCAATCCGAACTCTATGAATGGTTTTAGACAATACCTTCTAGTGAGCGAATGTGGATGGCACCAAAAAGCACTTTCTCCAAATGCTTGAAAGGCCACGAAACAATCCACACAACCAAAACCAATGACCTGAAACACAACGTGCACAACAAACAAAATCCAACCAATGCAACCCACACCTCATCCCCATAGAAAATGCACCTTCTCCAGCTAGAGCACCAAGATGGTCAGCTCGAACACCACGCAAGACTAAATAGTCAAAACAGAATGAAAATATGAACCATCGACAAACATGCAATGAAACCCATAGAATAAATTCAATCACCAAGCAAGGAAAAGGATCGAGAGGAAATGCCTCATTAAAACCTCTAGGAGGTGAAAATAAAACCCACACTACAACATAGTTGACTCATTAAACCCCGCTACCATCATCATGCTATCAATTCCTGGGATCCAAATCCTAAGGCTAATGGCACCATATCACAGGAAAATGACACACTCACACCATGAACACAAACAACCACCCTCGTAAAATGCAACAAATTAAACCTTCTTTTTTTTCCAACATAGCCTAAATTTACACCTGTACAATCACCTACAAATAGGTTGCAAAATGATTGATGATCACTATAGCAAGTCCTACTGTTAAAACGCATGTCATCCGTTCCAAAAAAAAAAAATCGAATTCAGCATTTATTAACAACAATCCAATTAGAACATATTATTATTTATAATAAAACAGAATTAATAAAAATAAATAAAAAATTATATCCTACCTTAACTCTTTGGCCATACAAATAATTGAAAATTGCACTCCATATATATGTCCCGTACTATATAGGGACATAACAATAATATTTACATCTATCTAATTTTTTTCGATACCTTAGAGTTCACTTAATTTAATCATTTCTTTTTAAATAAATATTTATGACCATACTTATTATATTTGCAGCTATATAATAGATTGTATCATTATTCAAGATTTCCTTATCCTATTTATTTTGAAACCTATGAGTTGAATTAATTTAATCATTTCCTATTGAATAAATAATTATAAATATAATAATATTTTATTTCTTTTTCAATTTCTTTATCATATTTAATTTAGAATTTAATTTATTCATTTTTTAATATATA
This sequence comes from Pseudotsuga menziesii, assembly GCA_001517045.1. Classification (NCBI taxonomy): domain Eukaryota; kingdom Viridiplantae; phylum Streptophyta; class Pinopsida; order Pinales; family Pinaceae; genus Pseudotsuga; species Pseudotsuga menziesii. Next base: position 395,576 of record LPNX010202346.1, read on the forward strand.
TTTACAAATATTATAATTTTCAACAAATCATTAATTAATTTCTTGTATTTATTGATTTATTAATTCAAATATTCGTTATTAATTTATTGAAAATTTTCTTAACTTATCCCTAAAAGATTTATTTTCTTTAATTACATTTTATTTTATAACTTCTAATTAATTTTACTAGGATATTATTCAACCAATTTTCATGGCTCAATCTAACTCGATATGTTTTTCCTTACTTTTTTTTTTTATAGTTGCTACACTCTTTGTGATATGAAGATGGGTAGACCACGTGAAATACATCTATCTTTTCAAAATAAATACACATTAAAAATCCAGAAGACTAAACACAATTCTTTTACTATATTTTGCTAACATATAATAGTGTTATTATTATTGTTATATAAAAATAATATTAAATTGAAGTATATAATGTAAGTATATGCACTTCACAACATCTTTGCCATAAAGGTGTACATGCACCTAACTACTAACTACTTTTGAAAAAAAGTTGTAGATGCACCTAACTACTCTAAATGCACCTAACTTTAGCTAACTACTTTTCAAAAAAGTTGTAGATGCACTTAGCTGCTCTAAATGCACCTGCCTGGACTTGGATTGAGAGTACTTAGCTAAGGAGATACAATGTATTCTAGGTTAAAAAAAGACAAAAATGTTCTAGATGCACGTAACTATTCTTAAATGTTTATTTAAGGTTATAGATGCACCCAACTACTCTTAAATGTTTATAACGAAGGTTATAGATGCACCTAACTACTCTCAAATTCTTATCATAAGGTTGTAGATGCACCTAACTACTCTTAATACACTTGCTTGGAGTTAGATTTAAAATCATGTAAAATGAAGGTTAAGGTTCTAAGGTTGTAGATGCATTTAAGTGGCACCTAACTACTATTAATGCATCCAACTAAAATAATTGAATTGAAAATGATGTCAATGTGCTTGTATAGTTCACGAGGTGATGATGAATTGAAAATGATGTCAGTGTGATGATGAGGTTAATTTTTATATTATCGGATAAACAAGGTATGAATTTGTGGCCCTTACGAGTTTGGGCAGATTGCGGTGGGGTCGAAAAATGTGATTTAAGTAGAGGGTAGTAGTCTTGAAGGAAAATATCTCCACACTAATAGTTGAGACTCACTAGTAGTTGAGGTTGTGTGTATTAGCAGCGGCCATGGCAACAACAAGGGATGCAGTGAGGGTTATAAGCGGTGGATGGAGCGATGTGCAAGATTTCCAGAATTCAGTGGAGATTGATGACTATGCACGCTTTGCCGTTGACGAGTATAACAAGCAACAGGTATATAAATTAGAATGATGTAGTCTAAATATTTTTAGTTTTTTTTTTTTTAAATATGTTTTTAATTTTTTTTATGGAAATCCACACTAATGGCGGGCTGGCTGGCTGTGTGGAGATTTGACGTTTTGAATTGTTGTGTCCCTAGAATCGCCTTTTAAACTTTCGTCGAGTGGTGGCGGCGCAGCAGCAACTTGTGGCGGGGATGAATTATCGTCTGAGCATAGAGTGCGAGGACGGCAACTCCGTCAAGCTCTATGAAGCCACAGTGTACGTGAATTTGAAAAATATTAAAAGTTTGACAGAGTTCAAAGCCTCCTCTGGATCAGCACAAGAAGCTGCAACAGGTAATTAAACTGTTTACTCTTTCTATTTCTATTTCTCCTTTCTTTCTTGTGGGTGGGTTACAACCGGTGCTATCATTCTTGCGTTTCAGGGAGCTGATGCCTTGAAGACTGAGATGGGAACCCTAGATGATATATACACACTCTCCAGTGGACAAATAAAATAATATATATATCTGGCTGATATTATATGCACACTCTCCAGTGGACAAATACAATAATATATATGTCTGGGGTTATTAATATATATATCTATATAAATGAATAAGGTCCACTGCTGTTGGTTTCAGTCTACTAAAGAGTTGTGTATGTGGGGAGAGTTCTCAAAGGAATTGTGAACTGACTTGTTTCTGGTTATCAATATTATTTAAATAATTTTAAAAGTAAATAGTTTATGTAAAATTGTAAAATTGGTGATCTTTTTTAACATTGCATAAATAAAATCATGTCAATGCATCAGTGAATATTTATTAGTGTCTATGTTATTTAAAATAATGAATCATGTTTATTAAAATTATTTAAATATTTGTCTATTGGATGTAGTTTGGGTGGTTGTATGGAATGATTTTTTTTTCATAAATGGTTGTATGGAATGATTATTATCCTTTATGCCTAGATTTAATTTTTCTAAGTGACATGATGCTCTTGTTAAGCCCCTATTATGACCAAACCTTAATTCTATCCTTGATTGTATTAACTATGTACTGATTGAGTGGTTGACTATGTAATGATTGAGTTAACTATATACAATATTTTAAAAAAATCATAAATGTTTTATTATTAGAATTTTAAAATGTTTATAGAGTTTGTTTGGAAACATTTGTTTTGCATTAATAAATTGATTTAGTATGTTATTTTATTAACTGTTTAAACTTTATATTTATTTAAATATTTAAATCTAATTTTTAAATTTATAAAAATTGTTAAATATATATATATATATATATATATATATATATATATCAATCATTACTTGAGGTAGTCTACTAAGGTATTACAAGGTTTATATATTTTATTTATTTTTATATTAAATGTTATTAGATTTTTTTATGTGTAAAGTTTTGCATTTATGTGTTGTTATTTTATTTTAATATTTAAAATTTATATTTTTTTAAATGAGAATTTATTTATAAATATTTGTTTACAATTTTTTTTAGAGTCTATATAGTTTAAACATTAACAAAGGTCATTGATGTAGTTGGTGTACACTTATTATCTGAATTTAAATTTAGTTATTGTTTCCTTACATTTATGTCTATCTATCGATGTTTATGATTGATGTAATTGGTGTAATTCTTATTGAGAATTCAAGTTTAGTTACTGTTTCCTCACATTTATGTCTATCCATGTTTATGATTGATGTAATTGGTGTAATTCTTATTGTGAATTCAAGTTTAGCTATTGTTTCCTCACATTTATGTCTCTCAATGTTTATAAAAAGCTCGCCAAAAATTGTTTTCCTTTTTCATTGTAACAAAAAAATGCACACTCATTACTAAATTAAAAATGTCTATATATCTTTAAATAAACACATGGTTCATTTTCAAATAAGTTGGTCTTCCCATCCCATCCCATCACATCCCACACAAAGATCCACTTTTTTTTTCCTCGGAAAAATTCGTAATTTTATTTCAAAGTGGAACAAAATTACATCTGCAAATGTAAGAGGATCACTAGGATCCCTACATTGTCACATATTTGCTGTCTCATATTGTCATAACCAAAAATTTACAAAACTGTCCCAAACTGTAAAAGCATATCAGCTACATCACATAAAATATGGGTATCACAACCCAAATCATAAGTAGTAACTACAAAAACTTCAACCAAAAATGGATCACTACTGATCATATATCTCACGAGCACCACCAGAAGACCCACTACCACACAAAAACTTAGATATACCGCCGATAGCAAAGGCCACCACCTCTGAAAACGTCGTCGCCCGCCGCAGAGATCCCTAAGGACACAATACGGGTCGCCACGTAAGAGTATATCACATTCACCGCCTCCGCCATAAGGCTGGCGATCTTTCTCTGCAATAGATGATCCAGCAACCTCGAAAGTTAGCAAACCCTCGACCCTAATTCTTGAATCCGAAGCCCACCAATCGCATCAAATGAGCCATTCGCGCACTCGATTTCGATTCTTGGAGCTGAAGCCCTCGACCCCAAATCTTGGATGAAGCCCACCGATCTTGTAGCCGAAACCCCATAAAAAAAACCGCGGCGAAATTTGTCTGATGAAGCCTGGACGCATTCATTGAAAACCTTGGTGAATGGAAAACACCGGTTTCAATCTCCGCCATGATTCCGCGCTGAGCTGGCTTCTCTTCATACTGGCAGGTTTGCAACATTTTCTCCAAAATTTTGAGGCAGGTTGGATCATCGTCTACCACCAAAACTCGAAGATCGGCGGGGAACTGATCCAGGACACCCTCCATTACAGGACTTCTTGCCGAAACACTGTTGACCGTGTTCGCACTTGAATAACTCTCTTTCTTTGCTATTTCTTGAAAACCCTGCGGGCATTCGAATGCAGAACCTGCTCCCATAGTTGCCGGATTACCTAGGGGACCGTGGGAGATGCGACCTCGCGTCCTCTTCTGCGTCAAAAAGAAGGTTTCTCCTGCAAACTCGGCCTCTGTTTCCCGTAGCTTCACAAATGGAAATGGCCTCAAAATGGATATATGCTATTACAAACATCCACTTAACTATATGCTATGTCCATTATAAATTCCATAACATTAAAAATAAAAATAAAAATGCATGCACCTTCTTAAAAGCATGCATTTATTATGAATGGGTACGCATTTATTTTTGTATAAATAAGCAAAAAAAAAAAGGCTAGTAACTGCTTTTTATTAAGCGCTCCCAAATCGACTAAGTTTTGACAATGAGCTAACGCAAGCGCATTCTATGGAAAACTACTATCATCTAGGGAGATAATTTCCAAGGAGCATTGCATGTAAGTTTTATCATTTTTATATTTCATAAATTTTCATATTTTTTAAAAATATGTTCTTATGAGAGAAGTAGTTTTTATTTATAAGATTTATACAATGAAATCAATCAAAGTTTAGATTAGTTTAGAAACTTAATTGTGGAATTTAAGAATATAAGATTCATCTCATTTCTAGTGACTACTTGCCTTGATACCATTGTCCCTTCTATTCGCTATGCCCATGGTCAATTATTTGATATATTCAAAGATAAAGGGAGCATGAGAGAGTTTTACTCAAGTGGAATTAGTAAGGAAAAAAATTAAAAGATTGAATAAAACCAAATAATCCATTGTTCAGTTATTCATTAACCCTAGAACCAACCAATCACCTAATATGAGAAATATGTATCATTGCATTGACTGATCTGCACATTCCAACCATGGAGAGATCATTGGATGGATCGATACTTTATGGTATTTGATAAACCTCCCTACAATAATAGCGAGGTTCCCTTGTATTTTATTTGAAAATTATGGGTTGAGTCCATTCTTGGTTATCATGTCAATTATTTTTACATTGGTGAATTCTAGAGGGTTGGTCTTAGTTTAGCTCAAGATCAAACAAATTCTAGATGTAACCCACTACGAAGACCTCCTAGTATTAGCGCATGCCCAACCCCCCACTTGTCACATGCCACCTCATCTTAGAAATATGTTTTGAGCCATTAGTACTAAGATATCATCCTTGACATGTAGTCTATCCTAGCATAGTTCATTTGTAGCATCTTCCCATCTAGGGACAACACCAGATGATGTTATTCCACCTACATTCTAGTTTCAAGCCAATTCCTCTTCATCCAATGCTCACATTATAGAGATACTTCTAATAACTTGAGAGAGGATCCTGTTTTGGATAGTTTCTTGGATGAAGTTAGCATTAAATAATTTTTATAATTGCATTGCTTATGTATTGAGTGTTGAATTTGAAAAATATTTGGTAAACATAAATTTAAAGTATTTATAATTTCCTTTTTGTTTGCCATGTGTACTTGCAGTGAGATGACACCTCACATTCAAGTGCTAGGGGACATCCTCTCCCTGAATTGATGTAGTGGTCTTTGAAACTTATTCCCTAAATCTTCACACCAAGGTATTTAGATGACTTTATGGATTTTCCCTTATGTGTGTATATGTTTTATATACATTTGATATAAAAATAACTAACATGAGTTAAAGGACACACCCAACTAAAGAATGAAGACTTAGAAATTTATATAACTTTATAAGTAGCATAGTAAATTATAAAATCAATTATATTATAATGATATACAACAGATGACTCCCGATCGACCACCTAATCACCTATATAAAAATAAAGTGCTAAAGAAGAGGGATTACAAAAAGAATCACATCCTTAGTGGAAACCAACTCCTAGATTACTATATGAACTCTACACTTTTGTGGCACATGCTTAACAATTTTTGTTTTGCAACAAAACATACAACATCCATCTAAAAACTTTAAAATTAATGTCTATCTTTAATTGCTTGATTTTAATTGACAACCAGCAATCCAAGCACCTTGGCCCTACGGGATTAGTAATATTTTAATGTATCTAGACACTTCTTAACCCATTAGGATCCAACATTTTGTATGGTCTACCTTGTTATGCATGTATGCATTTTAGAACTTTATCTGTTAGATTTCTCAATTTATTATGTAATACAGAAACAAAATATTGAATTTATTTTGTGTTTAGTAAAGAGGAAAAGGTATGTAACACTATTTTGAATGTTGGTATAGGAATTCTAATATTGAAGTTTATCTTCATAAGAATTTAAATCTAGTCGCAAACTAGTCGAATATAAACTTTGGAACCAAAGAGCGGTTGCCGACCAACATAGACTAGAATTGAAACAACATGCTTAGAAACAAGTATGACATATAAAAATTGGGATTATTCTTTCGCCTTTGATTTAAGCAACAAAAAATAACACATTCGCATTGAACATTAAAGAACTATGGATTTAGAAATTTTGGCACACGAAGGTTGAATTATGAACATCATTTCAAGGTTGAACATGCCTAAATAAAGAGGACATTACCAAGTTGCCTAAATAAAGAGGAAATTACCAAGTTAGAAACTATCATATCTTCTTAGATGAAGTATATAAACAATTACTAGTGAACGCTAACCAAATAATAGGTGGAGGAGTCTTATTAGCATGATTTTTGTCCACATTATGCATGGGATTTATTTTTAGACAATAAAAAAAATAAAAGGATACAAAGAAAGATTATTTTTGGTGGCAACGACTTGACCTGTAAATCAAAATGTTAAATCATATGGGGTGAAACATAATGAAAAGTATTTTACATGCAACAACTTATTACCAAGATCCTTGATGTTAAAGGATGGTCAAGAAGTCAATGTAGAGATTATGGATAGTTTGTAATGTAGAGATTATGGATAGTTTGTACAAGTGAAAGAATACTGTATCCATTGTATATGAGGTGATATTGTTAAATTAATCTCCAAATAGATAGAAGAAGCAATTAGACAAATCCTTTTTTTACATGGTTAGTAGAACCATCAAAAACATGTGGAGGTTCAAGATCAAATTTTCGAAGGTCTAGGTATGCACTACATATACTTGTCAAATGATTGGAGTAATTTTGAATATATTCATTCAAATATAAGAACAAATTACCAAATTAATAATTTCCATATGGAAACACACAAGTCATGCATTGTTGGCCCTAGGAAAAGCAAAACAAAATAATGATAAGAAATATGAAGATTTCGGTCGCAAGATGAGGAAAAGCTATGACGGAAGGAGCCGCGATAGAAGTGGAATAAAGCAAGTCGAAAGGCAGAGTTCGACTTATTTTGGGTAAAGGGGTACTTAGAATAAAAGATTGCTTTTAGTAATAAAGCATGATTGTATTTTGGGCTGATAGTGCCTATTTCTAGATGTAGCTAAATGTATTAAAATAGAAAGACATCATGCTGAATGACAATTGAGAGTCATTCGATGGTTGGATCAAGATTTGTAAAATAAGAAAAGCTTATAAAAGCATAAACCCAAGATGTCGGCGGGTTGATCGATCATAGAGAGAGTTTCTTAGTCAGATAATTGATCTAGGTTGTGTGCAGATCGACCATTCCGAGAAAGAGGGAGAAATACCAAAATCAGAGAGCATGAGATGAGAGAAGAATGTATGAATTGTAAAGAAGATCTAAAGAAGAGTTTACAATCTGAGTCGATAGACCAAAGGTGCCAAACCATTTCTCATGCCAGATGAAGAGCACTTTCTGGTTTTCTCCAGATGGGTTTCCACGTTATATCTTGTCTCTATGCATCTTTGATGTTTATGTTTGTCTTGAATGCATATTTGATGTACATCAGTCTATCTAAATGTGTCACACATACTTTATTGTGAATAAAATTATATATTTGTTGTGCATCGAATGAGTTAAAAATGTGTTAATGCTTTATGTTATATGTTGTTATATATGTCAACAAATTGATTAAAGGTTATCTTGAATGAATGAATGAAAACATAAGTATAAATTCCGGTTTTGTTCGAGTGTTGTGATAGTATTATAAGAGTGAAATCCCTGCTATAATTGCAGAAACCGTGTTCTAGTAGTTCCCATAAGATATGTCGGGTGAGACCTCATCTGTGTCACAGGTGTTGTTGACAGAGTTATCCTTGTTCAGGTTAATATATTGGGTATTGTTGATGAACAAAGGATCTGAACCTGGGTCTTTCGAAAATAATCTAAAAAATGGTTATATTGCAATGATTGTATGGACTCAATCCTAGGTACAAAGAAAATGTTAAGACATAATTAGATTGAATGATGGATGCGAACATTATAGAACCTCTTGAAGAATCCGAGTGGATCATCCCGATGGTAATAGATGATAAGAAAACTACTTGTGAAGTGTGTATCTACTTCGATCTAAGGAAGATGAATGATTCGTTCCTGTATGACCCATTTTTGACTCTATTTATAGATGAAGTATTGGAGAGTGTTGGGGGTCAAGAAGTATATTAATTTACTAATGGGTTCTTTGGTTACCATCATATCATAATTGCGAAGGAAGATTGACACAAAACAACCTTTGTGATGAAGTGGGGATGTTTCCAGTATATAGTAATGCCCTTTGGACTCAAGAATGCTCCTGCTATATTTTCGAGGATATTCGTGGCTTCTTTTAAATATTTTATTCATAATTTTCTTGAAGTCTACTTCGATGTCTGGACAATATTTGGGCTCATAAAATATCATATTGAAATCCTCAGAATGATGTTGGAATGACGTAGATAATACGAGATTTCCCTTAACTTAAATAAATGCAAATTTTGTCCTCCTTTTGGAATTCTGTAGGGTCATGTGGTTTCTCGAGATGGTATATTGGTTGATCCTACTAAAATTGTGATCATTGTCGACCTACCACCACCTTCAATAGTAAAGCGACTAAGAATGACTTTGGGACATACAAGGTACTAGAGGAAATTTATTAGAGGATACACAGAGTTGATTGCTCCTATGGAGAAATGATTGAAGAAGGATGTTAGGTTTTAGTGGAATGAAAAATACCAAGAGAGTCTAGATGTCTCGAAGAATAAGATGGTTACAAAACCCATACTAAGTTTTCCAGACTGGAAGAAAGAGTTTCACGCCCATGTTGATGCATCATCTATTAGGTATTATACTTGCACAACCATATGAAGGATCTATCGATCATCCCATCACATTTGATAGCATAAAATTATCAACATCAGAGAGGAACTATACCACGACCAAAATAAAATGCTTAACTATTGTACAATGTGCTTCAAACGTTTCGGCACTATTTGTTAGGAGGACATTTCATGATGTACATAGACCATTTTGCATTGAAATATCTGGTGAATAAGCCAGTATTGTGGGGGGTGATTTGTTGATGGATTCTCCTCTTCTAGGAATTTGACTTTGAGATCATTGTTAAACCAGGTCGACTGAATTCAGGACCAAACCATCTGTCGAGGCTAGAAAGTGGATAAGAACTTGGTAATATCGACGATAATCTTCTTGATGCACAAATATTTGCAGTCAAGATGTTTGATGATCATTATAGAGATATTATATAATTGTTGAGTACAGGAAATGCACTAGTCGGATTCACTATAGTGTAGAAGAAACAATTAGCTGTATGAGCTGCAGATTTCTAGTTGATCCATGGACACTTATAAAAAATGGGACCAGATGAAATTCTTCGTCGTTGTGTATTGAAACATGAGTGACCAATGATATTGAATGAAGCACATGCTGGTGTCATATGAGGCCGTTATGTTGGGAATGCTATAGTTTAGAAGATATTACAAGTAGGATTGTTGTGGCCTACTTTACATGCAGATGCTCGAGATTATTGTCACAACTATGATATCTTCCAGAGAACTGGAAAACCATGGCGACGAGATGAAATGTCGCTAGTACCTCACATAAATTTACATGCATTTTGACAAATGGGTTGTTGAGTTTTGTGGACCTATTAATCCAACAGGAAAGCGAACAGGTGCATGATACATTATCACTATGATCGATTATTTGACTAGATGGGATGAAGTAGCGTCAGTAAAGGTTTCTATTGCTACGACTGCTACTTGATTTTTGTTTGACAATGTAGTGACCCGATTTGGATGCCCAAATATTTTGATAAGTAATAAGGGAACACACTTTGTCAATCAATAGATCAACAAATTTACCGATTAATTCCAGATTCAACACCAGAAGACGATGCTGTATCATCCACAAAAAAATGGTGTTGTTAAGGCCTTTAATAAAATCCTGGAGAATGCATTGATGAAGATTTGTAATGTTCAGAGATATTATTGGGATAAGAAAATATCTGTAGTGTTATGGGAATATCGTACCACCTGTAAAAATTTGACAGCCCAAACTCCATTTCGACTGGTTTATGGATAAGAGATTGCCATGCCAATGGAATATATTGTACCCAATATAAGGATAGATATTGGGAATTTATTTCTCTTTCTCTTTCTCCCTTTCTTCTTTCTTTCATGTGGGTTACAACTGGTGCTATCATTCTTTTGTTTCAGGAAGCTGATGCCTTGAAGGCTAAGACAGGAACCCTAGATGATATATACACACTCTCTAGTGGAAAAATAAAATAATATATATATATGTGTGTGTGTGGGTTATATATATATATATATTAAAATAAGGTTCGCTGTTGTTGGTTTCACTATAGTGAAGAGTTGTGTATCTGTGGGGAGGTTTGTTAGAAGAGTTGTGAATTGACTTGTTTTCAATAATATTTTATGATGATTATTATAATTTTTTCGTTTATTGATATTATCTAAATATAAATAATTTTAAAAGTAAATAGTTGATGTAAAATCGGTGGCCTTTTTCAATATTGCATAAGTAAAATTATGTCAATGAATTAGTCAACATTTATTACTCTCTATGTTATTTAAAATAATGGTTAAAAAGGGATCATTCAAATATTTGTTTATTGGATTTAGCTTAGGTGGTTGTGAGGAATGATTGTTACCATCTATACCTAGAATTAATTCTTGTAAGTGACATGATGCTCTTGTTAATCCCCCGTGTATGACTATATAATGATGGAGTAGATTATGCAATTCCTACCATACCTTAATTCTATCCTTGATTGTATTGACTATGTAGTCTTTGAACGGTTGACAATGCAATGATTGAGTAGACTATATACCATTTCTATGGAACAACAAGTTAAAAAATTCATAATTGTTTTTATTATTATTGGACTTTTAAAATGCTTATAGGGTTTGTTTGAAAACATTTGTTTTGCATTATTAAATTGATTTGGTATGTTATTTTATTAAGTGTTTAAATTTTTTATTTATTTAGATATTTAAACATAATTATTAAATTTATATAAGATGTTAGTTTTATTGAGATATTTATAGTTTTATTTATTTATATATTTAAATGTTCTTATTTTATTTTATAATATGTAAAGTTTTTATTTATTCTTATTGTTAAAATTTATATATATTTATATATTTTTTTAAATGAGAATTTATTTGTATATATTTGTTTATGAAATATTTTTAGAGTCTATATAGTTTAAACATTATCAAAGATATAGTTGATGTACAATTATTATTGTGAATAGAAATTTAGCAATTGTTTCCTTACATTTATGTTTATCATGATTGATGTAAATGGTGTAATTTTTATTATGAATTCAAGTTTAGCTATTGTTTCTTCACATTTATGTCTAGCAATGTTTATTAATTGATGTTGTTGATGTAATTCTTATTATTAATTGATATTTAGCTATTATTTCTCATATCTATGTCTATCAATATTTATAGAGGCTCACAACAAATAGTAATCTCATTTTCATTGTAACAAAAATACACACTCGCTACTAAATTAAAAATGTACATGCATCTTTAAGTAAACACATAGTTTCTTTTCAAATAAGTTTGTCACCCCATCCCACCCACAAATACACACAAACATCCACTTAACTATATACTATGTCCATTATAAATTCCACAACATTAAAAAATAATAGAAGAATGCACGCACCTTCTTAAAAGCATGCATTTATTATGAATGCGTCTGCTTTTATCTTTGTTTAAATAGGCCAAAAAAATGGCAGTTACAGATTTTATTAAGCTCTCCCCAATCTACTTACGTTTTTGACAGTGAGCTAACACAAGTGCATTCTATGGCAAGCTACTATCATCTAGGAAGCTAAAGTCATCCATTACCGATTTCCAAGTTGCATTGCATATAAGTTTTATTTGTTTTACCATTTTTATAATTTTTATATTTCATAATTTTTTAAATTTTTCGAAAATTTAGTGTTAGGGCTGAAATAGTTTTTATAGACCCAATGAAAAATCAAAGTTTAGATTAGCTTAGAAACTTAATATGAGAACTTAAGAATATAAGATTAATCTCATTTTCAATGAAATGATCACATGCCTTGATATTATTGTTCCTCCCATTCACTATGCCCATGGTTAATTATCTTATATATTTGAAGATAGGAGGAGAATGATAGAGTTTTACTCAAGTGGAATCAGTAAGGAAGAAATTAAAAGATTGAATATAACCAAAGAATCCATTGTTTGGTTGTTCATTAACCCTAGAACCAACCAATCACCTAATATGAGAAATATGTGTCATTACATGGACCGATCTGCACATTCCAACCATGGAGAAATCATTGGATGGATCGATAGTTTATGGTATTTGATAAACCTCCCTACAATAATAGGGAGGTTCCCTTGTATTTTCTTTGAAAATTATGGGTTGAGCTCATTCTTGGTTATAATGTCCATTATTTTGACATTGGTGAATTCTAGAGGGTTGGTCTTAGTTTAGCTCAAGATCAAGCAAATTCTAGATATAACCCACTAAGAGGACCTCCTAGTATTAGTGCATGTCGAACCCCCCACTTGTCACATGCCACCTCATCTTAGAGATATGTTTCGAGTCATTAGTACTAATATCTCATCCTTGACACATAGTCTATCCTAGCATAGTTCATTTGTAGCATCTTCCCATCTAGAGACATCACCATAGGATGGTATTCCAAACCAATTTCTCTTAATCAATGCTAACATTATAGAGATACTTCTCATAACTTGAGAGAGGATCCTATTTTGGATAGTTTCTTGGATGAAGTTAGCATGAAATAATTTTTATAATTGCATTGCTTATGTATTTAGCGTTGCATTTGAAAAATATTTGGTAAACATGAAATTGAGTATTTATAATTTCCTTTTTGTTTAGCATGTGTACTTGCAGTGAGATGACACCTCACATCCAATTGTTAAGGCACATCATCTCCATAAATTAATGTAGCGGTCTTTGAAACTTATTCGGTGAAATGGCTTGGCATTGGTTACCTAGTCGATGAAATGGCTTGGCATTGGTTATTTTAATGTTGTGGTGCATCAAGAATGATAGATTAATATTTTTTTTATATTTGTGCACATGTGATTTGAGGCTTGTAGAAAATTTGTTACCTTTCAATGCACAACCTGAAGAGCACTGGAAGGGATGTGTATACTCTAGGGACTATATAGTAGAGAAGAGGTACCATCCTTGTGTGGGGTGTGGAACGTCTTGTGGGTGCCATAGTTGTCTGAAGTCAAAGAGGGATATAAAAATTACTAACATTAGTTAAAGTCCACACCCAACTAAAGAATGAAGACTTAGGAATTTATATAGTTTTCTAAGTAGCATAGTACATTCCAAAATCAATTATATAATAATGAAAATCTACACATGACTCCTGGTCGGCCACCTAATCACCTATATAAAAATAAAGTGCTAAAGAAGAGGGATTACAAAAAAAATCGCATCCTTAGTGGAAACCAACTCCTATATTACTATATTAACTCTACACTTTTGTTGCACATGCTTAACGATCTTTGTTTTGCAACAAATCATACAACATCCATCTAAAAACTTGAAAATTAAAGTCTATCTTTAACTGCTTGATTTTAATTGACAACCAACAATCCAAGAACCTTGGCCCTAGTGGATTAGTAATATTTTAATGTATATGTACACTTCTTATCCCATTCGGATCCAACCTCTTGTATGGTCAATCTTGTTATGCATGTATGCATTGTAGAACTTTATCTATTGGATTTCTCAATTTATTGTGTAATAGGGAAACAAAAATGATTGAATTTCTTATGTGTTTAGTAAAGAGGAAAAGTTCCATAACATTATTTTGAATGTTGGTAGAGGAATTGTAATATTTAAGTTTATCTTCATAAGAATTTAAATCTAGTTGCAAACTAGTTGAATTTAAACTTTGGAACCAAAGAGAGGTTGCCAACCATCATAGACTATAATTGAAACAAAATGCTTAGAAACAAGAACCACATGTTAAAAATGGGATTATTATTTCCCCTTCGATTTAAACAACAAAAAATACCATGTTCACATTGAACATTAAAGAACTATGGAATTGGAAAATTTTGGCACACAATGGTTGAACAATGAGCATCATTTCAAGGTTGAACATGACTAAATAAAGAACCATATCTTCTTGGATGAAGTATATAAACGATTAATAGTGAATTCTAACCAATAGTAGGTTTAGGAGTCTTATTAGCATGATGTTTGTCCACAATATGCATGAGATTTATTTTTAGACAATCGAAAAATAAAAGGATACAAACAAAGAGTATTTTTGGTGGCAACGACTTGACTTGTAAATCAAATTGTTAAATCATATGGGGTGGAACATAATGTAAAACATTTTACATACAATAACCTATTAGCTAGTTCCTTGATGTTAAAGGGTGATCAAGAAGTTTATGCAGAGATTATGGATAGTTTGTACAAGTGAAAGGATAGTTTATCCATTGTATATGAGGCGATATTGTTAAATTTGTCTCCAAATAGATAGAAGAAACAATTAGACAAATCCATTTTTTACATGGTCGGTAGAAACATAAAAAACATGTGGGGGTTCAAGATCAAATTTTCAAAGGTCTAGGTATGCACTACATATACTTGTGAAATAATTGGAGTAATTTTGAATATATTCATTTAAACATAAGAATAGATTACCAAATTAATAACTGCCATATGGAAACACACAAGTCATACATTCTTGGACCTAGGTAAAGACAACCAGAATAATGATTAGAAATATAAATATTCTGGTCGCAAGATGAGGAAAAGCCACGTCGGAAGGAGCCATGATAGAAGTGGAATAAAGTGAGTCGAAAGGCAAAGTTTGACTTATTTTGGGTAAATGGGTCGTTAGACAAAAAAATCGCTTTTAGTAATAAAGCATGATTGTATTTTGGGCCGATAATGCCTATTTTTAGATGTAGATGAATGAATTAAAATAGAAAGAAATCCTATCGAATGACAGTTGAGAGTCAGTTGACGGTTGGATCAAGAATTGTAAAAGAATAAAATCTTATAAAAGCATAAACCCAAGCTGTCTGTGGGTTGACTGATCATAGATAGAGTTTCTTAGTCATAGAATCAGTCCAAGCTATGTGCAGATCGACCATTCAGAGAAACAGGGAGAGAGACCAAAATCAGAGAGCATGAGACGAGAGAATAATGTATGAATTGTAAAGAATATCTAAATAAGAGTTTACAAGCTGAGTGTGTAAAAAAAAGGTTCGAAACCAATTCTCATGCCAGATGAAGAGAACTTTGTGGCTTTTCCCATATGTGTTTCCACATTATATCTTGTCTCTATGCATATTTTATGTTTATGTTTGTATCGAATGCATATTTGATGTAAATGAGTCTATCTGAATGTGCTGCACATACTTTATTGTGAATAAAATTATATATGTGATGCGCATCGAATGATTTAAACATGTGTTAATGATTTATGTTATATGTTGCTATATATGTCGACAAATCAATAGAAGGTTATCTTGAATGAATGAATGAAGACATAAGTATAATTCCCGGTTTCGATCAAGTGTTGTGATAGTACTATAAGAGTGAAATCCCTGATATAACTACAGAAACCTGGTTATGGCAGTCAAAATAAGATATGTCGGGTGAGACCTCATCTGTGTCGTAGGTGCTGCTGACAGAGTTCTTCTGTGTCAAGATGATATATTGGGCATTGTTGATGAACAAAGGATATGAACCTGGGTATTCCAAAATTAAGCCAACAAATGGTTTTGTTGCAACGACCGTATCAACTCAATCCCAGGTACAAATAAAAAGTTAAGAAATAATTAGATTGAATGTTGGATGCCGGCATTATAGAACCTGTTGAAGAATCCGAATGGATCATCCCGATGCTAGTACAAGATAAGAAAATTGTTGGTGAAGTGTATCTTCATCGAAATAAGGAAGATGAATGATGCCTGCCTGCATGACCAATTTCTAACACCATTTACAGATGAAGTATTGGAGAGTTTTGGGGCTCAAGAAGTCTATTCATTTATTGATGGGTTCTCTAGTTACCATCAGATGAGAATTGCAAATGAATATTGACACAAAAAAACCTTTGTGACAGAGTGGAGATGTTTCCAATATATAGTAATTCCCTTTGGACTCAAGAATTCTCCTGCCACATTTTCCTGGATAGTCATCGCTTCTTTCAGATATTTTATTCATAAGTTTCTTGAAGTCTACTTCGATGTCTAGACGGTATTTGGGCTCATAAAGATCATATTTAGAGCCTCAGAATGATGTTGGAATGATGTAGATAGTACCATATTCCCCTTAACTTAAAGAAATGCATTTTTTGTGCTCCTTTTGGAATTCTATTGGGTCATGTGGTTTGTCATGATGGTATACTAGTCGATCATGTTAAAATTGTGATCATTGTCGACCTACCATCACTTGCGACAATAAATTATCTAAGAACGACTTTGGGAAATACAAGGTACTATAGGAAATTTATCATAGGATATGCAGAGGTGACTACTCCTATGGAGAAATTATTGAAGAAGGATGTCAAGTTTCAGTAGACTGAACAATTCCAAGAGAGTCCATATGTCCTAAATAATAAGATGGTTACAACACCCATAATAATTTTTCCATACTGGAAGAAAGAGTTTCACATCCATGTTGATGCGTCATATATCGCGTTGGGTGTTGTAATTGGACATACATGTGAAGGATCTATTGATCACCCATCACATTTTATAGAAGAAAATTATCAACAATAGATAAGAACTATACCATGACCGAAAGAGAAGGATTAACTATGGTATATGTGCATGAAGAGTTTCGACACTATTTGCTAGGAGGACATTTCAAGATGTACATAGACCATTTTGCATTGAAATATCTGGTCAATAAGCCAGTGTTGTGGGGAAATATTTCTTGATGGATTCTCCTCTTCTAGGAATTTGACTTTGAGATAATTTCTAAAGTAGGTAATTCAGGAATACACCATCTGTCGAGGCTAGAAACCGGAGAAGAACCTGGTAATATTGACGATAGTCTTCCCAATGCACAATCATTTGCAGTCAAGATGTTTCATGATCATTATAGAGATATTATATAATTATTGAGTATATGAAATGCACCAGTAGGATTCACTACAGCATAGAAGAAACAATTAGTTCTACGAGCTTCATATTTCCAGTTGATCCCTATACATTTATACAAAATGGGACCAGATTAAATTCTTCATCACTCTATATTGGAACATGAGTGACCAATTATATTGAATGAAGCACATTCCAACGTCACACAAGGCTGTTATGTCAAGAAAGATACAATGCAAAAGATATTACAAGCAGGATTTTTGTGGCCTACTTTGCATGAGGATGCTTGAGATTATTGTCATAGTTGTGATATCTGCCAGAGAACTGGAAAAATGTGGCGACGAGATGAAATGTCACTAGTACCTCAGACAAATTTAGATGGATTTGAAAAATGGATTGTTTATTTTTTCCGGCCTATTAATCCACCAGGAAAGCGAACAGGTGCACGATACATTATCACAACGACCAATTACTTGACTAGATGGGATGAAGCAGTGCCAGTTAAGGTTTCTATTGCTATGACTGCTACCAAATTTTTGTTTGACAATGTAGTGACCCAATTTGGACACCCAAATATTTTGATAAGTGATCAGGGCACACACTTTGTCAATCAATTGATCAATAGATTAACTGAAGAATTCCATATTCAACATTGAAATATGACACTGTATCATCGACAAAATGGTGTTATCGAGGCCTTCAATAAAATCCTAGAGAACGCATTGAAGAATATTTGTAATTTTCAAAGAGATAATTAGGATAAAAAAATATATGCATTGTTATGTGCATATCACACCACCTGTAAAATGTTGACATTCCAAACTCAATTTCGACTAGTTTATGGATAAGAAATTATCATTCCAATGGAATATATTGTACCCAGTCTAAGGATAACTACGATTACTGAAATGACTGGTGTTGGTGTTGTTGAAGAGAGATTAATGCAGCTATTCCAGTTGGAGGAAGAGTGCTTTGTGGTAGGCTATCATCCGAATGACGAAAAGGTGTGACATAAATCTTAGCACGAACAAAGTATCAAGAATAAGCAATTTCACATTGGAGATCTTGTTCTTCTGTACAACAGTAAGTTTTTGAAGCATCCTGGAAAGCTTAGAATAGATTGGATAGGACCTTATATTGTCATTCCTATCACTTAAGGAGTAGTAGTGAAATTATAGAAGTTAGATGGAACACCTTTCAACGGATTGGTGAATGGAAGCCGGCTCAAGGCTTACCTAGATAGGCGCAATTTGGTCGACTGAGAAGTGAAAAAAAAAGAGAAAATAAAAAGAAAAAGATAAAATGTTACAAATTTATAAAAAAAATTATGTGTTATTTATACAAAAATTAGGAGTGTTTTTGTTTTAAGTTTATGAGTGTTTGGTCGTAGACTCTCTATCTGTCATAGAAGAAGAAAAAGTGTCGTAGACTTTTTGTCTATCGCAGAAGATGAAAAAGTGTCGCAAACATTCTGTCTATTGGAGAGAAAGAAAAATGTTGCATAATATTTGTCTGGTGCTGAAAAAATTAGAGTTATCATAGACTATCCATGTGTGGCAAGTAAATAACTATTTTCGTAGGATTTATGCCTGTCGCAAGAAGAGAATTTCTTTCACGCAATGAATTTTGGTCGCAAGTTACAATTAGCTAGCATTTAATTTGAGAACGAGGGAGATTTTGACAACGTTCTTTTTGGTCACTTCTGCCATTAATGCACAATAAATATCATTGAGATGACGGGCGAAGTGATGGTTTGATTGGAAATTTCCTTGCAATTGTTAGAAAGATTGCTCCATGTGACGGAAATTGTTGCCACCTTTCCATTTATGGCAAGATTGTGTGAATGAATGAATTAGTGGCAGAGTAACCATATATCATCTTTGCACCAAATTTTGTCATTTCATTACATCCAACTGATCATGCTGAATTTTTTGTCTGCAACCATAAGAGCCGAAGCTATTTTTCATAGAATATTGTCATTTTTGTCTCCAGAATGAGCACTATCCAAGAATCGGCTCTTGAGATTCCGTCTCCTACGCCAATTATGGAAGACACCGCAAAGCGGTCTCATAGTCATTAAGAGATGCAGAACCCGTTTCACAGTCACCAGTGATTCCTCTAGTTGTTTTACGACCAGACCTTCCTGATACATCAAAGAGGAAATGTTCTTTTAGTTGAAAACCATGAGCAACAATACCTCCACCAGATGATGAAACAATAGGATTTGCATCCACGTTGATGTATTATGTCCTATTGAGGCCAACAGATGCGCCTAAGGTCAGAATTTAAAAAATTCTAGATATCCATTGGTCGCACCAACAATACCTAAAGGAGTTCGAGTAATAACAAATATCATCCCCAATCTTCATAAAATGGGATTTGTCGACCATGCCCTACGCAAATTCCCAAAATTAGCAACGGACAGATACTTAACTTCTGTATGAGAAATAGAGGATGGACCTATCCACATAGTTCCAATGTAAAATACCGCTTGTTACCTTAATGCATTAAGTGATGTGTTTGTGAATTAGGTGTCTGCAAAAACATGATTATTAACCTTTTCCACCAATAATCCTTTATATAACGTCAACATTATGCAGAAAGAAAATAAACATGCACAACATAATACTACAAATGAGACAACCATATTCACGTGGTTCACCTCGTCCACGAGGCTATGTCCACCAAATTAGTTTTTCTTTTTATTTCTTTATCAAAATAGAGTACTTACAAAATCATGGCTCACCCATGGTTGGTTTACCTTACCACAAAGCTCT
The DNA here is from genome assembly GCA_001517045.1 of Pseudotsuga menziesii. Taxonomy (NCBI): domain Eukaryota; kingdom Viridiplantae; phylum Streptophyta; class Pinopsida; order Pinales; family Pinaceae; genus Pseudotsuga; species Pseudotsuga menziesii. Next base: position 415,972 of record LPNX010202346.1, read on the forward strand.
TCGCAGAGAGCCTCTTGTAACTAAACAGCCCCCTTGGGAAATCAGGAAGACATTTTTATATCTCTGGTCGATAACTAAAACACCCTATTCTAGATATAAGTTTTTATATCCCTAACTGCCAAAGCAAAGAGGGAGAAATAATAGTCAGCATGAAATCACATTACTGCAGCGGTTGAACCCTAAATCCGTATCCCTATATATGTGAAATTATGATGATAAAAAATATTTGACTACAAGATTTTCTATGTTTTCTTGGCATTTAAGCACAGCTATTACTTCCCACCGGTTGGAATATTTTCGGTGATGCTATTTTATTTGACAAGTTTACTTGAAGGTTTGGGGACAAAAGCTACCCGCGTGATTTAAATCTAAACACAATTGCAGCAGCAGTTACTTCCTTTTCCCATATCCCTACTTTATTAAGTCACACTATTTTGGGAGATTTTGACATCACTCATCAAATAAAGGTGGTAAGGAAAACTGTCATATCCTATTCTGTTCTTTGTTCATATGAGTTTTAATTATATTATTAAATTATTTCTACCATTTAAAAAGATTTATGTTAGGCATTTTCATAAAATACAGGCCCTAGCTCTAAACCGTCACAGCTTAACAAATGCCCACCACTTTGATACCAGTAGGCATTGGGCCACTACTCTAACCACACGGCTGCTAGATTTATATTATATAAATCTGAACCTACAGTTTTCCATCAATTCGTTACCCATAGGTATCGAATCTATCCTTTTAAAGACAAAAATTAAAATTATAAAATAGAAATCAGTCCCCGTTAAATGCATAGCCATTTATCTACCCGCATTCATTGGTAGGAACCACTTACCATATTCCTGCATCTATCCATAGAAAGAATAGTCAAAATATGCATACCAAGTGATGTGCTTGCTCCTCCTACTAGAGAGAGAATAAGCGCTACTGTGACTTGAGAATCCATATCCCTCCTGCCTCAAAATCCCTTCACACCGTTCAATGTTTCCCAAGAACCTTTGAGGGCTGGCTGCTTGCAAAAGCACCTCCCTCATACATAAATAATACTCATTTCTTTCAGTAACGCCATCCTCTTCAGCCCACCTCGCTAGAAATGCTAAACATAACACTTTTGGTGTTGAAATTTTCGGGAGGGATTTTAGGCTAAGAATTCCCAAAATTTAAGGTGACCGTTTCAGCCCAAGATTTTGGCCACGGCTGTCAGGGTTCAGGGAGGATTTATTTCCCTCCTTTAGGCAGAAATTAACGCAACTGATGAAGGAATTAGTTCTTCAGTTTTTTTTAAATCTCCTTCATTAATATTATCAAATCCATGCCCTTCTATTATTTTTTTCCATTTACTTTTTTTTGGACATAATTTTTACATAAGAAAAGGACTTAATTCCTATCATTCCTGTTTGTCATAATTATATAATATGTCATTATATATATATAAGAAAATATTCAATCTATTTATCTAATAAACCTATGTCAATAAAAGACTTACCCTTATCTTTTCTTTTGACATAATTCTATGTAAATTTTATATAAGAAAGTGACTTGATCCATCTTTTCCTTATGTAATAAACCTATATCATTTTATACAATAAAATGACTTATCCCTCTTTCCTTTTTGACCAATTTATAAGGCAACTAACTCATATAGTTTCTTAACCGTTAATTCTTTGGGATGGTTTTTTTCCCCTTTGGTTCTTCCTATTTTACGGTTAACCCCTTGACCCTTTTGTCAAGGTCACTACCCCTTCAAATCACTTAAACCATGTCTTAATTACGTTTGACATTAAGTTGTTGGCCATTTAATTGAGCTAAATATGGCAACACAGGAATCCTTATGGATGCCATTGTCATGACGAGACCAAAGCTGCGTTATCGTAGTTAAGGCTCTTTGACCTTTTTCTGTTCTTTTCCCTCGTGGGTTCAGCTTCTCGTCATTGAGAAGAATCCAACTCTTAAGTCTCCTAAGGAACATTGGATAGTATCAATTACAAGGTCTTACTGGTGGGGCCTTGGCCTTGAGCTCCTCACCAGAAGATGAATACAATATTATTCAATAGTTTACAACGCATTCAGGGGTCTATACGAGGGATGTTACATCCTTTCCCCCTAAAAATAACACCGTCCTCAGTGTTCCTATTTTCAACCAATTTTGTTCTTCTGTTTTGTCATCCCTTCTTGTTTTTGTATTTCTGTTCTAATTGCTTGCTTTGTATTTCCTATCATGATCCTACATTTAAAAATCATATATATGCATGTATACTAGCACCGACATTGAAAAAATGTAAACTCATAAATCAACACTATACACTGGTTCCAATATGCATGTCATTTATATTTGCCAATAAATAGACATATTACCTCATAGGTACCAATTTACCTGTAATGCACATACCTGTTCCTAGCATTATTCTTTTCTCTAGATGTCCTCCATCCCAGCACTTCAAGTGCTAACAGTACTCTGAGTACCAATCCAAGCCACCCAACACAAGGACGATACCCACCCTTAGGCGTATCTCCTTTTGTGCTATTCAGGGTGCTTCACCATTATTCTTTTCTCTGGATGTTCCTCCATCCTAGCACTCCAAGTGCTAACAGTACTTCAAGTTCCAATTCAAGCCACCCAACACAAGGATGATACCCACCCTTAGGCGTATCTCTTTTTTGTGTTCTTCAGGGTGCTTCACCAAGTTGAGGCACCTCCATTCTCGCACACCCCCACAGCACCTAGAGGTTATTCTCTTCACAGAGTCCCTCACTCATGTGACAATCCTCTAATGTGTGCGGAACGAGTCTTAACCAAAATGTCTTACATCTAGGCATCCCCATATTGCATAGTGGTCCCTCGCTGGCCTGGGGGAAAACAAGGTAGCTTTCATCCACTACCTCCATCACCACTTCCTCGTGGTGATAACCTTTTTCACATGAGATCTTTCTCATATCTTCTTAACTCATTACAGTCTTGGAGCTTTAGCACTCCTCAGGGCCACAATTTCCCATGCCTGCAATCACTCCATAGGTGGTCAGTTTATCATTTTAAAGAACATCAAACCTTTAGCATAAGTCATGCCTTACTTCATTTCTCATTCATTGGATAAGAGCCTTTTAACAACAGAATTGACAAGAAGGCATTTACAAGAAGACACAAAACCTTTTCAATTTCTTATAGCAACACCATTCACAAGAAACCACATAAAACCTGAGAATTTTCAATAATGCAACTACTCATTAACTTCAATTTATTACAACAGAATCAAAATTCACCCACTGTTGCAATTTTATATATACTACATCTGAACTTTTATCTACTAGATATTATAAGTCTTCAAACAAATTATAGAATTTTTGTGGGCCTCGATAAATCTGTAAAAGTCTAAATAAATGCCATCTCGATTAGATCTACCTCTGTGCAAACTAACTTCTTACTTTTAACTCTACTTTACCTAATGATGAAAGTGTTAATAAACCAATTCAAGGGAAGGGCCAGGTCACTGAAAACAAGGTGCTATCATAGCTCCACCATTTGTTTTATGTCAAGCAAGTCAGTTGTAGAGCGTTAGCAATATCCCAAAAACTAATAATGAATGTAAATTTAGTAAAAAGTAAATTGGCTGCGATGACCAAAGTTTAGAAATCTAAATCAAGAAAGAGTCCCGCAAAGACCAACATCCAAAACCTATTAGCAATTCTAAACAAAAGTAAATTGCCTATAATAAGCCCACCACAATAAAGATCAGAAAATCCCAATCAAAGACTAACAGTTCCAGCTTCTAGAAAAAAAGGATTGCCTCCCATAGCCTACAATAGTTAAATAGATAAGGGAAAAAATAAGGCCAATGTAGACCTCCCATCTCATAGGGAGACCATAGGCGTGCCCTCTACAACAAGTCTGTCCCATTGAGGGAATAGATCCAGAACTAGGCAAATTCTAAAAACTTGGGAGAGCAAGAAACCAAGCAGTGAAATGATACCGATTAGTGAAAAATAATGCACACTTTAAAATCTGCTACTATTATGGAACACAAATAATAAAAAAATCTAAAAACAACAGGGCATACCAAACAAATATAAAATTACGTTGGTCAGCCATCAAATTTGTCAAGATGCAACACACTTATCACATCCCAAGGAAAACAACAACGTTCAGTGTAAAGGAATAAATTCAATCCTGGAGCCCTAGCCATATTATACAACCCCTGCAACCACCCTTGAGGTCACGTAACTCATCACAGGTGTTAGTACTACACATTATCCCACTATCATTCAAGAGTACATATTTCCTTAACAAAACTATAAGCATAACCAAAGTTAACTATCAAAGAAACTATTTAAAACATGTATGCTTGAAAACAAATTGATTTACTTTATACTATCTTTCTATCCTGTTAGTTTTTCATCACATTTAAGCTAGCATTATGATCTTAGGATCTTTTCACTGAGAGAATAACAAGCACAGCAATAAAACACAAGCACATCACAAGAGACAAGAGACACAAAGAGTTTTCCTCGGGGAAACCATAAAGGAGAAAACCTCGCAACTTCCTCTAAGATAGAATCAACACCAAAACAATAAGAGATCTCCCAAAATAGCAGTAGTCTTCTGTCTTCTGTCTATTCCCAAAATTTCCTTCTCCAGTAGTTCGCCACACTTGAGAGAGCAAGTGATGTATTTCACAAGTGATAAATAGAGAGTTTCTCACTCTCTATTTATATTCTTCCATTGACTTGAAGTGCACTCAATCATGTCGGCCCAACTAACAATTACTTACTCGAGCCTACACCTTAATTAGTGTATAATAACTCAAGTTCCCCGAAACTATGGGGACTTACCTAATGACTTGATATGACTTGATTACATTATTAATCCTCCCGATCGGAACATCGGGGCATGATCACATGACTCAAATACATAATAGAAACATCCCGGAATAAACATCGGGTTACAATACATAAGATACATAGAAGAATACATTCTGAAGTTACATATACATCAACACTCCCTCTTAACTAGGAAGGTATTCTTTCGACACAATTTTCAGCACTGGTCTTCTTCTCTGTATCAGCTGGATCATCTCGTATTCAAGTCATCTTCGTCTTCAAGTCATCTTCGTCTTCAATTCATCTTTGTCTTCATGTCATCTTCACTGGATCTGGATCATCTCTCGATCTGGATCATCATAGAACATCATCACTGGATCTGGATCATCTCTTGAACTGGATCAACATAAAACATCATCACTGGATCTGGATCATCTCTCGATCTGGATCAACATCACTGGACTGGATCTGGATCATCACTCGATCTGGATCATCACTGCTGGATCATCATTACTAGATCTGGATCATCACTTGATCTAGATCAACACTGCTGGATCATCATTACTAGATCTGGATCATCACTCGATCTGGATCAACACTGGTGCTATCTCATGATTCTTCTCGTCATAGGAAGTTCTACAGAGCCAGCCCTTTTTCATGCTGGTTGTAGGCCTACCCTCATGTAGGTCTTTGCCCAGCACTTACATCTGACCTGCTTGTCAGAAAGGCACACCCAGCACTCACATCTGATCATGTAAGAAACTACAATCCCATCAGAAAGGCCCAGCACTCACATTCACCAGCATGATAGGACACACCTACTATCATCTGTGAAATGGCTCAGCACTTACAACCACCAGCATGATAGGACACACCTACTATCATCTGTGGAAAGGCACAGTGCTCACATCCACCAGCATGGTAGGACACACCTACTACCATATGTGGAAAGGCTCAGCACTTATAATCACTAGCATGGTAGGACACACCTACTATCATCTGTGAGAAGGCTCTGCACTTACAATCACCAGCATGGTAGGACACACCTACTACCATCTGTGAAAAGGCACTGCACTTACAGTCACCAGCATGATAGGACACACCTACTATCATCTGCGAAATGGAACAGCACTTACAGTCACCAGCATGATAGGACACACCTAATATCATCTGTGACAAGGCTTAGCACTTACATCCATCCAGGTGGGAACACATCCTGCTCACAATGATGGAAGGGCATGCACTCATATCTGATCATGAGGGGAACACATCCCAGCAATCATATCAGAATGGCCCCCAGTCCTCCTCGACTGAGCTACCTGGTAACCGACCAGGCGCCTCCATTCTCCTAGAGAATGGCAGTTGCCCTTACATCCGACCTGCTCGTTGGAATGGCCAACACTCACATATGACATGGAAGGAACTTAATCCTTTAGCCATGAACAGAATGGTTCAGCCCTTACATTTGATCAAGTGGGAACACATCCCTCAATCCTTTAGCCATGAACATAATGGTTCGGCCCTTACATCTGATCAAGTGGGAACACATCCCTCTATCACATCAGAATGGCTACTCAGTTCTTACACTGAGTGTTCCTGGTAACTGACCAGGTGCCTCCATTCTTAGAATGTCAATTGCTCTTACATCTATCCTGCTCGACAGAATGGCCAGCACTCATATCTGACATGGAAGGGAGAAACCCTCTCACCATGACAGAATGGCTCAGCCTTTACATCTGACCTGCTCATCAGAATGGCTATGGATCTCAGCACTCATATTAGTCATGGAAGGAACCAATCCTCTCACCATAACGGAATGGATATGGGTCTCATCACTTTCTCTGGGAGGAAGCCTCGATCTGGAGAACACCAAGTCTCTCTCTGAAGTACTCAAACTTTAGCCTAGCCAATGGCTTTGTCAATACATCAGCTATCTGTTCCTCCGTCGCAACATACAGGAGCTTCACTGCTCCTCTCTGCACCATATCCCTGATATAGTGGTACTTGATCTCGATATGCTTCGACCTATTATGGAACACTAGATTCTCTGACAACTTCACGTAACTCTGGTTGTCACAGTGTATACAAGTAGCATCCAAAGGGAGATCAAATATATCAGATAGTAGCTTCCGTAGCCATACTACCTCACAACTAGCTGAACAAGTTGCGACATACTCTGCTTCAGCTGTACTCAGTGCCACACAGGATTGCTTCTTGCTAAACCAAGAGATCACATCTGATCCCATACTGAAGCAACATCCTGAAGTACTCTTCCTATCGATGGCATTGCCTGCCCAATATGAATCAACATAACCCTCCAGGTTAATCTTCTGATTCACACCATACTTGAGCCCATAATCAAATTGTACCCTTCAGGTACCTCATAATATGCTTTGCAGCAATCAAGTGAACACTTCTCGGATCTATCAGATACTGGCTCAAGGTGTTCACAACAAAGCAAATATCTGGTCTCGTGTTCGTCAGGTACATCAATGACCCAATCATCTGACGATACATCGTAGCATCAACCGTCTTTGATGAAGCATCACTCAATAGCTTCAAGTTTGATGCCATAGGTGTAGCCATAGCCTTGCAGTCCATTATCCCTAACCTCTTCAGGATCTCTACTGCATACTTCCCTTGTCCAAGGAAGATTCCATTTGTACTCTGCCACACCTCCATACCTAGAACAGTAGTGCATCGACACATAACAGGAGCATCACTGGTCTTCCACCTTCAAACTTGGATCAAAGGTTGGAATCCACTTTACTCTCAGTAAAGCTAGAATCATCAGTAATATGCCCATCCTGTCGTACCATGTCAAACCTCAGGATCTTCTGCAATCACTCCCTCTGAAGCAGAGCATCATACTCCCTCTGTCTTCCATACTCTATGCACTGAAACATTCTGTACTGGAGTGACAAGTAATATCCATCTAGGATCACTGGATACTAAGATCCTCTATCTTGAACTTCTTCAAAAGTTCATCTTGCACCCATCTGTGAGCTTGTCATCCTCTGTCAACCTTGTAGCAAAGGTTAAGATATTCATCAAGCTCATCATGTATGTGTTATCCCATGGGTGTCTTCTGAACTCGTACAAAGCCTTCTTTCATTTGCACACATGATTATGCATGTCATGTGACTTCACTTCTATTAGCTTTAAATGTTTCTTTGTAGACTATGCCTTCTCTTCATGAGAATCCTCATGCTACGAATCTTGCTTTGTATCCCACGATGTTTCCATCTACTGCATGATGGAACTATGAACTTCTCTTTAGGTCTCGATACTACGCCCAGACATCATTCTTCTTGAACTGATCTTCCCTTTCTTCTTGGTGGCTGGAAGGTTCTGCATCAATGATGTCACTGCACTCGTCATATTATTCTTTGTCTTTGAACTGACGTCACTTGTTCTTTGGAACAAGTCTTCATTCTTCTTTGCTTGTAGGAGATTATGTATGCGATATTTCCTACAAGTCAAATGCAATTGTATGGTAATAACATTTCATAAAGAATATTCATACTGGAAACTACTTATGCATAAATATATGATCATGCAACTACTTTAGCCAATATAACATTCATCCATGTCTCACTGAAACTTTCTAGATGCCTTCCATCTCTACTGGGACAACATTGAGATTGTGCACTAATCCAATATGTCAACAAAGAGGTTTCATTGTAGATAAGTAGTAATGGAGAGTTGTCTAGCACCATGAGCTACTTACCCATCACATGCATATTAGTAGTATACTGTCATTAATGCAAACATCCTATCATGCATAATACATCAACTGAATATAAACAAATGCATAACAAAACAATATCATGAAATAACAATTGAATACTTATCTTTATTTGTTTCGAGGGTATACTCCTTTTTGAGCCTTCAGCTTCATCGTATTCTTCATTCATAATAGCATTGTTTCTTATCCAAAAACTAAGGTGGATAAGAAGTTCTTCAAGAGTTGAGTTCTTCATATTCCTCATTGCTTGGGGGATCTTCTTTGGATGGAAAGAGCTTGATCTTCAGTTGCTCCCACCTTCTCTTTTTGAGATTCTTCTTCTTGTGAGTTCTCTTTCTAGAGTCTATTGAAAGTAATCACTTCCTTCTAGCACACATTCCTCACATGAATGAATTCCACGATCCTGGGAGGCCATTCAAGGTGGCCATCACCACTTTTGCATTCTTCACTTTTTCTTTTACCGCTTCAAGTTGTTCTTTGATTTGAGAGACTCTTATGACTGCATTGTCTCTGCATTCTGGATCTTCGCATTCTTCAACTGGTTTCTTTATGTCATATTCTGATTTTGTTCTTCCCTTCAAATAGCTTGAAATTCTAGAAGACCTTCAACAACTTTTCTTGCAATAGGTAGTGCTCTGTAATGCACATGTGCAAGCCTTCTATGCCAAAGCTCATTTGGCTCTACTGTGTTATGGATCAAGGTTTGTTTTGGATAGCCCTTCAATTTGTACAAGCCTCCTTATTGTTCTCCAATCACTACCGCATCATCGATAGTCTTTCCTTTTGGTCACATGACGACTTGACCATCTATGAATGCAACCCGCATTCCTTTTGCATCAATGCTGAAATGGAGAGAAGGTTCTTCTTGAGTCCTAGAACAAAAAATAATTCTTTCATTGTTAGAGACTTACCAGAGTCTAGCTTGTATGAATATTCCCCACTACCTTTTATTGGATATTGGTAGTCATCTCCCAGTTTCACCTTGTGTGGTGATTCATGTCTGACAGTCTTACAAAGGATTTCTTGAATCCCGTCATATGTTTGGAAGCCCCACTGTCTATAAGCCAATCATCATTTCCATGATTAATGTTACCTGTGAGAGCTGATATCAGAACATATTCATCCTCACTTGAAGAATCTTCACTTTCATATATGGATCTCTTTCTGGATGGTTCATCATCCTCTGCAGCATGAGCATGATGTCTTCTTGGCCTCGTCTCCCTCTGAAACTGGAACCTCTATACTCATGTAGGTGTCCAATCTAGTTTCTTCAGAGAGATCAAATACTTCTATGCTTGGAAGTTGTCAACTTCACCAAGCTTATTATCAAGCTATTGTGATAGATCATATTGAAATGAGAACCTCAAATGGAAATAGCAAAGGATTAGATCTTACCGATTTGAGGTGTCCGTCCTTGTCACGGAGTTCGCTGATCTAGGGTTTGTCACAGAAACCCTAAATTTCAAAACATGGAATCTTTCAGATCTGATTGGATGAACAGATAGATCTCTTCAAATGGAGCTATCCAAGGTACTCCTTTTCTGAAAACAGTGGAGGGAAGCTCCCGGAATAGGAAGCCCTAATTTTCCAATTTCTTCTGCAGAAATTCCTGTTACTGTTTCTGTGATATCTCCGAAATTACTACTCCTCTGTGTCTGAAATTTTGCACTGAGGTAACCTCGCATGTCCCTGATCCAACACCGCAGTTTTAATCAGAATTGGTTTCACCATTTGGGATTTATGATCCTTTTCCCATGGTGACCCGTTACAGGACTGTTCAGAACAGCGAAGTTGTACGGCATGCCATGTGTCACTGGTTCATCTTCTGAGTCTGATATTCGGATCATAGAAATTAAAGTCCGTATCATTTCTGGAAAATCTTTAGGAATTCCATTTGGACCTCTGTAGCTCAATATATTGCATATCTTCCCAGATGTCCTGTTCATGGATGAATTCTAGAAGAGGCTGGAACCCTAACTTGGAGAGATCATATCTCCTGGAGTACAGTGAATCAGAGTCTGATTTTTGGACATAGGATTCATCAGGATTTTATATTTGTCCCTTGCAATTTTCAGCATCTGAGACTTCGCCAATATAGGAATATAGTGACTGTACCAAAACTTAGTAGTTTTAGTATTTAGGGTTTCTCCTAGCTCAGGGTCAAACTAGGGTTTGACTTTCCTAGAGTTTCACCCAACCAAATTTCTTGATCCAGGAATCTAAACTTCGGTTTTGATGAGGAGAACAATCCTACGCTAGTCTCACTCAGAAATTCCTCTTCTATAGAAAGCCCTAATTTCCACATCGAAACTGAAAATGCTTGAAATTGAATTCCGCATTGACAGAAAGATGCACCCTTCAATGGAGAATCATCCTAGCATACTTTTGCTGAAAATCTGTGGAGGAAGATTGACAAAATAGGAAGCCCTAGTTCCTGTAGCTGCACAATGTCTTCTTCTCAGGTTAGCTCTGATACCATGTTAGTTTTTCATCACATTTAAGCTAGCATTATGATCTTAGGATATTTTCACTGAGAGAATAACAAGCACAGCAATAAAACACAAGCACATCACAAGAGACAAGAGACACAAAGAGTTTTCCTCGGGGAAACCATAAAGGAGAAAACCCCGCAACTTCCTCTAAGATAGAATAAACACCAAAACAGTAAGAGATCTCCCAAAACAGTAGTAGTCTTCTGTCTTCTGTCTAGTCCCAAAATTTCCTTCTCCAGTAGTGCGCCACACTTGAGAGATCAAGTGATGTATTTCACAAGTGATAAATAGAGAGTCTCTCACTCTCTATTTATATTCTTCCATTTACTTGAAGTGCACTCAATCATGTCGGCCCAACTAACAATCACTTACTCGAGCCTACACCTTAATTAGTGTATAATAACTCAAGTGCCCCGAAACTGTGGGGACTTACCTAATGACTTGATATGACTTGATTACATTATTAATCCTCCCAATCGGAACATCGGGGTATGATCACATGACTCAAATACATAATAGAAACATCCCGGAATAAACATCGGGTTACAATACATAAGATACATAGAAGAATACATTCCGAAGTTACATATACATCAACATATCCATCCTGATGTCCTTCCATCAACATGTCATGGATTCTGCATCGAACACTTCATAAACAAATTAGTGCCATAAACAGGTAAGCAATATGAAAATTTCTATAAGCAAGGTTAATCATTTTAGATACTTCTTTAAAACTACATTAACTTGGGTGACTGAAAACATGTGTACAGCTTTCCTCCCAACCGTAGGCTTCATTTGATGTAGGTTTACCCGTTTGAAGCCACCCTCGAGCTAGGCGACGAATCCACTAAGGTTAGGTTATAAATTTATATAAGGTTTAAGATAAATTGGTTGTTAGGATATTAACCCATCCCACATCAAGCTGGAATATAAGATAACATTTTATGCTTTTCCAACTAAACCACATTGTAGGAAACTTCACCAATTCTGTTAAGAAAGAAAAGGAAATGGAGATGAGTTTAAACAACATACAAGCACCACAATGAGTTCAGTGGTCAATGAGAGGTACACGCATACGAGGTTAGATCCATAATTATGGAAATGTTTACAAGATGTAAGTGAAAAAGAACTAAAATCTACGACCGATCTAAAACTTACACAATTCGATTTTTTTATTATCACACATACCGAATCCAGAAATGATCAATACATTTAGAAAGAATTATGCATACACACACTGATTCTATCTCAGACCTTGCAGGTTATATCAATCTGCACACTTCAAAATCGTTTATAGTTCAAGAACGGAGGAAGAGATTTCCAATGCTACTGTAAATTTGTCCTCAAGTATTCGATACACATAGACTGTAAACAAATTCAGATTTTAGAAACTGACTTGACAACAATTGGGGATTGAATGCAACACTTAAACATTTCTTATCTTGGAATAAGTTTAAATTTAAACACACTTATAAAATTGTGAATGATTTCAAATTTTAGAAACCAATTCAACAACATTTGGGGAATCGAATGTAGAATTTAAATATTCCATATCTTGAAATCATAGGCACATACATGTATAAATTTCAAATATTGGAATCACAACCATGACACCTGAATTACTTCAATATTTTGGAATCACAATATATATATACCCAGTACTATATAAAAAGAATATAAGGGTCTGTACTCATCAATGGTACATACATGTATACGTCTTTAAATAGATAGAACATTGGCACACTCATATCTCATGTATAAAGTTTTAGATCTTTAAAAAAACAAAAAAAAACAGGCATTTTCTAGATTTGCAAAGGTATTCAACACCAACATTGAAACATTCCATATCAATAATCGAAAACCAAAGCATACAAGCATGCTTACTGAACAATAACTCAGGAAATCAAGACACATTTAAATCAAAATTGTAAGCATCATAGATCATTCCAATTCATATGCAGAGATATCTTACTGGTCTCATTTCTACTAGACGCTAAAGGTTAAAAAAATAAAATAGGGCCATCCCAAATCTGGGCCACATTACCTTAGAGAAAATTCGGCCATCAAGCAACAAAACCCAGAAAAAGAGTGAGACAATATATAACAAATTTGTTCGATTTAAACCCAAAATGTCAAAATAAGAAAACGCCAAAATAATGATCATTTCTTTATTAAACCCAAAAAGCCATTAAGAAAATTCTAAAACACCCAAATCGCTAGCAAGAGATTTCTAAATTTATATCCAAACCAAGATGATAAAAAGATTCCCAGATCTCAAAATACATAAACAATGCTGGAAAATAAGCAATTCCAGATCTTAACAATTGCTGGCAAATAAACAATTCCAGATCTTAAAAATGATGGAAAATAAACAAGAAACACCAAAATAATGATTAGCTCTTTATTAAACCCAAAAAGCCATTACGAAATCAGATCTATTCATACACCCAAATCACTAGCAAGGGATTTAGTTTTATATCCAAACCAAGATGCTAGAAAAATTCGAAATCTCAGAATATATAAACAATGCTGGAAAATAAGCAATTCTAGATCTTAACAAATGCTGGCAAATAAAAAATTCCAGATCTTAAACAAATGCTGGCAAATAAACAAGAAACGCCAAAATAATGATCAGCCCACATTGCCGTTAAGAAACCGGATCTGTTCATACACCCAAACAAGATTTCATAGGATTGAATCCATATATTTAGCAATTTTTCCTTTGCATAACTATTGAAATGAATCAAATATAGACACAAACAACATTTTACTAGATTCGTTAACCTAATTCAAGGATACACTACCTGCTCACACATTTGCTCAGGTTGTCCCCAGAGAGAATTCCTTATCCGACATAGAATTGCTTCAAAGGATAAGGTCCGAGCAAATCTTCTTCCAAATGTAATCCTACAACTATCATGTTAGCCCATTCTTAAGGGTCCAGCGTTGTGGCTGGCTCTGATACCATATGTAAACTACCGCTTGTTACCTTAATGCATTAAGTGATGTGTTTGCGAATTAGGTGTCTGCAAAAACATGATTATTAACCTTTTCCACCAATAAGCCTTTATATAATGTCAACATTATGCAGAAACAAAATAAACATGCACAACATAATACTACAAATGAGACAACCATATTCACGTGGTTCACCTCATCCACAAGGCTACGTCCACCAAATTAGTTTTTCTTTTTATTTCTTTATCAAAATAGAGTACTTACAAAATCAGGGCTCACCCATGGCCGGTTTACCTTACCACAAGGCTCTTCGCAGAGAGCCTCTTGTAACTAAATAACCCCCCCTTTTTTTAACTCCTTATAACTAGCTCATAAAAGGATTTAATAGCCCCCTTGGGCAATCAGGAAGACATTTTTATATCTCTGGTTGATAACTAAAACACCCTATTCCAGGTATAAGTTTTTATATCCCTAACTGCCAAAGCCAAGAGGGAGAAATAATATCCAGCATGAAATCACATTGCAGCAGCTGTTGAATCCTAAATCCGTATCCCTATATATGTGAAATTATGATGATAACAAATATTTGACTACAAGATTTTCTATGTTTTCTTGGCGTTTAAGCATAGCTATTACTTCCCACCGGTTGCAATATTTTGTGTGATGCTATTTTATTTGACAAGTTTACTTGAAGGTTTGGGGACAAAAGCTGCCATCGTGATTTAAATCTAAACACAATTGCAGTAGCAGTTACTTCCTTTTCCCATATCCCTACTTTATTAAGTCACACTATTTTGGGAGATTTTGACATCACTCATCAAATAAAGGTGGTAAGGAAAACTGTCATATCCTAATCTGCTCTTTGTTCATATGAGTTTTAATTATATTATTAAATTATTTCTACCATTTAAAAAGATTTATGTTAGGCATTGCCATAAAATATAGGCCCTAGCTCTAAATCATCATAGCTTAACAAACACCCACCACTTTGATACCAGCAGGCATTGGGCCACTACTCTAACCACACGGCTGCTAGATTTATATTATGTAAATCTGAACCTACAGTTTTCCATCAATTCGTTATCCACATGTATCGAATCTATCCTTTTAAAGACACAGATTAAAATTATAAAATAGAAATCAGTCCCTGTTAAATGCATAGCCATTTATCTACCGGCATTCATTGGTAGGAACCACTTACCATATTCCTGCATCTATCCACAGAAAGACAAGTCAAAATATGCATACCAAGTGATGTGCTTGCTCCTCCTACCAAAGAGAGCATAAGCGCTACTATGACTTGAGAATCCATATCCCTCCTGCCTCAGAATCCCTCCACACTGTTCAAGGTTTACCAAGAACCTTTGAGCACTAGTTGCTTCCAAAAGCACCTCCCTCATACATAAATAATACTCATTTCTTTCAGTAACTCCATCCTCTTCAGCCCACCTTGCCAGAAATGCTAAACATAGCACTTTTTCCATTGAAATTGTCGGGAGGGATTTTAGGTTGACAATTCCGAAAATTTAAGGTGACCGTTTTAGCCCAAGATTTTGGCCATGGCTGTCAGGGTTCAGGGAGGATTTATTTCCCTCCTTCAGGCAGAAATTAACGCAACTGATGAAGGAATTAGTTCTTCATTTTTTTTTTAATCTCCTTCATCAATATTATCAAATCCATGCCCTTCTATTATTTTTTTCCATTTACTTTTTTATTGACATAATTTTTACATAAGAAAAGGACTTAATTCCTATCATTCCCATTTGACATAATTATATTATATGTCATTATATATATATAAGAAAAGATTCAATCTATTTATCTAGTAAACCTATGTCAATAAAAGACTTACCCTTATCTTTTCTTTTGACATAATTCTATGTAAATTTTATATAAGAAAGTGACTTGATCCATCTTTTCCTTATGTAATAGACCTATATCATTTTATACAATAAAATGACTTATCCCTCTTTCCTTTTTGACCAATTTATAAGGCGACTAACTCATATAGTTTCTTAACCATTAATTCTTTGGGATGGTTTTTTTTCCCCTTTGGTTCTTCCTATTTTACGGTTAACCCCTCGACCCTTTTGTCAAGGTCACTACCCCTTCAAATCACTTAGACCATGTCTTACTTACGTTTGACATTAAGTTGTTGACCATTTAATTGGGCTAAATATGGTGACACAGGAATCCCTGTGGATGCCATAGTCATGATGAGACCAAAGCTACGTTATCGTAGTTAAGGCTCTTTGACCTTCTTCTGTTCTTTTCCCTTGCGGGTTCAGCTTCGCATCATTGAGAAGCGTCCAACTCTTGAGTCTCCTAAGGAACATTGGATAGTATCAATTACAAGGTCTTACTGGTAGGGCCTTGGCCTTGAGCTCCTCACCAGAAGACGAATACAATATTATTCAATAGTTTACAATGCATTCAGGGGTCTATATGGGGGATGTTACAGATGTATTATGTCCTATTGAGGCCAACAGATGCACCTAAGGTCAGAATTGGTAAAAATTACAGATATCCATTGGTCGCACCAACAATACCTAAAGGAGTTCGAGTAATAAAAAATATCATCCCCAATCTACATAAAATGGGATTTGTCGACCATGCCCTGCGTAAATTCCCAAAATTAGCAATGGACAGATACTTAACTTCTGTATGAGAAATAGAGGATGGACCTATCCACATAGTTCCAATGGAATGGTCGAGATGATTGGATAAATTAGGTATGCTGTCACTGGTGCACATGCCACATTTTGGCTGCACAACAGAAGTGAATTCCTATGTCAATAATTTGCTCATATGTTTCTAGGGTGTTTGTCTGTGGCTTGACTATAAAGATTTTAGTGGATGTTGAGCTGATAGTGTTGACCACAATACTCTCTCTTGCAGGAGTCGACCCAACACCATTCTTTGTAGAAAAATATCAAGATACAACTTTGACAAGTAGAATGAAGGACAAGTATGAGTTGACAAGGCATAAAAGAGGATTTGCAATCATCTCTATCAACGACATGAACATTTGGTTCACAGCTAAGGTTCTATCCAACAAGCTACTCAGAAAAATGCAACCGAACCAAAATACAGCCAGAACAATTATGGTCAGAGAGTAGTGTGCAGTAGGTATCCATATCAACTGGTCAACCTATATTCTATATGAGTTGTTAGCATATGCTGAAGAAGTACAGGAAAAGGGTAACACCTTTCACTATTCTTGGTTATTAGTTTTTATTTGTTTTGTCGCATGGGTGGAAATGCTAAAATACCAAGGGGTATATGTTCCTCTCCCATGCCAACAAGCTTGATGCCAGAATATCAGGTTTGACAAAGAGAAACCTGAGCGGTAGAGAGATAAAAATGTTGAATTCTTTTTACAAGGATAGGCCCTTCGATGTTATATTAGGAAGCAATCCAAAATCACCAAGGAATCCGTCAAATGATTTTGGAATGTTATAATATTTTTGGTCAGGGCCCATCACATCTTTTTGGATCGATGACATGACCCATAGAAGAAATGTTTGGCCACACAATTTCAACTCTCTGATGTTGAAATTGACGTAATTGTTTTGGATTGGTAGGTAGAGTGGAAAGTTCCTATCACATATGATCAATTATCTACAAAATAAGAACCATGATAGGATGACCCATCGACAAATAAGAATGGAAACTATGGAGGAGATCCACCAATGGAAGAAAATATAGAAATATCCCCCCCTCATAGTCAATATGAATCCAGTGTGAACCCAACAGATCTAGAGTTGGGGGATAAGAGAAATAATTCAGAGAAGCATGAGAAGAGCCAAAAGAAGAGGATATTTGACTAGTCATTTGGAGTTGTCGGCCTTACCAATGATGATTACACACTTTTGACAGAAACAATGGAAGAAGTCGCCAAGGAAAGTTCCCGAAAAATGGATGAGTGGCATACAAAATTGATAAGCAACATAATTGATTTACTACAAACACTTTGACTGCACTTAAATAAGTTAGAGTGGTAGTTTACCAAACTCCATAGTTGATTGTGTCGCTGGACCAAGATGACCCATCTGAAAAGCGACCTGTTGAGGCATCATCGACGACTCCACCAAAAAAAATTCACATAGTCGATCAAGCACTTGATTTGGGAATATCATAGCTAAATACCATGGTCAAGGACCTTGGTCATATCACTATGTATTTTCCTGTGGTATCAATGTATGAATTACATGCTATAATAGTCTGTAGTGGAAGAAATGAAGACTTGAGAATGTGTGTTTCTTATTCAGGTCAAATCATCACTCACAATAGTTAAGATTGAAGAAAATGGTCCATTAGAAATATCACCAAGCAAAACAATACCAAGAGGACACACATCCACTGGATGCAGTCACTTGTTACACTTGCTTGTAGAAATTTTCTGGATGAAGGCATCCCAACATAAATGTTTTAGAAGCCAAAATATTTCAACTTGGCAGAGTAACTGAGAACCTCTGTAAGCGGGTCACAAAGTTGGAATCACAGATGAAGGACATTACACCTCCATAGTTACTAGTAGAACAAATAAAATAAACAACTAAGGCTACGGCGAATATTGAAGAAGCAGAGGCACTTTGTGCCAGAGAGATTGAGCAAGTTTCTCAGTCATGGGAAGCTTTGAACAACGATGAAGAGTTGGAACAAGTAACATAGAAGCTGCATACTGCTGAGGAAGACTTCAATAAAATAAAAAATGATCTAAGGAATCTTACAATGATTGAAAACATGAGGAAGGATGCTGATCTGAAAAAATTACAGCGGCAGGTTGTAATACTGTGAACCCATCAGAAGAAAAGAATTGACTAGGTCGTAAAGTTTCAGGAATAAGAATATATAGTTACATGTATCATTCAAAATGTACATGAAAATGTGTGACAAGCCTTGGGTTTGACAGGACTGACAACTCCAGAACACATTAGTTTCGAATTTGTGGAAAAGTTGGAGACAATGTAGAATGAAGTGTGATAGGAAACCAAAAAAGTAGTGAAAATCTTTCAATATTTTCTAAGCAAGGTCACACTAATGGATATATCAGATTGATGTGGCTTGGTATGATGCATAAGTGACTATTGGGGGACTGTTGGCCCTAGGAAAATAGAACCAAAATAATGATCGTAAAGATGAATAATCCAGTCACAATACAAGGAAAATATGTGACGGAAGGATCTGCAATAGAAGTGGAATAAAGCAAGTTGAAAGGCAAAGTTTGACTTATTTATGGTAAAAGGGTAGTTATACTAAAAGATTTATTTTTGTAATAAATAATGATTGTATTTTGGGTCGATAGTGCCTATTTTTAGATGTAAATGAATGTATTAAAATAGAAATACAACTTATTGACTGACAGTTGAGAGCCAGTCGACAGTTGGATCAATAATTATAAAAGTAGAAAATCTTATAAAAGCATAAACCAAATATGTGTGCAGGTTGATCGATCATAGAGAGAAGTTCTTAGTCAAATAATCGATCTAGGATGTGTGTGGATTGACCATTTAGAGAAACAGGGAGAGACAAAAATTAGAGAACATCAGACGAGAGAAGAATGTATGAATTGTAAAGAAGATCTAAAGAAGAGTCTGCAAGATGAGTGCACAGAACAAAGGTGCCAAACCAATTCTAATTCCATATGAAGGGCACATTTGTGGGTTTTCCTGGATGGGTTTCCATGTTATATCTTGTCTTTGTGCATATTTGATGTTTATTTTTGTGTCGAATTAATATTTGATGTAAATGAGTCTATCTGAATGTGTTGCAAAGACTTTATTATGAATTGCTTAATAGAATTTTAAATTTGAAATACAAGCTTCGATTAAGAGAATAGAAGAAATGGAATTCATTTATTTAAAATTATACATGAATATTTCCTCCCTGACTAACTAGATTATGGATATAGATTCTAAAAACCTTGTTTTCAAGAAGTTTATGGACAATGCCAAAACAAAGCAAATACTTCGTTCTCCAACAAACTCCCTACAGGCCGATACCTTGGACCTTGTTGTGTTCTAAATTTGGTTAAAAAATGACTATCCCAAAGAATAAGTAAAATAAAAGAAATCCATGATTGGAATAAAATAACATATAAATGAATAATATGAGAGATGATGTTACAATGATAATGTAGCCCAGATATATAGGATTTACATGGTGACTATTCACTAAAGGGAGATGTCCCTTACTTAACCTAATTTATTAATGTTTATATTATTGTTGTTATTATTATTATTATTATTATTATTAATGATAAATATTTAACATTATATTAGGGTAGTTCCAAACACTTCTCTGCATCATAATTCCATTCAAAAGAAGAAAAGAAAGCTCTTGAAGAAACATAATTCAGGGTTATCAACTCTACCATAGAGATCAAATAATCAAATAAAGATAAATATTTGCATGGAAGAAGAAAATGTTCTTGAAGTATTATCTGGAGTAGATCATTGAAAGAAAAGGACACAGATCAAGGCAAGGAAAATTAACTTTGATGAACATTTTCATTTGGTAAAAAGGGCAAGAATTTGTACAATAATCCTAGTATAAGAAGCGTTGTATGAAATAATTGTATTTGTTATCTTTTCAAGATTTTTTCTCGTTGGATGGTTGAAGTGCAAAATTTTTCTCAACTTTAAAACTTTTAAAAAGGATTTGCAACATAAAGATTGTTAACTACTTTTAAAAAATCCAAAGTTAAAACAGATCTATACTAGTAATATATATTAATATATAAAAGTAAGATACATCAAATTTTAAAATCAAATTGTAAGATTAATAGTTGATATTTTGATTATCTTTTTTAAAACTAAATGAATTTAAAATCAAATTGTAATATTATTCGTTGATATTTTGATTATCTTTTTTAAAACTAATTGAATTTAAAATCAAATTGTAATATTATTAGTTGATATTTTGATTATCTTTTTTAAAACTAATTGAACGCGTCATTGTTGTTCGAGGTGTCTTAGGAGGGAGCCAGAGAAACAAACAAATAAATAGAACATGGGTTTTTATAATATGTAAGAGTCATATGTATATCAAATTTTAATATTGAGTTTTGTAGTGTTACTACTTGATATTTTGGTTAGTTGAATGGGTCACTGTTGTTTGACTTGAGGTGTCTCAGGAGCGAGCAGAGATTTATTTGGATTGGTTTCCATTGTAAATTTGTAACGATTGACATAGATCCATACGTTGACAAACCACATTTTTTTGTTTAAAAATGACTAAAACCTGTTGAGATGGTCTCTTTATGGTGTTGCAGAGGTTTTTACAGTGTGGATAAGTAAATATGACAAGAAGTTGGTAGAAATTTTAGGCAGGAACAGAGTTTTATAATGACTTAAGGTTTGTATATATATATATATATGGTAAAGCCACATATTTTTATTGGAGAGTGACTAAAACCCTGTTGATATGTTCATGTATGGTATTGTTGGTATTTACAGTTTGGGATAACATATCTGATCAAAAATTGGTAAAAAATTTAGGCAAAGCAAACCCTTACCAGAAGGATGGTGTAATTTTTCCTAATACTAGATCCAATTTTGAATCTACACAAATCATGAAAAAGTTGATCAGAATTCAGAATACAAAGAACTTTGACTCACAAGAATACAAAGAACTCTTACTTCTTTAACTTCCTATTTCAAATCAACAAATTAAAAAAAGTTATTTTCAAATTCAAAACAACTGATCTAGAAAAATTCTCCCAATGATAATAATTATCCAAGTTATCATCATTTCTGAGACAAGAAATTTGCATCAACAACACCTTATAAGTGAGGAATTGTTATTTATCTTAAGGTATAATTAGGCTAGAAGTGCTTTTACTAGTTCCTCTAAAAGTTGCAGCATAATTAAAAGTTTGGAGAAAGCCTATGAGTTGTAGCATAATTAAAAGTTTGGAGAAATACTATGATTTGCAGCATAATTAAAAGTTTGGAGAAATCTTATGGCAGTTGAAAAGATGCTTAAATGGAGTAGAAATCAGTATCTTCAATTTGGTGAAAGACAGTTTTTTTTTTAAGTTCCGAAGAACAGTTCGTTAGATATTGATTTACCCACTCAACATTAAGAAGATCTGAATAGAGAAGATGTTGGATATGGGAATTGAAGTACACATGTGAAAATTTTGCTAAACCAATGAGTAGCTTAAGTGAAACAATCAATAATTTCAAATTGATGAAAGCCAAGTACCTAAGAGCAATATTAATATGGAAGATATTTGTATTTCCAATCAAACATGGAAAAATTTTGATGAAAGCAAAAGGGAAAGAATTGAAGTTGAAGATGAAACCAAGAAAATTGTAGAAGGCTCTAATAAAGGAGGCATAGCAAGTGCCAATGACAATAATGTGGAAAATATGGCATCGGATAATGCTTGTGTGTTAAATGAATTCCATTTGAGAATCCTCATGATCTACTTAACAAATACTCAATATTCATTAAAACACAAACGCATAGTTAAGGACCAAAACTACAGAGATTCATATATTTTGCAAATTACATGCAAACCAAGTCCAATCACAATATTCATTTGTTGACTGATTACTTACCTCCTCGTCCGCAATTTCTGTGACACAAACCATGTCTGAGTCGAAATCTGTTATCATAATCCAATGGCCAACGAATAGCGCTCACATGATCATAAGCTTCTAAAGAAAAACACCAAAAGTTAATACGCGAATTAAAATGGCGGAAACCACCTACCCAGAACTCTCTTAAATCCCCACTCATCTAGATCTGGGAAGAAATACATAAATAGAATCCAGAGACAAGAATCAAGAATTGGATTTTCTCCTCAGGAATCTAAAAAATCACTAGGAATTGGCAGACAACGCGTCAAGAATCCTTCCGCGGCGTCCGTCAATTCCCAGCAATGGTAAAATCCAATGCACACAACAAGCTAGTGATTCATCCAAGAATAATGGAGTGCAATGTAAGCAACAAAGAACAATAGAAACTAGACTCCCAGCCTCTGCGAGCTCAGTCCCCGCTTGAGGGAAACGATTATCCAAGCCTCAAGAAACGGAAAAAGGAATGCAAACATTGTTGTTGTGCCTGATTTCTGGTAAACCTCATTGTGATTGTGCTAATCATCATGATTCCGACATTGACAGTGTTCAAAACGAAGGATCCGAAGTTAAACATCGACTTCATGACAATTGAAGGCCTCAAAACCCCAATACTACTAAAAACCCCAACTTCTCCCCTTGCGTGTTGCTCCTCAAGCTCCTTAAGGCTCGTGAAAACCCTATGGTCTCGTCACGCTCCCACATCCCGCTCCACAGCCCGCATCTACCATGTTTGTAATAAAAAAACCCTTAATATTGGTATATGATTATACTAAATAAATTAAACCCTTAATACACCCTAATATAATTTTTTGTGTTTTTTTAAAATATTACCCCCAATATGAATGAACGTGATATTGTATTTGTTCATTAGCGACGCCCCCGTGACTTAAGCTATGTGCTTGCAATGTTGTTGCATCTTTGTTTGTTGTGTCGTAGTAGATGATACATGTCAATATGAACATTTAAGCGTTGAACACAACTTTCAAAATGTAAAAGGGTTGATCCATCCTAATTTTAAATTTTGTGGAATGTTGTGCTTCCATATTGAACTGACTTCGTGAGATTTTATTGCACTGGTATTAGTATCTTTCATTAGTTGTTCTATATTTTTAAGATATAATCTTTTATGGTTTGGATGTCGACATGGAATTCTTATAATTTTATTTCCCCTTATTACGCTTATAGTGTATTCTTGGTTTAACTTTCATGTATGTTTTTTTTTCAATAGGATTGACATCTCCTTGAGCTGCGATTTGGATTTGAGATGTAATTGTGTCTTTTTCCGCAACTTGTACTTTTATTCCTAAAGATTTTGATCCCTCATTATGGATTTGTTCTAATTTGTTTTCTAATAGATTTTTATCATTATGAATCTTCCTGAAAGTTTCTTCTTGCAAATTTTCGTCATCTTTTAACTTCTTAATCTGCCTCATTAGATATTGATTATGACCTTAAGGTGGTGATTCTCTTCTTACTTTTCTAGTAATTTTTCTTCGATATATCCATTAGATTGCTCTATTTTCTGAATATTTTTTTAACAGTATGATTTATGTAACTATAGTTTTATTATGGTTTCTTAGCTGAAAGATTTCTTTAGTATTTCTTTATATCATTTTACTGATCTTTGTGATCTCTAAATTGTGTGTGTTTTTAATGTCGTCACTTTGCTGCTGGAGATATTTTATTTATTGTTGGTGTTGGCTGACCTCTGACTCTTGGCATTCTACTTTCTTTTCAATTTACACAATTTCTTTATCCTTGTCGTTAATTACTTTGTTTAAGAACGTTATTTCTTCTTTATTCTTGTGAAATTCTTTCTTGATATCTTGGTTTTGTAATTTCTGATTGAAACTATTTTAATCCCTTAATTCATTAATTTGTGCAGATACCTCTTTCATATTATTTTTTTGGCTAGATATTTTCTTTTATTTGGATTCCATTTGAGTTTCCTATAATTTAATCCCTATTTGTAAATTGTCAGTTATTATTTGCAAATTTTTATTGTCCTTTTTATAACACAGTAGATCAACTTTTAATTTTTATATTTGTGGAAAGGAACTATAATTGATGGTTCATGTTTCTCTATTTTTTTTCTTCTTCTCTTCCTTTCTTTAGTACTAGAATTTCTTTCAGTGTCTCTTGTATTCCACCTTTTGATAGATTTCAAAAATCTTTAATCACCACCTTTTCAAACTTAACGTATCACTCTTTTATAGTATACTCTTTAATAATCCAATATAATATTATATTCTTCACTTTGTACAAATATATATAGTTTACTCTTTAATCCTATGATGGGTTAAGAAACTGGTAATTAGTAAATGAGATGAGAAATTGTAAATAGAAGGTTGTTCCAATAGCCCAATAGCTAGACTAGACTTTCCCTGATACCAATGTTATGTTTTGAATCTGATTCACAAATGGATATCCCCATGGATAAGTCAAATAAAATAAATCCATAATTGAAATAAAATAATATATACATAAATAATATGAGAGATGATCTTACAATGATAAAGTAGTTTGAATATATAGGATTTACATTATGACTATTCAATAAAGGGATATGCCACATAGTTAACCTAATTTATTAATGTTTGTATTTTTATTATTTGTTAATGATAACTATTTGATATTATATTTGTTATAGACCTCAACAAGTAACACGGGGGACTATTTCACAACACACTATTCCCCCCCAAAAAGGAGGTGAAGATAGTTGGGGAAAACCCTGATTCTTGTCTTTTAGTTTCAAAATCAAAGGAGCAAGTATTGTATCCAATAGGTAGGGGAAAAAACAAGGAACAAACCTCAAACCCCTACTATATATCCCCAATATTCATAGTTCCTTCATGTTAATTATCTTGGAAACATCACTTTACATCAGTGCAGAGTACAAATGAAAAGAAGGTAGCCACAACCGAAAGAACATTCCACACCCAGAAACCATTTGGCATCCACAATTTTTTTTTTCTTATGAATATGATTTCTAGGGCCATACCTTAACTCAGTCGACAGTAGGGAAGAGTACAAATGTAAAAAAGACACACACAATTACACAAACAATCCAGAGTCCACTAACCACCCACAAGCAATATTTTTGGCATGAATATGCTTTTGCACCATACCTTTCAAAGGACATCAAATGTCAATGATATTGACGATGATTTACGCAAAATGATGAAGATACCGCCAAATACCGTGCACACAAAACCCATCTCCAAACACAACAAGATAAATCTTAGCTCCAACACCAAAGGAAACCACAACGAAAGATATGAAACTGGACACACACAATAGGACAAAGTTGACCCACCCAACCAATGCCCCACTTGCCACAAACACTACTCCTTTGTTACAAAAATTATCAATAGAGTAAGCTTGAGCACAAAAATGAACACTCCATAAACCTATTACAAACAAAATATTCAATCTGGACTATGTGAATCGTTTGAGACAATACCTTTTACAACCAAGGAAAATGCACATGGAACCAAAAATGACTTTTTCCAAATGTTAAAAAGGCCACCAAATAGTTCGTATAGATGCAACCAATGACATGGAACATGAGATGGATATCAACCCAAATCCAACCAATGAAATGAATTCCTCAACCCCCCCACACACAACACACCCTTGTCAGCGAAAGCACCAACATAGTTAGCTTGAACCCCCAACAAAGCACTCCATAAACCAATAAAAAACAAAAGATTCAATCTGAACTCTATGAATGGTTTTAGACAATACCTTCTAGTGAGCGAATGTGGATGGCACCAAAAAACACTTTCTCCAAATGCTTGAAAGGCCACGAAACAATCCACACAACCAAAACCAATGACCTGAAACACAATGTGCACAACAAACAAAATCCAACCAATGCAACCAACACCTCATCCCCATAGAAAACACACCTTCTCCAGCTAGAGCACCAACATGGTCAACTCGAACGCCACGCAAGACTAAATAGTCAAAACAGAATGAAAATATGAACCATCGACAAACATGCAATGAAACCCATAGAATAAATTCCAACACCAAGCAAGGAAAAGGATCGAGAGGAAATGCCTCATTAAAACCTCTAGGAGGTGAAAATAAAACCCACACTACAACATAGTTGACTCATTAAACCTCGCTACCATCATCATGCTATCAATTCCCGGGATCCAAATCCTGAGGCTGATGGCACCATATCACAGGAAAATGACACACTCACACCATGAACACAAACAACCACCCTCGTAAAATGCAACAAATTAAACCTTCATTTTTTTTCCAACATAGCCTAAATTTACACCTGTACAATCACCTACAAATAGGTTGCAAAATGATCGATGATCACTATAGCAAGACCTACTGTTAAAACACATGTCATCCATTCCAGAAAAAAAAAAAAAATCGAATTCAACATTTATTAACAACAATTCAATTAGAACATATTATTATTTATAATAAAACAAAATTAATAAAAATAAATAAAAAATTATATCCTACCTTAACTCTTTGGCCATACAAATAATTGAAAATTGCACTCCATATATATATCCCGTACTATATAGGGACATAACAATAATATTTACATCTATCTAATTTTTTTTGACACCTTAGAGTTCACTTAATTTAATCATTTCTTTTTAAATAAATATTTATGACCATACTTATTATATTTGCAGCTATCTAATAGATTGTATCATTATTCAAGATTTCCTTATCTTATTTAACGTATGATTTGAATTAATTTAATCATTTTCTATTAAATAAATAATTATAAATATAATAATATTTATCTCTTTTTCAATTTCTTTATTATATTTAATTTGGAATTTAATTTATTCATTTTTTAATATATATTTACAAATATTATAATTTTCAACAAATTATTAATTAATTTCTTGTATTTATTGATTTATTAATTCAAATATTCCTTATTAATTTATTGAAAATTTTCTTAACTTATTCCTCAATTATATTTTAAAGATTTATTTTCTTTAATTACAAGTTATTTTATAACTTCTAATTAATTTTACTAGGATATTATTCAACCAATTTTCATGGCTCAATCTAACTCGATATGTTTTTCCTTACTTTTTTTTAATAGTTGCTACACTCTTTGTGATATGAAGATGGGTAGACAACCTGAAATACATCTATCTTTTCAAAATAAATACACGTTTTAAAAATCGAGAAGACTAAACACAATTCTTTTACTATATTTTGTTAATATTTTGTTAACATATAATAGTGTTATTATTATTTGTTATATAAAAATACGATTAAATTGATGTATATAATGTAAGTATATCCACTTCACAACATCTTTGTCATAAAGGTGTACATGCACCTAACTACTAATTATTCTTGAAAAAAATTTGTAGATACACCTAACTACTCTAAATGCACCTAACTCTAGCTAACTACTTTTCAAAAAAGTTGTAGATGCACTTAGCTGCTCTAAATGCACGTGCCTGGACTTGGATCTAACTACTAATTATTCTTGAAAAAAAGTTGTAGATACACCTAACTACTCTAAATGCACCTAACTCTAGCTAACTACTTTTCAAAAAAGTTGTAAATGCACTTAGCTGCTCTAAATGCACGTGCCTGGACTTGGATTGAGAGTACTTAGCTAAGGAGATACAATGTATTCTAGGTAAAAAAAAGACAAATGTTTTAGATGCACGTAACTATTTTTAAATGTTTATTTAAGGTTATAGATGCACCTAACTACTCTTAAATGTTTATGTAAGGTTGTAGATGCACCTAACTACTCTCAAATTCTTATCATAAGGTTGTAGATGCACCTAACTACTCTTAATACACTTGATTGGAGTTAGATTTAAAATCATGTAAAATGAAGGTTAAGGTTGTAGATGCACTTAAGTGGCACCTAGCTACTCTTAATGCATCCAACTAAAATAATTGAATTGAAAATGAGGTGATATATGTCAGTGTGCTTGTATAGTTCACGAGGTGATATATGTCAGTGTGCTTGTATAGTTCACGAGGTGATATGAATTGAAAATGATGTCAGTGTGCTTGGATAGTTCAGGAGGTGATGATGAGGTTGATTTTTATTTTTATATTATCGGATAAACAAGGTATGAATTTGTGGCCCTCACGAGTTTGGGCAGATTGCGGTGGGGTCGAGAAATGTGATTTAAGTAGAGGGTAGTAGTCTTGAAGGGAAATATCTGCACACTAATAGTTGAGACTCACTAGTAGTTGAGGTTGTGTGTATTAGCAGCGGCCATGGCAATAGCAAGGGATGCAGTGACCAATGTGCAAGATTTCCAGAATTCAGAAGAGATTGATGACTGTAGCAAGGGATGCAGTGAGGGTTACAACCGGTGGATGGAGCGATGTGCAAGATTTCCAGAATTCAGTCGAGATTGATGACTATGCACGCTTTGCCGTTGACGAGTATAACAAGCAACAGGTATATAAATTAGAATGATGTAGTCTAAATATTTTTAGTTTTTTTATTTTTTTAAATATGTTTTTAATTTTTTATGGAAATCCACACTAATGGCGAGCTGGCTGGCTGTGTGGAGATTTGACGTTTTGAATTGCTGTGTCCCTAGAATCGCCTTATAAACTTTCGTCGAGTGGTGGCGGCGCAGCAGCAAATTGTGGCGGGGAGGAATTATCGTCTGAGCATAGAGTGCGAGGACGGCAATTCTGTCAAGCTCTATGAAGCCACAGTGTACGTGAATTTGGACAATGTCAAAAGTTTGACAGACTTCAAAGCCTCTGGATCAGCACAAGAGACTACAGGTAATCAAACTGTTTATTCTTTCTATTTCTCCCTTTCTTCTTTCTTTCTTGTGGGTGGGTTACAACCGGTGCTATCATCCTTGCGTTTCAGGGAGCTGATGCCTTGAAGACTGAGACGGGAACCCTAGATGATATATACACACTCTCCAGTGGACAAATAAAATAATATATATATCTGGCTGATATTATATGCACACTCTCCAGTGGACAAATACAATAATATATATGTCTGGGGTTATTAATATATATATCTATATAAATAAATAAGGTCCACTGCTGTTGGTTTTGACAGTCTACTAAAGAGTTGTGTATGTGGGGAGGGTTTTCAGAGGAATTGTGAACTGACTTGTTTCTAATAATATTTGATGGTTATCATTGTTTTTTTTGGTTTAGTGATATTATCTAAATAATTTTAAAAGTAAATAGTTTATGTAAAATTGTAAAATTGGTGATCTTTTTTAACATTGCATAAATAAAATCATGTCAATGAATTAGTGAATATTTAATAGTGTCTATGTTATTTGAAATAATAAATCATGTTTATTAAAATTATTTAAATATTTGTCTATTCCATGTAGTTTGGGTGGTTGTGTGGAATGATTATTATCCTCTATACCTAGATTTAATTTTTCCGAGTGACATGATGCTCTTGTTAAGCCCCTATTGTGACCATACCTTAATTCTATCCTTGATTGTATTGACTATGTACTGATTGAGTGGTTGACTATGTAATGATTGAGTCAACTATATACAATTTCTATATAACAACATTTAAAAAAAAATCATAAATGTTTTATTATTAGACTTTTAAAATGCTTATAGAGTTTGTTTGGAAGCATTTCTTTTGCATTATTAAATTGATTTAGTATGTTATTTTATTAAGTGTTTAAACTTTATATTCATTGAGATATTTAAATCTAATTTTTAAATTTATATAAAATGTTAATGAGATGTGAGATGTTTATATATATAGCATTACTTCAGGTACTTTACTAAGCTATTACAGAGGTTTATATATTTTATTTATTTTTATATTAAATGTTATTAGATTTTTTTATGTGTAAAGTTTCGGTTTATTCATTGATGTAGTTGGTGTACACTTATTATCTGAATTGAAATTTAGTTATTGTTTTCTTACATTTATGTCTATCAATGTTTATGATTGATGTAATTGGTGTAATTCTTATTAAGAATTCAAGTTTAGTCACTGTTTCTTTACATTTATGTCTATCCATGTTTATGATTGATGTAATTGGTGTAATTCTTATTGTGAATTCAAGTTTAGCTATTGTTTCCTCACATTTATGTCTTTCAATGTTTATGAAAGCTTACTAAATTTTTTTTTCCATTTTCATTGTAACAAAAAAATACACACTCGTTACTAAATTAAAAATGTATATACATCTTTAAATAAGCACATGGTTCATTTTCAAATAAATTTGTCTTCCCATCCCATCCAGGCTTCAAATTTGAAGCCTTCAGAGCCCTTCAAAGGCCATTTTAAACGTCATAGAAGGCCACAAAAAAATTTCCCATGCAAAAAAAATTTAGTTTCATTTCCAACACTTCAATAATGAAATTGACTAAGCCTGGGTAACTTTGCAACAAAAGGGCGGCTAAAAAAATTGCCTTTCCAAGGGTTTTGATTCAGTGGACTATGGGAGAGTCGGGACTCAGAGTTTACCCAGGTGCCCTTGAATAGTCGGATGATGGATGAGGATCTTGGTCCCAATCGACACGGACCATGGTGGGAAACTGGGATGCCTAGTGTCAAGTTCAACTCGATGTTTTAGGATTATGACTCAGGATTCGATGCTCACTTTCAAAGAATTTAATGGAATTGGCATGCATTACTAATCCACCAACTTCATTAAATCTTGGTATGAGATGTTGCCACCTGCCAACTCGATTTTCCATTTGTCATCTTATTGTTCATCGAGTCACGTGATCTCACAACTTATAAGTCACTTTAGTATTTGAGTATATGATGTGAAATTAAATTCTCATATGAGTCATATCTATGGATGGTGAATTGGTTTGATAACCCTCCATTGTCAAGGCTCTGCAAGGAGAAACTAATGGTGTTGTTTTTTGGGTTACAACTTACAAGTTGTAATTTTACAATGTATTGAGCAATCTTTTCTATATTTGAACCTATCCTGGTCCAATGGGTATGTAAGTTTTGTTGAAATATTGTAACTTTGAAGAATATTCTATATGTACTTTTTGTGGTCCCCGATGGTCCTACCGGGAGAACCACTTGTATTACTTTGTACCCCGATGCTTCTAATCAGAAGAACTATTAAGAGTCATGAGGTAATCCCCTCTAATTGTAAAGGTGGGTCATTAGCACCCCAGTGTGGTTACTTGAGCCTACATGTGTAACTCGAGCCTACATGATTTTAAATCGATCCTACCTGTCGAATGAGTTAGTTAAAGTGAACGGATGAATATAAATAGAGGTGTGGTGCTCCTCATTTGTGACACACACTCTCACTTGTGTAGCGCATTAGTGGAGAAGAGAAGTAGCTGGAGAAGGAGGAGGATCAGGCCTTGATCTCCTTACTGGTTTTATATTTTATCTTTTATATTTTGGGGCATTTATATTGAGGAAGCTTTTGCTGGGATTTTTCCTTTAGGGTTTTTCCCTTTAGGGTTTTCCCAGGATAAATCTTTGTGTTCCTTTTGTATGGTTGTGCTTGTCTATCTTTCAGTGATCCTATTTATATGCTTTTGTTATGAAAATGAAATGAAGTACTGATGTCTTAGCTAAGCATATGAAAAGTTAACATGGTATCAGAGCCACCCTGAAAACAAAACATTGTGCAGCTACAGAATATAGGGCTTCTTACTTTTTGGTTCTCTCTCCACAATCGATCAGCAAAAGAAGGCTAGGCTAACTCTCCATTGAAGGGCGCATCTTTCTGTCGAAGCGGAATTCGATTCCAAGCATTTTCAATTTTCGGTGTGGGAAATTAGGGCTTCTTGCAGAAGAAGAATTTTTTAGTGAGCCCAACATAGGATTTCTCTCCTAATCAAAATCGAAGTTTAGAGACCTAGATCAATATTTTTGGTTGGGTGAAACTCCGGGAAAGTCAAACCCTAGTTTGACCCGAAGATAGAAAAACCCTAAATACTAAAACTGCTAAGTTTTTCTATATTCGATATATCCCAATATTGGCGAAGGTTCAGGAGCTGAAAATTGTATATTCCGAAAATATAATCCTGATGAACACTATGTCCAAAATTCAGCCTTAGATTCGCTATATTCTAGGACATATGATCCCTACAAGTTAGGGTTCCAGCCTCTTCTAGAATTCATCCCTAAACAAGACACCTAGGGAAAATTGCTATAGCTTGGGATACAGAGGTCCAAATGGAAATCCTGAAGATGTTACAGAAAGAGCATGAACTTTAATTTCTATGGTCTGAATTTCAGAACCTGAAAATGAACCAAGGATATGTGGCATGCTGTGCAACTTCACTGTTCTGAACAGTCCTGTAACAGGTCACCTTGGGAAAATGATCATAAATCCAAATTGGTGAAACCAATTCTGATGAAACCTATGGTGTTGGATCAGGGACATGTGAGGTTACCTCAATGAGAAATTGCAAACACAGAGGAGTAGTAACTTCGTAGATATCATAGAAACAGTAACAGTCATTTCTACAGAAGAAATTGGAAAACTAGGGCTTCCTGTTCTGGGAGCTTCCCTCCACTGTTTTAAGAAAAGGAGTACATTGGACAGCTCCATTTGAAGAGATATATATTTCTATCCAATCAGATCTGAAATATTCCAAGTTTTGAAAATTAGGGTTTCTCAGCCAAACCCTAGATCAGCGAGCTCTGGAAGCAAGACGTACACCTCAAATCGGTAAGATCTAATCTTTTGCTATTTGCATTTGAGGTTCTCATTTCAAAGTGATCTATCACATCAGCTTGATGATAAGCTTGTTGAAGTTAAAAACTTCCAAGCATGAAAGTATTTGATCCCTCTGAAGAAAATGAATTGGACACCTACATGACTAGAGAGGTTCAAAGCCTTACACAAGAAGAACTTGATCAAAGCCAAGAAGATCATTGTTGATTCAATCACGGATCAACTTGTACCACAAGTTTCTTCCCTAAAGACATCGAATATGTTTGATTCCTTGATCAAGCTATTTGAAGATAAGAAGATGGATTTGAGAAAATAATTGAAGAATGTGAAGATCCAGAATGCATAACATCTTGAAGCGGTAGAAGAAGAAGCAGAGAATGCAGAAGTGGTGATAGGCACCTTGAATGGCCTCCCATGATCATGGGATTCATTCATGCGAGGAATGTGTGCTAGAAGGATGTGATTACTTTTAGTTGACTTTGTGAAGAAGAAGAAGCTCGTCTCATAAGAAGAGAAGAAGAAAGATGGGAGCAAATTGAAGATCAAGCTCTCACCATTCAAAGAAGATCCCTCAAGCGATGAGGAATATGAAGAACTAAATTCTTGACGAACCTCTTATCCATATTATCATTTGTATAAGAAATGATGATTTCATGGATGAATAAGATGATGAAGGAGAATGATCAAGAAGGAGTCTACCCACAAAACAAACAAAAGACAAGTATTCAATTGTCATTTAATGATATTGTTTTGTTATGCATATTCAGTTGATGTGTTATGCATGATAGATTGTTTGCATTAATGACTGTATACTACTAATATGCATGTGAGCGGTAAGTAGCTCATGGTGCTATACATTTCTCCATTGCTACTTATCTAGAATGAAACCTCTTTACATGACATATTGGATTAATGCACAATCTCAATGATGTCATCTAGAAAGTTTCCATGAGATATGGATGAATGTTGTATTGGCTAAACAGCTTCATGATGCATAAGAATTTGTCGTTATGCATATGTTTTATGAAATAGTTCTAACCATGCAATTAGTGCATTTGAATTGTAGGAAAGGTCCTGAACAACCTCCTACAAGAAAACAAGGATGAGACTTGTTCCGAATAACAAGTGATGACAATTCAATAAACATGAATCTGAAGCTCCTAGGGTCAGAGACACCATGACGAAAGAAAGAGCTTCAGAGAGCAGTAGATCCACCTCAAAGGATGAAGACGACCATGGGTATAAGAGATAACTCAAGATGAAGAAAATAATGCTATGATCAAAGAATAACAGTTGATCATGGGGAATGATGTATACGATATGATTTCAAGACATAAAGGGAAGTACGTAGTATCTTCCATATGGATCTACAAGAACAAGTGTACAAAGCAAAGGTTCATGATTTGCCTCAAAAAGAATAGACTATGACATGACATACTCTATTGACAAGTATATATCAAGCATAGAGCCACCTGTACATAATGAAGAGGGAAGATGATACTCCACTTTAGGGGGAGTGACTATAGAAGATATCTAAGTTTGACATGGTACGACATGATGGACAGCTTCCTGCTGGATCGAGACTTTACCAAGAGTAAAGAGGGTTCCAACCTTTAAGGTTGAATGCAAAAGACTAGGATATGTTGATGACCCAACAAGAAGAATTCATGGAAGATGTTATGATGAAAGAATACTAGAATGATGTTTGGGATACAGTTCCCAAACCAGAAGGAAAGAGTATAGTATCCTCCAAATGGATATGAAAAATAAAGCATGTAGCTGACAGAAGTATTGAGAAGTATAAAGCAAGATTTGTGGCCAGAGGTTTCTCTGAGAAAGAGGGAATTGATTATGAAGAGACATTTGCCCCAGTAGCATAGTATACTTCAATTAGAGCTACCATGGCACTTGCATCCATGATTAAGTGGGACTTACACCAAATGGATGTGAAAACAAATTTTCTAAATGGTGTGATCAAAGAAGAAGTATACATAGAACAACCACAAGGATTTGAAGTTGAAGATAGACATACTCACATATTCAATTTGAAGAAGGCATTATATGGTCTTAAACAAGCTCCTCGAGCTTGGTATGAAAGAATAGATGGTTTCTTGTCGAGCATGGGCTTTACCAAAGTAAAGCTGATACTAACCTTTATCTCAAGGTTATAGAAGATGAACTTGTCATCCTGTTATTATATGTGGATGACGTATCCTTGACAGGAAATGAGAAACAAGTCATGGAAAGCAAGAAGAAACTAGCAGAATAATTTGAGATGAAAGACCTTGGGTTAATGCATTATTTCCTAGGTTTGGAAGTATGGAAAAGTTCAGAAGAAATCTTTCTCAACCAGGGAAATTATGTGGTAGAGATATTGAAGAGATTCAATATGTTGGAATGCAAAGTCATGGCCACACCCATGGACTCCAACCTAAAGCTGTTAGCTGATGACTCATTAGAGTTAGTGGATATGACTCATTACAGACAGATCATTGGGTCATTGATGTACTTAACAAATTCTAGACCAAACATTTGTTTTGCTGTGAACACCTTAAGTCAATATCTTGTTCAACCAAGACGGGTTCACCTAGTAGCTGCAAAACATGTGATATCTGAAAGGGACTATAGACTTTGGTTTATACTATGATGGTAGACATGAGTATAGATTGTATGGCTACATAGATGTAGATTGGGTTGGAAGTATCTTAGACAGGAAAAGCACATCAGGTAGATGCTTTTGGTTTTGCTATGAGTTCATGGTCTAGCAAGAAATAGTACAGTGTTTCTCTTAGCACGGCTGAAGCAAAATACATAGCAGATTGCTCTGCTAAGTTGTGAAGTCATATGGCTTCAGAAGCTGATATCAGGTCTCTTTGACCTGAAGATGGATACTATAATGATTCTATGAGATAACTAGAGTTGTGATGATAGAGAACCCTATGTTCTGCTATAACACATAGAAATCTAGTATTTCTACATATGAGATAAGATGCAGATGATGATGTTTCAGTATTTCTATACTGAAGATGTAGATGATGATGATTTGGATGATGATGTACTGACGAAGCCTCTGTCTCGAGTAAAGTTAGAACACTTTCGAGACAATCTTGGTGTTGTTCGGAAAGACCTTCCTCGAAAGGGGGAGTAGTCATGTTGCAGTGGGATTGTATCATCCCTGGGCACTTGCCCTAAAGTGATCCGGTGACCTCGGTCCTCGAGAATGAAGAGGGATTGTATCATCCTGGGACATCTGTCCAGAATAGATCTGGTGACTTCGATCCTCAAGAATGTGGTGGGATTGCATCATCCCTGGACTTCGGTTCAAAATGTATCCGAAGGTCTTGGCCCCCGTGAAAGTGGAGGATTGCATCATCCCTGAACCTTGGTTCAAAATGTATCCAGATGTCTTGGCCCCTGTGAATGTGGTAGTATTGCATCATCCCTGAACTTTAGTTCAAAATGTATCCGGAGGTCTCGACCCCTGTGAAAGTGGTGGATTGCATCTTCCCTGAACCTTGGTTCAAAATGTATCCGAAGGTCTCGCCCCCCGTGAAAGTGGTGGATTGCATCATCCCTGAACCTTGGTTCAAAATGTATCTGGAGGTCTCGGCCCCCGTGAAAGTGGTGGATTGCATCATCCCTAAACCTCGGTTCAAAATGTATTTGGAGGTCTTGGCCCCTGTGAAAGTGGTGGGATTGCATCATCCCTGAACCTCGATTCAAAATGTATCCATAGATCTCGGTCCCCGTGAAGGTGGTATGATTGTATCATCCTTGAACTTTGGTTCAGAACAAATCCGGTGACTTCGGTACTCGAGAACGTGTGTTGATCCCGTAATTCCTAGAGGAAAGATTGTCTGAGTTCCACATCTATGTTGATCCCGTAATTCCAAAAGGAAGGATCGTTAGTAACTCCGTAAAGACCTAAATCCTGTAATTCTGAAAGGAAGGATCATTGAATTGATCCCGTAATTCCAATAGGAAGGATTGTCTAAGTTCCATAGATGTGTTGATCCCGTAATTCCAATAGGAAGGATTGTCTGAGTTCCAAATCTGTGTTGATCCCGTAATTCCGAAAGGAAGGATCGTTAGTAACTCCGTAAAGACCTAAATCCCGTAATTCCGAAAGGAAGGATCATTGAATTGATCTCGTAATTCCAATAGGAAGGATTGTCTGAGTTCCACAGATGTGTTGATCTCGTAATTCCAATAGGAAGGATTGTCTGAGTTCCACAAATGTGTTGATTCCGTAATTCCGAAAGGAAGGATCGTTAGTAACTCCGTAAAGACCTAAATCCCGTAATTCCGAAAGGAAGGATCGTTAGTAACTCCGTAAAGACCTGAATCCCGTAATTCCGAAAGGAAGGATCATTTGTAACTCCGTAAAGACCTAAATCCCGTAATTCCTAAAGGAAGGATCATGTTGATGTTTTGATGATGTTGATGTTTTTATGATGATGATGTTCTCTGATCAAAAGATCAGAATATGATGATGATGATGTTTCTCTGATCGAAAGATCAGAAGTTGCTGATGATGACGTTCTCCGATCGAAAGATCAGAATATGATGATGATGATGTTTTATGATCGGAAGATCAGAAGTTGCTTATGATTATGATGTTGCTGATGATGATGATGTTTTTTGATCGAAAGATCAGAATGCGATGATGATGATGATGTTTCTGATTGAAAGATTAGAATGTGATGATGATGAGATCCTGATGATGATGATTTCGTATTATCAAAGTATGATGATGATGACATACTGATCAAAAGATCAGAATATGATGATGAGTTGATGTTAGAGTATGATGATGGTTCTGATTGAAAGATCAGAGGCTGATGATAATGATGAGTCTGATTGAAAGATCAGAGTATGATGATGATGTTGTTGCTGATCGAAAGGCCAAAGTGCTGAAGAAGATGTTGCTGATCTAAAGGTCAAAGTGTTGAATATGATGTTGCTAATCGAAAGGTCAAAGTGTTGAAGATGATGTTGCTGATCGAAAGGTCAAAGTGCTGAAGATGTTGCTAATCGAAAGGTCAAATAGCTGAAGATGTTGCTACTGATTGAAGAGTCAAGATGCTGCTGATCGAAGCGGTCAAAGTACTGATGATGCTGAAGACTAAAGATTGAAGATGAAGGCTACATGATGTTGAAAAGCTTCCAATGAGTTATAGATGTATCACCTTGATGATGTTGATGATGTCCTCTATCTCTCTCCTATTATTGTTGTTTTTGATGTTGTGATAGAATACCCTTCTCGTTAAGGGGGAGTGTTGAAATAGTGTATACCTAGGACCACAACTTTGTTTGGGCAAAGGAGCAAGAAGAAAGAGCCTTGTATTTGAGTTCCAAATATGTCAATGTTATTTATCTGTCGTGAATTGTAAACATTAGGTTGAAAGAAAGAACAATATTTGAATACAAGTGTTTGAATTATTCCAATTTCCTTAATGAAATCCAAAGGTTGAAAGGATAAAATATTTAACAACCGACGCTGTAAATGTTGTAGACTCCGACCCCTTTGTTTTCTTGTCATCCTTCTAATAATGGAAACAAGAAGTACAAATTGTCTACCAATATATCTAAACAAGGGAATCCCTCGATGAACGTTCATGAATGAGGGATTGGGAGTGCAATGAGCTAGAAAATAACATGATTTAAGCATCCTCATTGTCACAAGCCTCTCAAATGTGTGTTTATGATTTGTCTTCCTTATTGACTATGGCAAACACTAGACACCCAACTTGTAGTGATATTTGTTGGAGAATTTTAAGTTCTTCCTTATAGTGGACTAATAAATACTTAACCTTTTCGATAGGGATGATAAACTTGATATAGATTGGAGGGCCTATACATAATATACCTAAAATTGGGGTTTTCATTTGATCACTTCAAATTGGGGTATAAACTTGATATACATTGGAGGGACTATCAATAATCCACCTAAAATTAAGGATTTTATTTGATCACTTTGAATTGATCATCTAGGGAGGACATGATTCAATTCTAAAAATAACCATTGAATTTAGGCTATTACATTTTGGGTTTTTTCTTTTAGGTAGGCCCAATCACACTTGACCAATAGAGCCACCACCAAGTGGAATCAATCCTCCATTCAAAGGTCCTTCCAAATTCCAATGCCTTATTTTATCAATGACCTAACAACCGAGTATTTCATCGGCCCGACAGAGATTCCCCTTATCTAAGTTCAAAAAACTATATTCTCCAAGGACCAGGAGAGTAGAGACTGCTTTAGATATGTATGGACTCTCATTACCTAAAATAATAATGATTTTGTATCCGCACATATGTCTCCATGTTTGTATGAGATCTTTCTCCATAACATGAATGGCAGAATATGTCTCAACGGTTTCTAATGTGAATCGTGTGAGGGCCATATAGATGTGAATTATAGGTTTCCACACAATAATCAAGTGTGCAATATAGTAATCTCTTGTGGGCTCTCGGAGGTTAAATAAATAGTTTTTGCTCCTAAAACATTTAGGTGTTGGCAATGATTTTCTTTTTATTTCTGATTTACAATTAGTTTGTGTGCATCTGAAAGCCATAAACTGTAATAGAACAAAAAAAGATCAAAATTTTAAAATACTTGATATTTGTTGGAGAATTTGAAGTGTTTCCGTAAAATTGCTAGGATAAGATGTCAATATTGGAAAGACTTGTTTATTTATTTATTTCCAATTTCTAGGACTTATATAATTAAGGGTATAGAAGGCATTTACTTTATGAGGATATCCCCTACATTAGGGAGTCCACATGGATAAGAACGTGCAATGTATGCATTGGATGTAAACCATTTCAATTTGTATTGACTTTGGTTCTTTCTTTGTGCTCCCTCCCTTACTACAATCTACCTACTCACCTACTCTTGCATATGTCATAGATAGATATATTTGTTCTTGAATAGATAGACTGAACCATTATAGGCACTACGGGCATTCCAACTCAATTTCATTACATTATAGGAACTACATGCGCCGAAAGCAATATATAGGGAGAGGAGAGTTTGTTATTACATAAGTAAGATAACTTGTATTTCATGGTGCATTTCATCTAAAGGGGTATATCTCCCTCTTACTATTGTCACTAGCCTCAATGTCTATTCCCTTGGGGTATGCACTTATTGCTTCAAAATGATTTTATTTTCATTTCCAATTTCTAATAAGTTTGTGTACATTTGAAATTGACCATAAACGAGAATAGACAAAAAAAATTACCTTTGAATATGAAAATAATAAAAGAGATGAATTCTTTAAAACAAAAAATGTTTTTTTTACCATAATTGAAATGATTTACATTGTTCATGTGATTCCTCTCTTTAATTATTGCACTGTTCTTTAATTAAATCCACGTTGAATTTTATTAAAAAAAGATTAGATAGCAATACAAGATTAAGTTGTAGTTAATTAATCTTAACATTTTACTTATTTTTATTATAATTATGTCTTTTAGGTTATACTGGAGTAAATGATATGATACTTTAGGTTACTTTTTTACATTAAATATTTCCTAGGTTATGGCCAATAACTCATTAATTATTAAAAATTTCTCTTAAATTATTCTTTTATATAAAAATTTGTAGTATTTCTAGGTTAGAATTAGATATTACATTTAGTTCTATATTTTATAAAAAATAGTTTAAGTAATTCACAATTTATTCATTAAGAAAAATATTTGATATTAATAAATTTAATTTAGACTTATATTCTATTCTAAGTTTAGAATCATTTTAGCAATTTAGGGTGTTTGTTTTAATCAGAACTTAGACTTCCTCATTATCTAGCTTAACATTTGTAGGGTTTGGCTTTGGTCTTAGTTATATAATGGACATTATCTATTTCCTAGTTTTCTCTTGAAATGTGTTGTTAAAGATATATTAATAAATCTTTATTTGTTACTCAACTCGACTAATTGCCGACGATTACCTTGCATACCACTCCTCAAACCTATCAAACCAGAATTTAAGAGAAGAGATTGTAAATATGTTTTTTTGTCAAAATGACATTTTTGAATCATGTAAGGTTCACAAAGAGATTACAGTAAATAATAGGGACTTGTTTTGTGTCTACCTTTTTTACATAAATTTAAGATGGAATTTTAAAAAGATAATTGTTGAAGCCCTCTCAAACTCCTTCTCGTGTGAGATCCAGATACTAGTAAGATCCACATTGAAGTTTGAAGGATACTTTTTCAATGTGTTTGAATAATAAGTATATGTGACTCAATTTGGAAAAGAGAAATGGGAATCCATATCAATCCCTCTCACTTGAAATTTAGATGTTAGTAGACTCAAGACTAAAGTTTGAATGATAAATTTTCAAGTGTTATAACACTTAGGTTTATTATGGTGAAGACAATGATTAGGGATTAAGTGGAGTTTGAAATTGAATGGCTAGTTACTCACTAATTGGGTCCATATGGACAAACATATAAATTAGCTTTATGGACAAACATATAAATTAGCTTTGTGATGGTATTTGTAACTTTTTTTGGCCTTTAATGAAAACGTGGATTGGAAAAAACTTCATAAATGTTGATTGAAAAAAACTTCATGTAATGTAAAATGTGATGGAAAAGTTGTTCTTCTATTTTTTTTTACTTTTATGTTGTTTCTTTAAACCATTGGTTATGGTATTGATCAAGTGGTCACAACAAGGATCAACAATTTTAAATCTCATAGGGATGTACAATGTTAGAAGTACAATAGTTTTAGGAATATACCTTGGCACTCGACAAAAATCATCTTTTTAGTTTTTATTATTAATGTTAGGGGTATGATGATTGATCTATTTTGGCCTTATAACATACCACTTATAGTAGTGGAGCTCTTCTCAAAACAATTCTAGACACACATAAGCTTTGGCACCTCATGAGGTTACTTTCATCCCCAATAAGCTTTGGTACCTCATGAGGCTACTTTCATCAACAAAAATCATTTTTTTAGTTTTTATTATTAATGTTAGGGGTCTCATGATTGATCTCTTTTGGCCTTATAACATAACAATTATAGTAGTGGAGCTCTTCTCAAAACAATTCTAGACAGAAATAAGCTTTGGTACCTCATGAGGCTACTTTCATCCCCAATTTCATATTATGCATTCAGATAAGGTTGTTTGTATTTCTCCACTGCTCGAATCACTTTGGCATGATAG
Source organism: Pseudotsuga menziesii (assembly GCA_001517045.1). NCBI lineage: Eukaryota > Viridiplantae > Streptophyta > Pinopsida > Pinales > Pinaceae > Pseudotsuga > Pseudotsuga menziesii. The sequence continues at coordinate 458,413 of LPNX010202346.1, forward strand.
GAAAAAAACATTTCCCCTCACAAAATAAATAGGCCAAAACAATGCAATACAAAAAACCAATACTCCTAATGGTTTTGGCTATGTTCACATTAATTAACAAAACAAGTGCACCAATCTCTCTCTAAATGGTCTTTTTTCCAATCTCATCTTTGATTATGGGTACATTTTCGTCACTCTCAACCTTTATTTTAGTCTCTCCTCCTCTAATCTAACTCTTGGATGTGATAAATCCCCCATAAAAATAATTTGGACGTGATAAATCATCATATAGATGGTTTACCTCAGTAATTCTATGTAAACGTTGAATCACTTGGGATTTCTTCTTATTATCATTTTTTTTCTATACATTGTTTTTAATAAATAATGAAATTTTGTTATACACTTTAGGTTTCAAATGAAAATAATCATTTATTTTTACATGTCAACATTGAAGGGTTCAATTTTTGACAACCCTTCAAAGTGAAATGGGACCTTGCCCTTCAAATTTGATCCATGATCCCATCCCATTCACAATACACACAAGCATCCACTTAACTATATGCTATGCCCATTATAAATTCCACAACATTAAAAATAATAATAAAAAATGCATGCACCTTCTTAAAAGCATGCATTTATTATGAATGCGTGTGCATTTATTTTTTTATAAATAAGCAAAAAAAAAAGAATAGGCCTGTTACTGTTTCTTATTAACTTCTCCCAAATCGACTAAGTTTTGACAATGAGCTAACGCAAGCGCATTCTATGGAAAACTACTATCATCTACGGAGCTAAAGTCATCCATTACCGATTTCCAAGGAGCATTGCATGTAACTTTTATCATTTTTATATTTCATCAATTTTCATATTTTTTAAAAATATGTTCTTATGAGTGAAGTAGTTTTTATTTACATGATTTATATAATGAAATAAATCAAAGTTTAAATTAGTTTAGAAACTTAATTGTAGAATTTAAGAATATAAGATTCATCTTATTTTTAGTGACTACTTGCCTTGAAACTATTGTCCCTCCTATTTGCTATGCTCATGGTCAATTATTTGATATATTCAAAGATAAGAGGAGCATGAGAGAGTTTTACTCAAGTGGAATTAGTAAGGAAAAATTAAAAAGATTGAATAGAACCAAATAATTCATTGTTCGGTTATTCATTAACCCTAGAACCAACCAATCACCTAATATGAGAAATATGTGTCATTGTGTTGACTGATCTGCACATTCCAACCATGGAGAGATCATTGGATGGATCGATACTTTATGGTATTTGATAAACCTCCCTACAGTAATAGCGAGGTTCCCTTGTATTTTCTTTGAAAATTATGGGTTGAGTTCATTCTTGGTTATCATGTCAATTATTTTGACATTGGTGAATTCTAGAGGGTTGGTCTTAGTTTAGCTCAAGATCAAGCAAATTCTAGATGTAACCTGCTAAGAACACCTCCTAGTATTAGTGCATGCCCAACCCCCCACTCGTCACATGCCACCTCATCTTAGAAATATGTTTTAAGCCATTAGTACTAAGATATCATCCTTGACACGTAGTCTATCCTAGCAGAGTTCATTTGTAGCATCTTCCCATCTAGGGACAACACCAGATGATGTTATTCCACCTACATTCTAGTTCCAAGCCAATTCCTCTTCATCCAATGCTCACATTATAGAGATACATCTAATAACTTGAGAGAGGATCCTATTTTGGATAGTTTCTTGGATGAAGTTAGCATTAAATAATTTTTATAATTTCATTGCTTATGTATTGAGTGTTGCATTTGAAAAATATTTGGTAAACATAAATTTAAAGTATTTATAATTTCCTTTTTGTTTGCCATGTGTACTTGCAGTGAGATGACACCTCACATCCAAGTGCTAGGGGACATCCTCTCCCCGAATTAATGTAGTGGTCTTCGAAACTTATTCCCTAAATCCTCACACCAAGGTATTTAGATGACTTTATGGATTTTCCCTTATGTGTGTATATGTTTCATATACATTTGATATAAAAATCACTAACATGAGTTAAAGGCCACACCCAACTAAAGAATGAAGACTTAGAAATTTATATAACTTTATAAGTAGCATAGTATATTATAATGATAAACAACAGATGACTCCCGGTTGACCACCTAATCACCTATATAAAAATAAAGTGCTAAAGAAGAGGGATTACAAAAAGAATCACATCTTTAGTGGAAACCAACTCCTAGATTACTATATTAACTCTACACTTTTGTGGCACATGCTTAACAATCTTTGTTTTGCAACAAAACATACAACATCCATCTAAAAACTTTAAAATTAATGTCTATCTTTAATTGCTTGATTTTAATTGACAACCAGCAATCCAAGCACCTTGGCCCTAGTGGATTAGTAATATTTTAATGTATCTAGACACTTCTTAACCCATTAGGATCCAACATCTTATATGGTCAATCTTGTTATGCATGTATGCATTTTAGAACTTTATATGTTAGATTTCTCAATTTATTATGTAATACATAAACAAAATATTGAATTTATTTTGTGTTTAGTAAAGAGGAAAAGGTATGTAACACTATTTTGAATGTTGGTATAGGAATTCTAATATTGAAGTTTATCTTCATAAGAATTTAAATCTAGTCGCAAACTAGTCGAATATAAAATTTGGAACCAAAGAGAGGTTGCCGACCAACATAGACTAGAATTGAAACAACATGCTTAGAAACAAGTACCACATGTAAAAATTGGGATTATTCTTTCCCCTTTGATGTAAGCAACAAAAAATAGCACGTTCGCATTGAACATTAAAGAACTATGGATTTAGAAATTTTGGCACATGAAGGTTGAATTATGAACATCATTTCAAGGTTGAACATGCCTAAATAAAGAGGACATTACCAAGTTGCCTAAATAAAGAGGAAATTACCAAGTTAGAAACTATCATATCTTCTTAGATGAAGTATATAAACAATTACTAGTGAAGGCTAACCAAATAATAGGTGGAGGAGTCTTATTAGCATGATTTTTGTCCACATTATGCATGGGATTTATTTTTAGACAATTAAAAAAATAAAAGGATACAAAGAAAGATTATTTTTGGTGGCAACGACTTGACCTGTAAATCAAAATGTTAAATCATATGGGGTGAAACATAATGTAAAGTATTTTACATGCAACAACTTATTACCTAGATCCTTGATGTTAAAGGGTGGTCAAGAAGTCAATGTAGAGATTATGGATAGTTTGTACAAGTGAAAGGATAGTGTATCCATTGTATATGAGGTGATATTGTTAAATTAATCTCCAAATAGATAGAAGAAGCAATTAGACAAATCCATTTTTTACATGGTCAGTAGAACCATCAAAAACATGTGGATGTTCAAGATCAAATTTTCAAAGGTCTAGGTATGCACTACATATACTTGTGAAATAATTGGAGTAATTTTGAATATATTCATTCAAACATAAGAACAAATTACCAAATTAATAATTTCCATACGGAAACACACAAGTCATGCATTGTTGGCCCTAGGAAAAGAAAACCAAAATAATGATCAGAAATATGAAGATTTCAGTCGCAAGATGAGGAAAAACTATGACGGAAGGAGCCGCAATAGAAGTGGAATAAAGCAAGTCGAAAGGTAGAGTTTGAATTATTTTGGGTAAAGGGGTACTTAGAATAAAAGATTGCTTTTAGTAATAAAGCATGATTGTATTTTGGGCTGATAGTGCCTATTTCTAGATGTAGATGAATGTATTAAAATAGAAAGACATCATGCTGAATGACAATTGAGAGTCATTCGATGGTTGGATCAAGATTTGTAAAATAAGAAAATCTTATAAAAGCATAAACCCGAGATGTCGACGAGTTGATCGATCATAGAGAGAGTTTCTTAGTCAGATAATTGATCTAGGCTGTGTGTGGATCAACCATTCCGAGAAAGAGGGATAAAGACCAAAATCAAAGAGAATGAGATGAGAGAAGAATGTATGAATTGTAAAGAAGATCTAAAGAAGAGTTTACAATCTGAGTCGACAGACCAAAGGTGCCAAACCATTTCTCATGCCAGATGAAGAGCACTTTCTGGTTTTCTCCGGATGGGTTTCCACGTTATATCTTCTCTCTATGCATATTTGATGTTTATGTTTGTCTCGAATGCATATTTGATGTACATCAGTCTATCTGAATGTGTCACACATACTTTATTGTGAATAAAATTATATATTTGTTGTGCATCGAATGAGTTAAAAATGTGTTAATGCTTTATGTTATATGTTGTTATATATGTCAAAAAATTGATTGAAGGTTATCTTGAATGAATGAATGAAAGCATAAGTATAAATCCCAGTTTTGCTCGAGTGTTGTGATAGTATTGTAAGAGTGAAATCCCTGCTATAATTGCAGAAACTTGGTTCTAGTAGTTCCCATAAGATATGTCGGGTGAGACCTCATCTGCGTCACAGGTGTTGTTGATAGAGTTATCCTTGTTCAAGTTGATATATTGGGTACTGTTAACGAACAAAGGATCTGAACCTGGGTCTTCTGAAAGTAATCCAACAAATGGTTCTATTGCAATGATTGTATGGACTCAATCCCAGGTACAAAGAAAACGTTAAGACATAATTAGATTGAATGATGGATGCGAACATTATAGAACCTCTTGAAGAATCCGAGTGGATCAGCCCGATGGTAATACACGATAAGAAAACTACTTGTGAAGTGTGTATCTACGTCGATCTAAGGAAGATGAATGATTCGTTCTTGTATGACCCATTTCTGACTCTATTTATAGATGAAGTATTGGAGTGTGTTGGGGGTCAAGAATTCTATTAATTTACTAATGGGTTCTTTGGTTACCATCATATCATAATTGCGAAGGAAGATTGACACAAAAAAACCTTTGTGATGAAGTGGGGATGTTTCTAGTATATAGTAATGCCCTTTGGACTCAAGAATGCTCCTGCTATATTTTCGAGGATATTTGTGGCTTCTTTCAAATATTTTATTCATTATTTTCTTGAAGTCTACTTCGATGTCTGTACGATATTTGGGCTCATAAAATATCATATTGAAATCCTCAGAATGATGTTGGAATGATGTAGACAATACGAGATTTCCCTTAACTTAAATAAATGCAATTTTTGTCCTCCTTTTGGAATTCTTTTGGGTCATGTGGTTTCTCGGGATGGTATATTGGTTGATCCTGCTAAAATTGTGATCATTCTCGATCTACCACCACCTTCAACAGTAAAGCGGCTAAGAATGACTTTGGGACATACAAGGTACTAGAGGAAATTTATTAGAGGATACATAGAGGTGCCTGCTCCTATGGAGAAATGATTGAAGAAGGATTTTAGGTTTTAGTGGAAGGAAAAATGCCAAGAGAGTCTATATGTCTCGAGGAATAAGATGGTTACAAAACCCATACTAAGTTTTCCAGACTGGAAGAAAGAGTTTCACGTCCATGTTGATGCGTCATCTATTGGGTATTGTACTTGCACAACCATATGATGGATCTATTGATCATCCCATCACATTTGATAGCATAAAATTATCAACATCAGAGAAGAACTATACATGACCAAAATAGAATACTTAACTATTGTACAATGTGCTTCAAATGCTTTGACACTATTTGTTAGGATGACATTTCATGATGTACACAGACCATTTTACATTGAAATATCTGGTCAATAAGCCAGTGTTGCGAGGGGAGATTTGTTGATGGATTCTCCTCTTCTAGGAATTTGACTTTGAGATCATTGTTAAACCAGGTCGACTAAATTCAAGACCAAACCATCTGTCGAGGCTAGAAAGTGGATAAGAACTTGGTAATATCGAGGATAATCTTCTTGATGCACAAATAATTGCAGTCAAGATGTTTGATGATCATTATAGAGATATTATATAATTGTTGAGTACAAGAAATGCACTAGTCGGATTCACTATAGTGTAGAAGAAACAATTAGTTGTATGAGCTGCAGATTTCTAGTTGATCCATGGACACTTATAAAATATGGGACCAGATGAAATTCTTCTTCATTGTGTATTGAAACATGAGTGACCAATGATATTGAATGAAGCACATGATGGTGTCGTACGAGGCCGTTATGCTGGGAATGCTATAGTTCAGAATACATTACAAGTAGGATTGTTGTGGCCTACTTTACATGCGGATGCTCGAGACTATTGTCACAGCTGTGATATCTTCCAGAGAACTGGAAAATCGTGGCGACGAGTTGAAATGTCGCTAGTACCTCAGATAAATTTACATGCATTTTGACAAATGGGTTGTTGAGTTTTTTGGACCTATTAATCCAACAAGAAAGTGAACATGTGCATGATACATTATCACTACGATCGATTAGCGTCAGTAAAGGTTTCTATTGCTATGACCACTACTATATTTTTGTTTGACAATGTAGTGACCCGATTTGGATGCCCAAAGATTTTGATAAGTAATAAGGGAACACACTTTGTCAATCAATAGATCAACAAATTAACTGATGAATTCCAGATTCAACACCAGAAGACGACGTTGTATCATCCACAAGAAAATGGTGTTGTCAAGGCCTTTAATAAAATCCTGGAGAACACATTTATGAATATTTGTAATGTTCAAAGAGATGATTGGGATCAAAAAATATCTGCAGTGTTATGGGCATATCGCACCACCTATAAAAATTTGATAGCCCAAACTCCATTTCGACTGGTTTATGGATAAGAGATTGCCATGCCAATGGAATATATTGTACCCAATATAAGGATAGATATTGGGCATTTATTTCTCTTTCTCTTTCTCTTTCTCTTTCTCCCTTTCTTCTTTCNCAATAATATTTTATGATTATTATTTTATTGTTTTTTGTTTATTGATATTATCTAAATACAAATAATTTTAAAAGTAAATATTTGATGTAAAATCGGTGGCCTTTTTCAATATTGCATAAGTAAAATTATGTCAATGAATTAGTCAATATTTATCACTCTCTATGTTATTTAAAATAATGGTTAAAAAGGGATCATTCAAATATTTGCTTATTGGATTTAGCTTAGGTGGTTGTGAGGAATGATTGTTACCATCTATACCTAGAATTAATTCTTGTAAGTGACATGATGCTCTTGTTAAGCCCCCGTGTATGACTATATAATGATGGAGTAGATTATGCAATTCCTACCATACCTTAATTCTATCCTTGATTGTATTGACTATGTAGTGTTTGAACGGTTGACAATGTAATGATTGAGTAGACTATATACCATTTCTATGGAACAACAAGTTAAAAAATTCATAATTGTTTTTATTATTATTGGACTTTTAAAATGCTTATAGGATTTGTTTGAAAACATTTGTTTTGCATTATTAAATTGATTTGGTATGTTATTTTATTAAGTGTTTAAATTTTTTATTTATTTAGATATTTAAATATAATTATTAAATTTATATAAGATGTTAGTTTTATTGAGATATTTATAGTTTTATTTATTTATATATTTAAATGTTTTTATTTTATTTTATAATATGTAAAGTTTTTATTTATTCTTATTGTTAAAATTTATATATATTTATATATTTTTTTAAATGAGAATTTATTTGTATATATTTGTTTATGAAATATTTTTAGAGTCTATATAGTTTAAACATTACCAAAGATATAGTTGATGTACAATTATTATTGTGAATAGAAATTTAGCTATTGTTTCCTTACATTTATGTCTATCAATGTTTATGATTGATGTAAATGGTGTAATTCTTATTATGAATTCAAGTTTAGCTATTGTTTCTTCACATTTGTGTCTAGCAATGTTTATTAATTGATGTAGTTGATGTAATTCTTATTATTAATTGATATTTAGCTATTATTTCTTATATCTATGTCTATCAATATTTATAGAGGCTCACAACAAATAGTAATCTCATTTTCATTGTAACAAGAATACACGCTCACTACTAAATTAAAAATGTACATGCATCTTTAAGTAAGCACATAGTTTCTTTTCAAATAAGTTTGTCACCCCATCCCACCCACAAATACACTCAAACATCCACTTAACTATATACTATGTCCATTAGAAGCATGCATTTATTATGAATGCGTCTGCTTTTATCTTTGTTTAAATAAGAAAAAAAAAAAATATGGCAGTTACAGTTTTTATTAAGCTCTAAAAGCAAGCATTTATTATGAATGCCTCTGCTTTTATCTTTTTATAAGTAGGCAAAAAAAATGGCAGTTACGGTTTTTATTAAGCTCTCCCAAATCTACTTACGTTTTTTACAATGAGCTAACACAAGCGCATTCTATGGCAAGCTACTATCATCTAGGAAGCTAAAGTCATCCATTAAGATTTTCAAGCTGCATTGCATATAAGTTTTATTTGTTTTACCATTTTCATAATTTTTATATTTCATAAATTTTTAAATTTTTTGAAAATTTATTGTTAGGGTGAAATAGTTTTTATTTATCAGACCCAATGAAAAATCAAAGTTTAGATTAGCTTAGGAACTTAATAATATAAGGTTCATCTCATTTTCAATGAAATGATCACATGCCTTGATATTATTGTTCCTCCCATTCACTATGCCCATGGTTAATTATCTTATATATTTGAAGATAGGAGGAGCATGAGAGAGTTTTACTCAAGTGCAATTAGTAACGAAGAAATTAAAAGATCGAATATAACCAAAGAATCCATTGTTTGATTGTTCATTAACCCTAAACCAATCACCTAATATGAGAAATATGTGTCATTACATGGACTGACCTACACATTCCAACCATGGAGAGATCATTGGATGGATCGATAGTTTATGGTATTTGATAAAACTCCCTACAATAATAGGGAGGTTCCCTTGTATTTTCTTTGAAAATTATGGGTTGAGCTCATTCTTGGTTATCATGTCAATTATTTTGACATTGGTGAATTCTAGAGGGTTGGTCTTAGTTTAGCTCAAGATCAAGCAAATTCTATATGTAACCCACTAATAGGACCTCCTAGTATTAGGGCATGTCGAACCCCCCACTTGTCACATGCAACCTCATCTTAGAGATATGTTTCGAGTCATTAGTACTAAGATATCATCCTTGACATGTAGTCTATCCTAGCATAGTTCATTTGTAGCATCTTCCCAACTAGAGACATCACCATAGGATGGTATTCCAAACCAATTTCTCTTCATCAATGCTACGACATTATAGAGATACTTCTCATAACTTGAGAGAGGATCCTATTTTGGATAGTTTCTTGGATGAAGTTAGCATGAAATAATTTTTATAATTTAATTGCTTATGTATTTAGTGTTGCATTTGAAAAATATTTGGTAAACATAAATTTAAAGTATTTATAATTACCTTTTTGTTTGCCATGTGTATTTGCAGTGAGATGACACCTCACATCCAATTGTTAAGGAACATCATATCCATGAATTAATGTAGCGGTATTTGAAACTTATTCAGTGAAATGGCTTGGCATTGGTTACCCAGTCAATGAAATGGATAGGCATTGGTTATTTTAATGTTGTGGTGCATCCAGAATGATAGATTAACATTTTTTTTATATTTGTGCACATGTGATTTGAGGCTTGTAGAAACTTTGCTACCTTTCGATGCACAACCTGAAGAGCACTGGAAGGGGTGGGTATACTCTAGGGACTATATAGTAGAGAAGAGGTACCACCCTTGTGTGGGGTGTGGAACGTCTTGTGGGTGCCATAGTTGTCTGAAGTCAAAGAGGGATATAAAAATTACTAACATCAGTTAAAGGCCACACCCAAATAAAGAATGAAGACCTAGGAATTTATATAGTTTTCTAAGTAGCATAGTACATTCCAAAATCAATTATATAATAATGAAAATCTACACATGACTCCTGGTCAACCACCTAATCACCTATATAAAAATAAAGTGCTAAAGAAGAGGGAACAAAAAAAATCGCATCCTTAGTGGAAACCAACTCCTATATTACTATATTAACTCTACACTTTTGTTGCACATGCTTAATGATCTTTGTTTTGCAACAAATCATACAACATCCATCTAAAAACTTGAAAATTAAAGTCTATCTTTAACTGCTTGATTTTAATTGACAACCAACAATCCAAGCACCTTGGCCCTAGTGGATTAGTAATATTTTAATGTATCTGGACACTTCTTAACCCATTTGGATCCAACCTCTTGTATGGTCAATCTTGTTACGCATGTATGCATTGTAGAAGTTTATCTATTGGATTTCTCAATTTATTGTGTAATAGAGAAACCAAATATTGAATTTCTTATGTATTTATTAAAGAGGAAAAGGTCCATAACACTATTTTTAATGTTGGTAGAGGAATTGTGATATTTAAGTTTATCTTCATAAGAATTTAAATCTAGTTGCAAACTAGTCGAATTTAAACTTTGGAACCAAAGAGAGGTTTCCAACCAACATAGACTAGAATTGAAACAAAATGCTTAGAAACAAGAACCACATGTTAAAAATGGGATTATTATTTCCCCTTCAATTTAAACAACAAAAAATACCATGTTCACATCGAACATTAAAGAACTATGGAATTGGAAAATTTTGTCACACAATGGTTGAACAATGAGCATCATTTCAAGGTTGAACATGCCTAAATAAAGAATCACATCTTCTTGGATGAAGTATATAAACAATTAATAGTGAAGGCTAACCAATAGTAGGTTTAGGAGTCTTGTTAGCATGATGTTTGTCCACATTATGCATGAGATTTATTTTTAGACAACCGAAAAATAATAGGATACAAACAAAGAGTATTTTTTGTGGCAACGACTTGACTTGTAAATCAAATTGTTAAATCATATGGGGTGGAATATAATGTAAACATTTTACATACAATACAACCTATTACCTAGTTCCTTGATGTTAAAGGGTGATCAAGAAGTTAATGCAGATATTATGGATAGTTTATCCATTGTATATGAGGTGATATTGTTAAATTCGTCTCCAAATAGATAGAAGAAACAATTAGACAAATCCATTTTTTACATGGTCGGTAGAAACATAAAAAACATGTGGGGGTTCAAGATCAAATTTTCAAAGGTCTAGGTATGCATTACATATACTTGTGAAATAATTGGAGTAATTTTGAATATATTCATTTAAACATAAGAATAGATTACCAAATTAATAATTGCCATATGGAAACACACAAGTCATCCATTGTTGGACCTAGGAAAAGACAACCAGAATAATGATCAAAAATATAAATATTCTGGTCGCAAGATGAGGAAAAGCCATGTCGGAAGGAGCCACGATAGAAGTGGAATAAAGCGAGTTGAAAGGCAAAGTTTGACTTATTTTGGGTAAATGGGTCGTTAGACTAAAAACTCGCTTTTAGTAATAAAGCATGATTGTATTTTGGGCCGATAATGCCTATTTTTAGATGTATATGAGTGCATTAAAATAGAAAGACATCCTATCGAATGACAGTTGAGAGTCAGTCGACGGTTGGATCAAGAATTGTAAAAGAATAAAATCTTATAAAAGCATAAACCCAAGCTGTATGTGGGTTGACTGATCATAGATAGAGTTTCTTAGTCATAGAATCAATGCAAGCTGTGTGCAGATCAACCATTGAGAGAAGGAGAGAGACCAAAATCAGAGAGCATGAGACGAGAGAATAATGTATGAATTTTAAAGAATATCTAAATAAGAGTTTACAAGTTGAGTACGTAAACAAAAGGTTCTAAACCAATTCTCATGCTAGATGAAGAGAACTTTGTGGTTTTTCCCATATGTGTTTCCACATTATATCTTGTCGCTATGCATATTTGATGTTTATGTTTGTATTGAATGCATATTTGATGTAAGTGATTCTATCTGAATGTGTTGCACATACTTTATTGTGAATAAAATTATATATGTGATGCGCATCGAATGAGTTAAACATGTGTTAATGATTTATGTTATATGTTACTATATATGCCGACAGATCGATAGAAGGTTATCTTGAATGAATGAATGAAGACATAAGTATAAATCCCAGTTTCGATCGAGTGTTGTGATAGTAGTATAAGAGTGAAATCCCCGATATAACTACAGAAACCTTGTTATGGAAGTCCTAATAAGATATGTCAGGTGAGACCTCATCTGTGTCGTAGGTGTTGCTAATAGAGTTCTTCTATGTCAAGATGATATATTGGGCATTGTTGATGAACAAAGGATATGAACTTGGGTATTCCAAAATTAAGCCAACAAATGGTTTCGTTGCAACGACCATATCGACTCAATCCCAAGTACAAATAAAAAGTTAAGAAATAATTAGATTGAATGTTGGATGCTAGCATTATAGAACCTATTGAAGAATCCGAATGGATCATCGCGATGGTAGTACAAGATAAGAAAATTGTTGGTGAAGTGTGTATCTTCATCGAAATAAGGAAGATGAATGATGCCTGCTTGCATGACCAATTTCTAACACCATTTACAGATGAAGTATTGGAGAGTTTTGGGGGTCAAGAAGTCTATTCATTTACTGATGGGTTCTCTAGTTACCATCATATGAGAATTGTAAACGAAGATCGACACAAAAAAACCTTTGTGACGGAGTGGAGATGTTTCCAATATATAGTAATTCCCTTTGGACTCAAGAATGCTCCTACTACATTTTCCTGGATAGTCATCGCTTCTTTCAGATATTTTATTCATAAGTTTCTTGAAGTCTACTTCGATGTCTAGATGGTATTTGGGCTCATAAAGATCATATTTAGAGCCTCGAAATGATGTTGGAATGATGTAGACAGTACCATATTTCCCTTAACTTAAAGAAATGCATTTTTTGTGCTCCTTTTGGAATTCTATTGGGTCATGTGGTTTGTCGCAATGGTATACTAGTCGATCATGTTAAAATTGCAATCATTGTCGACCTACCATCACCTACGACAATAAATTATCTAAGAACGACTTTGGGAAATACAAGGTACTATAGGAAATTTATCAGAGGATATGCAGAGGTGACTGATCCTATGGAGAAATTGTTGAAGAAGGATGTCAAGTTTCAGTGGACTGAACAATTCCAAGAGAGTCCGTATGTCCTAAATAATAAGATGGTTACAACACCCATACTAATTTTTCCAGACTGGAAGAAAGAGTTTCACATCCATGTTGATGCGTCATATATCGCGTTAGGTGTTGTAATTGCACATACATGTGAAGGATCTATTGATCACCCATCACATTTTCTAGAATAAAATTATCAAAAATAGATAAGAACTATACCATGACCGAAAGAGAAGGATTAACTATGGTATATGTGCTTCAAGAGTTTCGACACTATTTGCTAGGAAGACATTTCAAGATGTACACAGACCATTTTGCATTGAAATATATGGTCAATAAGCCAGTGTTGTGGGGGAATATTTCTCGATGGATTCTCCTCTTCCAGGAATTTGACTTTGAGATAATTGTTAAACTAGGTAAATCAGGAATACACCATCTGTCGAGGCTAGAAAGTGGAGAAGAACCTGGTAATATTGACGATAGTCTTCCCAATGCACAATCCTTTGCAGTCAAGATGTTTGATGATCATTATAGAGATATTATACAATTCTTGAGTATATGAAATGCACCAATCGGATTCACTACAACGTAGAAGAAACAATTAGTTCTACGAGCTTCATATTTCCAATTGATCCCTAGACATTTATACAAAATGGGACCAGATTAAATTCTTCGTCACTCTATATTGGAACATGAGTGACCAATTATATTGAATGAAGCACATTCCAATGTCACACAAGGCCATTATGTCGAGAAATATACAATGCAAAAGATATTACAAGCAGGATTTTTGTGGCCTACTTTGCATGAGGATGCTTGAGATTATTGTCACAATTGTGATATTTTCCAGAGAATTGGAAAACTGTGGCGATGAGATGAAATTTCACTAGTACCTCAGATAAATTTAGATGGACTTGAAAAATGGGTTGTTTATTTTTTCCGGCTTGTTAATCCACCAGGAAAGCTAACAGGTGCACGATACATTATCACAGCGACCAATTACTTGACTAGATGGGATGAAGCAATGCCAGTCAAGGTTTCTATTGCTATGACTGCTACCAAATTTTGTTTGACAATGTAGTGACCCAATTTGGATGCCCAAATATTTTGATAAGTGATCAGGGCACACACTTTGTCAATCAATTGATTTATAGATTAACTAAATAATTCAATATTCAACATCGGAATACGACGTTGTATCATCCACAAGCAAATGGTGTTATCGAGGCCTTCAATAAAATCCTGGAGAACGCATTGACAAATATTTGTAATTTTGAAAGAGATGATTAGGATAAAAAAATATATGCATTGTTATGTGCATATCACACCACCTGTAAAACGTTGATAGTCCAAACTCAATTTTGACTAGTTTATGGATAAGAAATTGTCATTCCAATGGAATATATTGTACCCAGTCTAAGGATAACTACGATTACTGAAATGACTGATGTTGGTTTTGTTGAAGAGAGATTATTGCAGCTAGTCCAGTTGGAGGAAGAGCGCTTTGTGGCAGGCTATCATCCGAATGACGAAAAGGTGTGACATAAATCTTAGCACGAACAACGTATCAAGAATAAGCAATTTCACATTAGAGATTTTGTTCTTCTGTACAAGAGTAAGTTTTTAAAGCATCCTAGAAAGCTTAGAACAGATTGGATAGGACCTCATATTGTCATTCATATCACTTAAGGAGGAGCAGTGAAATTATAGAATTTAGATGGAACACCTTTCAACGGATTGGTGAATGGAATTCGGCTCAAGCCTTACTTGGATAGGCGCAATTTGGTCGACTGAGAAGTGAAAAAAAAAGAGAAAATAAAAAGAAAAATATAAAATGTTACAAATTTATAAAAAAAATTATGAGTGTTATTTATACAAAAATTAGGAGTGTTTTTGTTTTAAGTTTATGAGTGTTTGGTCACAGACTCTCTATTTGTTGTAGAAGAAGAAAAAGTGTCGTAGACTTTTTGTCTATCGCAGAAGATGAAAAAGTGTCGCAAACATTTTGTTTGTTGGAGAGAAAGAAAAATGTTGCATAATATTTGTCTAGCGGTGAAAAAATAAGAGTTATCACAGACTATCCATGTGTCGAAGTAAATAACTATTGTCATAGGCTTTATGCCTATCACAAGAAGAGAATTTCTTTCACTCAATTAATTTTGGTCGCAAGTTACAATTAGCTAGCATTTAATGTGAGAACGAGGGAGATTTTGGCAATGTTCTTTTTTGTCACTTCTACCATTAATGCACAATAAATATCGTTGAGATGACGGGCGAAGTGATGGTTTGATTGGAAATTTCCTTGCAATTGTTAGAAAGATTGCTCCATGTGACGGAAATTGTTGCCACCTTTCCATTTATGACAAGATCGTGTGAATGAAGGAATTAGTGGAAGAGTAACCGTATATCATCTTTGCACCAAATTTTGTCATTTCATTACATCCGACTGATCATGCTGAATTTTTTTTCTACAACCATAAGAGCCGAAGCTATTGTTCATAGAATATTGTCATTTTCGTCTCCAGTATGAGCACTATCCAAGAATCGGGTCTTGAGATTCCGTCTCCTACACCAATTATTGAAGACACCACAAAGTGGTCTCACAGTCATTAAGAGATGCAGAACCCATTTCACAGTCCCCAGTGATTCCTCTAGGTGTTTTACAACTAGACCTTGCCGATACAGCAAAGAGGAAATGTTCTTTTAGTTGAAAACCATGAGCAACAATACCTCCACCAGATGATGACACAATAGGATTTGCATCCATGTTGATGTATTCTGTCCTATTGAGGCTAATAGATGCGCCTAAGGTTAGAATTGGTAAAACTTATAGATATCCATTGGCCGCACCAACAATACCTAAAGGAGTTTCAATAATAACAAATATCATCCCCAATCTACATAAAATGCGATTTGTCGACCATGCCCTATGCAAATTCCCAAAACTATCAATGGACAGATACTTAACTTCTGTATGAGAAATAGAGGATGGACCTATCCACATAGTTCCAATGGAATGGGCGAGATGATTGGATAAATTAGGTATGCTGTCACTGGTGCACATGCCACATTTTGGTTGCACAACAGAAGTGAATTCCTATGTCAATAATTTGCTCATATGTTTCTAGGGTGTTTGTCTATGGCTCGACTAGAAATATTTTAGTGGATGTTGAGCTGATAGTGTTGACCACAGTACTCTCTCTTGCAGGAGTCGACCCAACACCATTCTTCATAGAAAAATATCAAGATACAACTTTGACAAATAGAATGAAGGACAAGTATGAGTTGACAAGGCATAAAAGAGGATTTGCAATCATCTCTATCAACGACATGAACATTTGGTTCACAGCTAAGGTTCTATCCAACAAGCTACTTAGAAAAATGTGACCGAAACGAAATACCACCAGAACAATTGCCGTGAGAGAGTAGTGTGCAGTGGGTATCCATATCAACTGGTCTACCTATATTCTATATGAGTTGTTAGCATATGCTAAAGAAGTACAGGAAAAGGGTAGCACCCTTCACTATTCTTGGTTATTAGTTTTTATTTGTTTTGTCGCATGGGTGGAAATGCTAAACTACCAAGGGGTAGATGTTGTTGTCCCATGCTGAGGATATTGATACCAGAATATCAGGTTTGACAAAGAGAAACTTGAGTGGTAGAGAGATAAAAATGTTGAATTCTTTTTACAAGGATAGGCCCTTTGGTATTATATTAGGAAGCAATCCAAAATCACCAAGGAATCTATCAAATGATTTTGGAATGTTATAATATTTTTGGTCAGGGCCCATCACCTCTTTTTGGATCCATGGCATGACCCACAGAAGAAATGTTTGGCCACACAATTTCAACTCTTTGATGTTGAAATTGACGCAATTGTTTTGGATTGGTAGGTAGAGTGGAAGGTTCCTATCACATATGATCAATTATCTACAAAATAAGAACCATGAGAGGATGCCCCATTGACAAATAAGAATGGAAACTATGGAGGAGATCCACCAATGGAAGAAAATATAGAAATCTCCCCCCCTCATAGTCAATATGAATCCAGCTTGACCCCAACAGATACAGAGTTGGGGGATAAGAGAAAGAATTTAGAGAAGCATGAGAAGAGCCAAAATAAGAGGAAAGTTGACAAGTCATTTGGAGTTTTCAGCCTTACCAATGATGATTACACACTTTTGACAGAAACAATGGAAGAAGTCGCCAAGGAAAGTTCCCAAAAAATGGATGAGCGGCATACAAAATTGATAAGCAACATAACTGATTTACTACAAACACTTTGATTGCACTTAAATAAGTCAGAGTGGTAGTTTACCAAACTCCATAGTTGATTGTGTCGCTGGACCAAGATGACCCATCTGAAGAGTGAATTGTTGAGGCATCATCGATGACTCCACCAACAAAAATTCACATAGTCGATCAAGCACTTGATTTGGGAATATCAGAGCTAAATACCATGGTCAAGGACCTTGGTCATATCACTATGGATTTTCCTGTGGTATCAATGTATGAATTACATGCTATAATAGTCTGTAGTGGCAGAAATCAAGACCAGAGAATGTGTGTTTCTTAATTAGGTCAAATCATCACTCACAATAGTTAAGATGTTGAAGAAAATGGTCCATTACAAAGATCACCAAGCAAAACAATACTAAGAGGACATGCATCGACTAGATGCAGTCACTTGTTACACTTGCTTGTAGAAATTTTGTGGATGAAGGCATCCCAACATAAATGTTTCAGAAGCCAAAGTATTTTAACTTGGCAGAGTAACTGAGAACCTCTGTAAGCGGATCACAAAGTTGGAATCACAGATGAAGGACATTACACCTCGATAGTTACTAGTAGAACAAAGAAAATAAACAACTGAGGCTACGACGAATATTGAAGAAGCAGAGGCACTTTGTGCCAGAGAGATCGAGCAAGTTTCTTAGTCATGGGAAGCTTTGAACAATGATGAAGAGTTGGAACAAGTAACATAGAAGTTGCATACTACTGAGGAAGACTTCAATAAAATAAAAAATTATCTAAAGAATCTTACAACGATTGAAAACATGAGGAAGGATGCTGATCTAAAAAAATTACAGCAGCAGGTTGTAATACTGTGAACCCATCAGAAGAAAAGAACCGACCAGGTCGCAGAGTTGTAGGAATAAGAATATATAGTTACATGTATCATTCAAACTGTACATGAAAATGTGTGACAAGCCTTGGGTTTGACAGGACTGGCAACTCCAGAACACATTAGTTTCGAATTTATGGAAAAACTAGAGACAATGTAGGATGAAGTGCGATAGGAAACCAAAAAAGTAGTGAAAATATTTCAATATTTTCTAAGCAAGGTCACACTAATGGATATATCAGATTGATGTGGCTTGGGGTGATGCATAAGTGAGTATTGGGGGACTATTGGCCCTAGGAAAAGAGAACCAAAATAATGATCGTAAAGATGAATAATCCAGTCACAATACAAGGAAAATCCGTGACGGAAGGATCTGCAACAGAAGTGGAATAAAGCAAGTTGAAAGGCAGAGTTTGACTTATTTATGGTAAAGGGGTAGTTATACTAAAAGATTTATTTTAGTAATAAATAATGATTGTATTTTGGGTCGATAGTGCCTATTTTTATATGTAATTGAATGTATTAAAATAGAAATACAACCTATTGACTAATAGTTGAGAGCCAGTCGATGGTTGGATCAATAATTATAAAAGCAAAAAATCTTATAAAAGCATAAACCAAATATATGTGTAGGTTGATCGATCATAGAGAGAGGTTCTTAGTCAAAGAATCGATCTAGGATGTGTGTGGATCAACCATTTAGAGAAACAGGGAGAGAGACCAAAATCAGAGAGCATGAGATGAGAGAAGAATGTATGAATTGTAAAGAAGATCTAAAGAAGAGTCTACAAGATGAGTGCGTAGACCAAAGGTGCCAAACCAATTCTGATTCCATATGAAGGGCACCTTTGGGGGTTTTCCTGGATGGGTTTCCATGTTATATCTTGTCTTTGCGCATATTTGATGTTTATTTTTGTGTCGAATTAATATTTGATGTAAATGAGTCTATCTGAATGTGTTGCAAAGACTTTATTATGGATAAAATTATATATGTGTCACGCATCGAATGAATTAAACATGAGTTAATGGTTTATGTTATATGTTTTTATATATGTCAACATATTGATAGAAGGTTATATTGAATGAATGAATGAAAACAAAAGTATACATCTCAGTTTCAGTCGAGTTCCATGATAATATTATTGTTAGATTTTTTAACATTAAGCTTAGCATAACATTAGGATCTTTAACTGAGAGAACAACAAGCACAACAATCAAACACAAGAGACAATGGACACATTGTTTTTCCTCGTGGAAACCATAAATGGAGAAAACCCCGCAACTTCCTCAGAGATAGAATCAGTACCAAAGTAAAACCCAAAAACAATAAGTGATCTCCCGACAGTAATAACCTTCTTTGTATCTAGCCCCAGTGTCTTCTCCTTCCTCAACTATGCGCTACACTTGAGTGTGTGTGAGATGTGTTCTAAATAGAGAGTCCAGCTCTCTATTTATACTAATCCTGCATGACTAAAACCCTACTAGGGCTGACCTCTCTAGGAGAGTCTAATAACCCTAGTGCCCTGAAACTGCGGGGACTTTAACCCTTAGACAATAGGAGGGTTACCCACAATGACTTGACATGACTTGTTTACAATTTAGATCCTCTCGATAGGAGCATCAAGGCATGACATCACACAAGTACATCCTGGAATAAACATTGGGTTACAATAGATGAGAAATACAAGTGAATACATTCCAAAGTTACAATTACATCAACACTCCCTCTTAACTAGGAAGGTATTCTCTCGACACAATTTTCATCACTGGTCTTCTTCTCTAGATCATCTCATCATATGTATCTTCAAGTCATCTTCATCTTCATATCTGGATCATCACTTGATTTGGATCATCATCACTGGATCTAGATCATCACTGTTGGATCATCATCACTGGATCATCACGGGTGCTATCTCATGATTTTTCTCGTCACAGGAAGTTCTACAAAGCCAGCCCTTTTTCATGCTAGTTGCAGGCCTAGCCTCCATGTAGGTCTTCTTCAATGCTTATATCTAACACCAAGTCATAATGGCCCATCCGGCACTTACATCTGACCTACTCGTCAGAAAGGCACACCCAGCACTCACATTTGATCATGTAGGAACCAATCCTATAATCACATCAGAAAGGCCCATCACTCACATTCACCAACATGATAGGACACACCTACTATCATCTATGAAAAGGCTCAGCACTTACAACCATCAGCATGATAGGACACAACTACTATCATCTGTGGAAGGGCACAACACTCACATCCACCAACATGGTAGGACACACCTACTACCATCTGTGGAAAGGCACAGCACTTACAATCACTAGCATGGTAGGAAACACCTACTACCATATGTGAAAAGGCACAGCACTTACAATCACCAGCATGGTAGGACACACCTACTACCATTTGTGAAAAGACGTAGCACTTATAATCACCAACATGGTAGGACACACCTACTACCATCTGTGAAAAGGAGCAACACTCACATCCACCAGCATGATAGGACACACCTACTATCATCTGTGGAAAGGCTAGCACTCACATCCACCAGCACAATAGGACACACCTACTATCATCTTTGGAAAGGCTCTGCACTTACATCTGATCATGTGGGAACACATCCCTCAGTCACATTAGAATGGCTCTCAGTCCCAAACTGAGGATTCTTGGTACCTCACCAGGTAGCTCCATTCCAAGAATGGCGGTAGCCCTTATATCTGACACCAAGTCAGAATGGCCAACACTCACATCTGACATGGAAGGAACCTAATATTTTAGCCATGACAGAATGGCTCATCCCTTACATCTGATCAAGTGGGAACACATCCCTCTATCACATCAGAATGGCCATGCACTCATATCTGGTCATGTGAGAACACATCCCATAGTCATATCAGAACAGCCCTCAGTCCCAGACCAAGTATTCCTAGTACCTCACCAGGCAGCTCCATTCCAAGAATGACAATAGCCCTTATATATGATCATGTAGGAACCAATCCTACAGTCATATTAGAATGGCTCAACACTCATATCTGCATGGAAGGAACCAATCCTCTCACCATGACAGAATGGCTTAGCCCTTACATCTGACCTACTGGTCAGAATGGATTACGGATTCAACACTAATATCTGACATGTAAGGAACCAATCCTCTCACCATGACAGAATGGCTCAGCCCTTACATCTGACCTACTCGTCAGAATGGCTATGGGTCTCATCATTTTCCCTTGGAGGAAACCTCAATCTGGAGAACACCAAGATTCCCCTTGAATTACTTGAACTTCACCATAGCCAATGGCTTCGTCAACACATCGGCTTTCTGTTCCTCTGTCGCAACATACTGGAGCTTTATTGCTCCCCTCTGCACCATATTCCTGATATAGTGATACTTGATCTCGATATGCTTCGACTTGTCATGGAACACTGGATTCTCTGACAACTTCATGCAACTCTGGTTGTCACAATGTATACAAGTAGCATCCAATTGGAGATCAAATAAATCAGATAGTAGATTCCGCAGCCATACTGCCTCACAACTAGCTGAACAAGCTACGACATACTCTGCTTCAGTTGTACTAAGTGCCACACAGGATTGCTTCCTGCTAAACCAAGAGATCACACTTGATCCCATACTGAAGCAACACCCTGAAGTGATCTTCCTATCAATGGCACTACCTGCCCAATCTGAATCAACATAACCCTCCATGTTAATCTTTTGATTTGACTCATACTTGAGCCCATAATCAACTGTACCCCTCAGGTACCTCAGAATATGCTTTGCAGCAATCAAGTGAACATGTCTCGAATCTGTCAAGAACTGTCTCAAGGTGTTCACAGAAAAGAAAATATCTGGTCTTGTGTTCGTCGGGTACATCAAGGACCCAATCATCTGACGATACATCATAGCATCAACCGTCTCTGATGAAGCATCACTCAATAGCTTCAGGTTTGGTGCCATAGGTGTAGCCATAGCCTTGCAGTCCATCATCCCAAACCTCTTTAGGATCTCTACTATATATTTCCCTTGTCCCAGGGAAATCCCATCTGTATTCTGCCACACCTCCATGCCTAGAAAATAATGCATCAATCCCAAGTCCTTCATTTCAAACTCAGCAGCAAGCTTCCTCTTCGTATCAGCAATCAACCCATCCATACCTGTTACAAACAGATCATCTACATACAGTAAGAGCATCATTGGGTTGCCATCTTCAACCTTGTAGTAAAGGTTGGAATCTGCTTTACTCTTAGTAAAGCCTAAACTAGATAGAAATATATTGATTCTTTTGTACCAAGTCCCGGGTGCCTGTTTCAAACCATATAGGGCTTTCTTCAATCTACATACATGAGACTCTCTGTCATGTGTCTCAAAACCGAGTGGTTGCTCCATGTACACTTCCTCTTCCACTACACCATTCAAGAAAGCAGTCTTGACATCCATTTGGTGTATCTTCCATTTCATCACTGCAGCCAGAGCAAGTATCGATCTGATGGAAGTGTATCTAGATATAGGTGCAAAGGTTTCTTCATAGTCTATTCCTTCTTTCTGGGAGAAACCACGAGCAAAAAATCGTGCCTTATATTTCTCTTTACTACCATCTACAGCATGCTTGATCTTGTGGATCCATTTGGAAGTTACAACTGACTTCCCTTTTGGTCTTGGGACAACATCCCAAACATCATTCTTTATTATCAACTGATACTCTTCGATCATAGCATCCTTCCATTCTTTTCATTCTGCCTCTTCTTCATAATTGGAAGGTTCTTTATCAATGAAATCACATAGTAATGCTACATACCCGGAGCAGGATCTAGTCGTCTTTCTTTCTATGTGATTCTCTTCTGGAGCCCCATGTCTTTCACACCTTGGATAACTTCTCGTACCCAAGTAGGTTTCCTCTTGTGAGGATTCTTTTCCTGAGGTGGATCTACAGGTCTTTTGGTTCTTCAAATTCTCGATCTTCTTCTTGAGCTTCTTCATTCATGGTCGTGTCATGAATCCTGGGTGCTTCTGCTTCTTCAGATTCTTCAATAGGTTTCTTTCTGGATTTGTTGTAAGTTGTGTCTTCATCAAATGTCACATCCCTACTGATATCAATCTTCTTGAATCCTGGGAAGTATATTCTGTAAGCCTTTGAGTTTTCAGAATATCACACAATTATACCCTTCTTACCTGAAGGATCTAATTTTGTTCTCTTCTCTCTTGGAATGTGTATATACATAGGACAGTGGAATATTCTGAGATGGCTAACTTCTAGTCTCTTGCCGGAGAATACTTCTTCAGGAGTCTTGTTCTCGAGTACTCTATGTGGATTAGGGTTCTGTACATACACCGTTGTTCTGGCGGCTTCTGCCTAGAGATGCATAGGAAGATCTTGATCATGAAGCATTGCTCTTGTAACTTCCATGATAGTTCTATTCTTCCTTTCTGCAACCTCATTCTGTTGTGTATTATAAGGAGTGGACAACTCCCTCTTAATCCCTGAGTCTTTGCATAGCTATTTGAATTCATTTGAAGTGAATTCTCTGCCATTGTCTGATCGAAAGGTGTTGATATTCTTTTCAGTGTGATTCTCGATCAAGGCTTTGAATTCCTTGAACTTGCTGAATACTTCGTCTTTGTTCTTCGTGAAGTAAACCCATGTCTTCCTAGAAAAATCATCAATAAAAGAAACATAATATGCATACCCGCTTAGTGAGCTTGATGACATAGGACCGCATACATTGGAGTGGATGATTTCCAATATTCCTTTGGCTTTGCTTTCGCTGCTTGGAAATGTATTCTTTGTATTCTTTCCTTTCGCACATCCTTTGTAGACCCCATCATGTTTTGCTTGGATTTCTATAAGACCTTCAACAAATTTGCTTGCAATAGGTAATGCTCTGTAATGAACATGCACAAGCCTTCTATGCCAAAGTTCATTTGGCTCTACTGTGTCATGGACCAATGCTTGTTCTGGATGGCCCTTTAATTTGTACAAACCTCCTTCTTGTTCTTCAATCACTACTGCATCATCGATGGTCTTTCTTTTTGGCCACATGATGACTTGACCATCTATGAATGCAACCCTCATTCCTTTTGCATCTAATGCAAATATGGAGAGAAGGTTCTTCTTGAGTCTTGGCACAAACAATACTTCCTTCATTGTCATAGACTTTCCAGAGTCTAGTTTATAGGAGGATTCCCCGCTACCTTTTATTGGATACTGGTAGTCATCTCCTAGCTTCACCTTGTGAGGTGATTCATGTTCTGACAGTTTCACAAAGGATTCCTTGAATCCTGTCATATGCTTGGAAGCCCAACTGTCTATAAGCCAATCAATTCTTCCATGAGTAATGTTTCCCGTAAGAGAGGAAATCAAAACATATTCATCTTCACTGGAAGAATCTTCACTTTCATATCTAGTTTTCTTCTTGGAAGATTCATCATCCTCTGCAGCATGAGCATGATGTCTTCTCTTGTTTCCCTTCATCTTATGAGAGTTAATCTTGTTTCTAGGATAGTCTTTTGCAAAGTGTCCTCTTTCATCACATGTATAACATCTCAATCTAGATAGGTCCTTTCTAATGTTATCTTTATGGTAAAATTTCTTACCTTTGGAGTGATGAGAGTTTCTTCTGCCTTTCTTGGAGTGAACTGTGAGGGATTGATCTTCACTTCCCATCTTATCTTCTCGAGCTACTATCCGAGCTTCTTCTTGAGAGCATTCTTCCCATAGACTTCTGAACTTGACTAACTTCTTTCTGGCACAGATTGCTTGAATGAATGAATCCCATGACCTAGGGAGGCCATTCAGTGTTGTCATCACAATTTCTGCATCCTCCACTTCTTCATCTACAGCTTCTAGTTGTTCTTTGATCTGGGAGACCCTTGTGAAGTAAGACTGGATGGTCTCAGCATTCTAGATCTTTACATTCTTCAACTGATTCCTTAGATTCATCTTCCGATTGATGTTCTTTCCTTCAAATAGTTTGGTTAGGGCATCAAACATAGCTTTAGGTGTCTTGAGAGAGGACACCTGTGGGATGAGGTGATCCTTGATAGAATAAACAATGATTCTCTTTGCCATAACCAACTTCTTCTTATGTAAGGACTTTGCTTCATCTCCCTCTGGAACTGGAACCTCCTCACTGATATAGGAGTCCAACTCATTTTCTTCCAGGACCAGGGAGATCCTATACTTCCAAGCTCGGAAGTAATCAGCTCCCTCAAGCTTTTCATCAAGCTTGGTATGATGAGTCATCTTAACTGAGAACCTCAAATGGAAATACAAAAGGATATGAACCTGGGTTGACCAAAAGTAAGCCAACATACATCCCAATTTCGCAAAGCAATATAAATAAATAATGCAATGCATACATTTATAAAAAGTTAGGAAACGATCAAACATAAATCTTAAATGGAGATGAGTAGGCATTTTTATGTTTTTATAGGTTTCCACCGAGGACACTAACAAACCACCTCCACCTAGGTTAGATCTAATGGAATTAAGTTTGGCATTTTGATTAAATTTCATTCATTAATTCTTGTAACTACTACAAGGATGCATTTCAGAGTGATTATGGTCATAAAGGAGGGAAGTATGCTCACAACTTGTAGTCCCATGTGCAATGATTTTTTTTATATGGAATTCTAAAGTATCACATTGTAAGTGTTAATTGATATAACTATGCAAAAAAACAATGTGACTATCTTTTCTTTTACAACCTTTAGAAAGATGCACAACTCTAATATGTAAGAAGATTGTCTATGTGAATTCATTTGGTAGGGATGAGGATTACGAGGGTCAATGTACCATTCATTATGTATCTTAGACCTGAAATTATAGTATGAGGTGGCAATTTGTGTCTAGGTCATGAGATTCCATTATTTCATGTCTGGGCACAAAATTCCATTATGTATATTGGGAATGATGTGTTTCCTTGTAAACTATGTACAAATTTATATTTAAAGAATTTAATTTTCTTATCTCCTCCACACTGACTTCTAACAGGACATGGAATCATGGGAGAAGGGTGTACAATATTGTTTGAATTCAAGTCAATAATCTAATGGTATTAATGGTTCATCGATTTGAATCTTGGTTATATCAAATTATGGCTAGTTGTAACTCACTTTCTTAAACCATTGAAAGACACTTTGAAAATTTATTTTGAGGGCATAAAAAACTATCCAAGAAGAATAGTTGAGTGTCATCAACTCTTGAAATTTTTAAATAGGTAAAATACAACATGATCATGATTTTGACACACTCCATTGGTATAGTTTTCAAAAATTTACCTTGCATTGAAAAAAATGCATTACGTGTTACTATGAAAAGCTCCACAGCTGGAAATCATTGAATAAAACAACATTTGGGCCATGTAATCATGGGAGAGGGGTGACCCTAGTTGTAATATGATTTAAGATGTCCAATGGTATTGAATGTTCATCAATTTTAGTCCTATTTATTAGCGTATGGTGATTTTTAACTCGCTTCCTAAAGCTATTTCAGAACACTTTACAAATTTCTACTAGTGGAATACAAACTAATATGAGTAGTATAACCAATTTATATTATAACCTTCTAAAATTTTGTTATGGAAATGATAACATGATCACCATGTCTACAAGATCCATTGGTATATATTTCAAAATTTACCTTGTAGCATGAAAATTACATTGCATGTTACTGAGCAAAACCTTAGTTTTGAAAATCGTCAAATAAAGAAACATACGAGACATCAACTCATAGGGTATGGGTTTCAATAGCTATAATATGATGGAGTAATTCCAACTAAAAATTATGGTTTATTCATCCAAGTGTCATTTATTAGTTTATGGCGAGTTGTGACTTGCTTCCTGAATCCATTTGGGGATGCTTAACAAGTTTCTACCAACAACATAAAAACAAATCTGAGAAAAATAACTAATTGTTGTAAACTCTAACAATTTTGTTAGGGCAAGGACAAAATTATCATGATTTCCACATGGTCCATTGGTATATTTTTCAAAAAAATACCTTATAATGCAAAAATTGAATTGATTGCTAATGAACAAAACCCTAGTTCTAGAAATTGTTGAATGATTCAAAATATGGGTTATGGACCCATGGGAGAGAGGTTCCACTATATTTAATGCATTGTCAAAAATCCATGAAATTGATATTGTCTATTTGAACCCCATTTATCATTTGATGACAAATTGTAACTTGCTTCTTGAATCCATTTGAGGATAGTTGGTAAATTTATACCAAGGGAATAAAAACCAATTCGAGTAGAAGAACCGAGTGTATCAATCTCCTACAAGATGTTTAAGGAAAGGTCAACATGATCATGATGTTCACATACTCCATTGGAAGTGTTTAAAAAAAATTACCTTGTAATGAAAAAATTACATTGCATGTCATTGAGAAAAAACCTAGTTCCATAAACCATTGAATAAAATAGCATTCAAGAGATGGACTTACATAAGAGGGGTGTTCCTAAGCATAATAATGTGTCATTTTTTTTAAGTTGATCGATATAATTCCTTGTTATTAGTCTATATTGTGTTGTAACTCGCTTCTTGAAGCCATTTATAGATGGTTGGAAAATTTTTATTAAGGAAATAAAAACCAATCTAAGCATTAGAACTGAGATCCATAACCTCCCGCAATTTTTTTAAGCCATGTACAGCATTATCACATTTCCCACACACTCCATTGGCACATTTTTCAAAAAAATACCGTATAATGAAAAAATTACATTGCATGCTATTGAGGAAAACCCTAGTTCTTGAAATCATCAGATAAAACATCTGGCCCATGGACTCATGGGATAGGGGTTTCCCTAGTGCCGTAATATATTATCATGAGTCCAAAATAATTGTTGGTTGATTGATTTGAGTCACAGTTATTAGTTTATGGTTATTTTTAAATCACTTTATGAAGGCATTCTAGGTCATTTGACAAATTTCTATCGGCGGCATAAAAACAAATAAAGTAGCATAATTACTTGTTTCATAAGATCCTACAAGTTTGACATGGAAATTAAAACATGATCATGATTTCCACACAAGTTTTTGGTAAAGTTAAAAAAAAATACCATGTAATGAAAAAATTGCATTACATGTTACTATGCAAAGCTCTAGTTCCGCAAATTATTAAATACTTCAACATCCAAGCCATGGACTTATGGGACTGGGGTGCCCTTAGCTATAATAGGATTTCAAAAATAAAATGGAATCAACAGTTCATTGATCCAAGTCTTGGTTATCAGTTTATTGTAAGTTGTATCTTGCTTTCTAAAGGCATTTGAGGACACTCAAAAGACTGCATTGTCTTCCAATCTAGATTGAGTTATATAGGAACATTCTAACTAGAAAGAGTCTTGAATTCGGTCAATCAATTTCCAATACCTCCATAAGAAAATAATTTAGTTTGTCTATATGTAATCATAATATAACAAGTGGAATAAGCAACAAAGTTGCTTAGTACCTGCCTCCTAGGAAGAGATTGAAAATATATAGCAATAGGATAATTTTGCTATAAAAATATATGATAAAACAAATATAATTACAATTTGAAAGAAATCAAAACAAAAATGAATTAAAAAATGTCCATTTAAATACGATATAGGTTATTGCAATGTAGCATAAAACAAGCATATTCAAGCTTCCTTACATACTTCTAGTAATATTCTTGACTTATGTTATAAAAATATGCAAGTTTCTTTATAGACTAGCATAAATAGGAAATGAGAAATAATAGCTTGTAAGACTATAAATTAATATCATTGTTGTGAGAATAGTTTATTTATATTTTATTATAAATTTATAATGTTATACAAATATGCAAGTTTTTTTTATAGACTAGCATAAATAGGAAATGAGAAATAATAGCTTATAAGACTATAAATTAATCTCATTGTTGTGAGAATAGTTTATTTATATTTTATTATAAATTTATAACTTATAACTCATTAGTGGAATTCATGTTGACCAATCACTAACCCCTAACCTTATCAATGGAATCAACACATCAAATGGGTTCAACATAGCATATAATCTTTCCAAGTAATATAGGTTTCATGCCCTTCAAACTCAAGCTATCATTGTTCACCTCTTGTAGTTCGTAGAGACTTGTTATGTTGGTTCCTTAAATAATCATTGAAATCTATGTCGGATTTGAATAGAATTTCAACAAACCTAAATTGGGGATTTCAAAATCACTTGCATTCGAACCCCAAGCTTTAAATCTAACTAACCTTGTGACATAGCTTGTCTGTGATTACACATTTTTCAAATATAAGGTACTCTAAACTTGGAGGTTGGATCAAGAAACATGTTAATCACCTAGTTAAGTTGTCGATGTTGAAAACTCAATGGAGATTGAGAATAAAATGTCAATATTAGTGAAGAGGATAAGAGACATGATATGAAAATATTGAAGACTAACATGTCCACCTGATTTATTAGCTATCTTATCATGCATAGTATCAACTTCACTTGCAAGCCAAGGATTTTGCAAGAGGTATTAACTAGTAAGGATCTCAGAACTGGTTGGGTACCTTAGAGGAGGAGATCAAGTTGTTTATTGAGATTGATTCGTACTTAACATGTGGAGAAAGTTCCTATTGGATTGAAGGTGGTTGGATGTAAATGTATCTTTGACAAGAATGATATGCCACACAACTCTCAAAAAGTATAATTAATTTGTAACTAAAGGACACTGTAAAGTTGATGGAGTAAATAACAAGGAAACATTTTCCCTTGTTGTAAAAAATAGATTTTCCTTAAAAGTATTATTGGCATCGGCATTATCATGTGATCTTGAAGTTGAGAAAATGAATAGCAAGATTGTGTTTCTACATCGAGAGATGGAAGAATAAATATGTATAAAATATCCTAAAGAGTTCAAGGTTGTTTGGAAGACAAGAGGCCATTTTTAAACTACAGGATTCACATGGATTAAAAAAATGACCAACATAGCATTAAAAAATATGAACAATTTATTGAAAAGAAATGATTTTGAACGAGCTTTACAGAGCATTACATATACTTTTAGTTAAGTGATGGGAACATGTTAAAATGGTTTTTATATATGTTAGGGACACCTTGATTATTATTGACAACAAGGAAATGGTTACATTTTTATATTAAGTGATGGCCTCATGTTAAAATGATTTCTCTATATGTTAGGGACATCTTGACGATTAATGATGACAAGTCAATGGCCCCATTGACAAACAATTGATTGTTAACTCCATTGAGACAAAGTTGGATCTTGCTTTTGTGCATTACTTGGGAATTGAGATTTGGTAAGATAGGAGGAAGAAAAACATTTTGATTGCAAAGAACATTATTGTATTCTAAAAGTACTAGCGTGGAATTATCATAGTTTGTGAACAATGAGAAAAATGGGATGAAGAAATTTTTTGTATCACATTGGAATTGATGTTTTGATGTATAAAATCTTTGCAGTGAACTCAACATTGCATCAATAACTTTGATGTGATCAATATATTCATGGTTGACCATGGTCAATACCATTGGGATCTTATGAGAGAATTTTGAACTATATATAAGGAAAAAATTATTATAACATTTGTTACAGTGTAAGTAAATTGCTAAAAACAAATTTGTGCAAGATTAATTATTTTCTTAATCCTTGGTATAAATTGAAATTAAGTAATTTGAATAGAACGTCATTATGTGATACCCTGTATCTCTGATTCTTTATTGTTATTCTTTACTGTTAACCAAAATCAGTAAACCCAAATTTACCTTCTTTTGCAACAATGGCGACTACGCTTTCGTTTATGTCCTCCAAAACCTTGCAATATACCCACAGATAAAACTACTGTTGCTTTATGACTTTGAAAAATGCAATGAAATTTGAAAATAAAAATCATCTTACCCTCCACCACTCCATGGATCTCGCAATCCATTAAAAAATATTATGTTGCTCGCAAGATTCTTAAGAACCCTCTTAATGTGCTGCACAAAAAATGATTTAAATCATTATGTTATCAGAGGCAATCTCTCTTTCTATATGTCATTGTTTTGTATGGAAGGAAAATTGCAGAGTTGCAAAAAGTTACATGTCCACCGTATTGAGTGGTTATCCAATGGCGTCTAGGTTGAACTCCATAGCCTTTTTCACAAGAATTCACAAACCCCTCGTAGTCGAATGTCGAATTAGGAAAGATAATTTTCTTTGGATCGTCAGCCATGGGCATTACCATTTTTGTACAAGCCTGCAGCACAATGGATGAATTATTTTTAAGATTGTGTCCAGCCCATTTGAGATGCCATTGAACCTGGAAACTATGGATGCCATTAATATTGCTAGAAATTTAACTAATTTCATACAACCATCTGTATAGTTACTAAGGATTTTGCCCAAAAAAAATAATAACAACCAGTGAACAATATTCAACCTGAAATGACCAGCCAGACTCTCCATGCGGATCACTCGAGTTCAAATCTAAGTAAGAACTGCTCTCAGTGTAGTTATAATAAACGTTTACTGCACCGTGTAATCGACTGAGGAGGTCTGTACCGCCAAAGGGATTATCTATTGCCTTGCACATCTATTATTATAGGGGCAACAAAACAATTTAAAGAGATTATAAAAAGCTATATAAATTTTCTTAAATCTGCTCATGCAAATTAAGAAGGCTACTGCAATTACTTGCTTCACAGGAAACGCTGGCAAAGGCTGAACAAAGTTGGCTGCAACTGGATAATCTGTCATGGCAGCGTTGTAATAAGCATCATACAACCACCCATCCAAATTCCCAGCAATATCACTATCGCTAGATGATCTGAAACAAGAACGGTTTCTTATGTTAAAATATACATGATTCAAACTACATGTAATTTCATGCCCCTATCAGCTGTATGTATGATCCATAGAACAAAGGCATGCATTTCATAGAGATTCAGTGTCGGTACTGGCAAATTTTGAGAGCCTTTCTCAGAGATTTCAATCCTTCAGGAGTTGATGACATCTCATCAATCACATTCCAGGAAGTTTTGATCACATTGAAGCAGTTCTCACTTTCACTCTGCCATGCAAATTAAGAATTCATATTGTATCAGAATAACAATAAAATTACAAAACCTACTCAGAATGCATTGTTTTCATGATTAGGAAATTTATAACCTGAAATGTTGAGACACAGTGTTGTCAAAACTATCTGGAGGAGTAATGTTATCGAAATACAAAATAGGAGCCGAGGATGAGAGTGCACCGATTGCAATGTGCGGGTACTTCAATCGAAACCAAGCAGCTAACACTACAATTTACATATATATCGTATCCTTCATTAAATTTCTAATTGCATATATTGCTGGTAGGCGCCACGGTCCACACGGCAGCTACAGCGGCAGCGGCAGCAGCAGGAGGCATGAGCCCAGATGGAAATGGGATATAATTTGGATTTTTTTAATTTTATTATTATGACGTCATCTTGCCACATGTCAACTCAAATCCAGATACCAAATTCCAAAGCTTACATCATCTTCTATCCACCAATCAACTGTTTACAAAATAGTGTTTTAACAAAATAAAAATAAAAAAATTTACAAATCCCTAAGTCATACTTTGCAAAATAGGTTTTAATTTTTTATAGCTGCATCAAAAGACACCAACTAATACCAAAGTCAAAAGAGTTTGACTTACAATCGATTACAATATACCTGCCTGAGGTAGGTATAATAACATAAGAGAAATTTACAAGATATCCATAGAGTTTAACATAGAATGTCATGTGAAAGAAGGATTTTATTTTAATGTTTGTTATGTAAAACGTCATAGGTTTCTTTTTAAATATGAGATAAAATAAGGTATTGTTATTTATTTTTCAATGAAACGGAATTTAAAAATGATACCTAAAAATGTTAGTGTATTAGTATATTCTTTTTATTATAGTCAAAGGCATTTAAAAGAATGTTGGAAAAGACCTTAAACTACATGGAAATAAGGGTAATAAAGAATATATATATATATATAATACTAACAAAGAGGGAGATGAACAACCTCTCTTGGAATGGACAACCCAGGGAAACTAATGGTGTCATTTTCAAATCATTCATAGCACTCTTGTTCTTCATAAGCTGTTAATACATGTCCAAATTATAAATAATATTTTGCATAATATTTTATTCCATTAGGCCGTGGACACATGATGGTATGTTTAAAATATCTTGATGATATTGGTGGTAGTATGGATTATAATTATTGCACATGGTTAATATGAACATAATGATGAATATATATATATATATATATATATATATATATATATATATAACCAAATTCTATGATGTATTTAGTCCATGTATGTTTTAACATACCAAGGTTTATATTTTTTATATTTATTAAAATATATTTGGCCTAGGTTTAATTAATTTTACTCATTTTTTATTTTTTATATAGTTTTATTCATGACATGTTGTTGAATCTTTGTGTTGCCATTGATGTCAAACAAACAATATGGTTGTTGATGTCAGTCAAGAAACATATTGATGAATGTCAAAAAGCATAAAGTGTTGAGGATTGTTAAACTTAGATGTTACAATTGACGATGTTGAGTAAAAATACAATTTGAAGAAATAAATAAAAGTGTATGCAAGTCTCAGCAATATGTAGTGTCTCTCTATATACACAAATCCAGTTTGAAGAATTATATAGAGAATAAGTGTGGAAGTTTATGTAGGCACAAATCCCACCAAGACATGAGGCTCGTATGTGCAGATACCACCAATTCAATGGAATTAAGTCCACAAAACCCCACAAGGTTGAGTTACCAAAAGATGTACGCCAACGAAAGATAGAATCAGGTGGTTAGCTTGACCAAGAAGTAAGGAGGTATGTGCGTCACTGACTCAAAGAAATTCCAATGTTTGGACACATATTTTGAGGAAGAATAATATAAATAAGAAAGAGATGGAAATGTTAATGTAATCTTGAAGATGAAGAACATGTAATATTTTGATTCGGAAAGATTCTAATTTTGGGGTATCAATGGTTCATTGCTCTAGAAGACACATGTACAACAAAGAGACAATTGCCAAAAAGAAATGAAAACAAACAATAGAGAGTGCACAAATTAAAGGGATTCCTTGCACTAGGATGTGTGAAGAGAGTATGTAGTAAATGACACAAATTGCATAAGTACTGAAGTGTTGATGTAAAGACTACATAAGATGCAGATCACAAATCGCAAAAGTTGTAAAGTGTTGATATTGCAGAAGACGTATATCGTAGATCATAGAAGTGGAAAAGTGTTGATATTGCAGAAGATATATGTCATATAAATAGAAGAAGTAACAAGCATTTATATATAGAGTGCATAAGATCACATATATCACAATATGCACACCAAAAATTACAAAAGTCACAATTCTTTTATAATTTATTTCAGGGTGGCGGGAAAGGCAAGGACAAGATTCTTTTACTCCTATATATGTAATCGATTATATATATATATATTTACTTTATAGATTCTTTGCAAAAATTGTGTTCTTTATTATTTTTAGCAAAAACGATTTTGAAGTATAATTTGTTAAGTGAAAAATTGTGTAATCTGCACTTTATACCGATTCACCCACCACCTCAATATAAATAAGAATTCCAACAATTGGTATGAGAGAGGATTACTTCGAATTCGTCTAATCAACTAGAAGGTAGATCATTGCGTAGACATGGGTGGAAAAAATATATATATTCTCAAGAAAAGGCACCTAGATCTCATGAAAATGGAAGCATTGAAAATATCTCTATCAAATAAGTGAGATGTGTCATTCACACTCAACAAAAAACTATAGAAGAAATCAAAATGATTGTGACTGAAGTCGCGGACACCCTAAATAGGAAAGAAGAGTAATAAAAGAGAATGGAAACATATTTTAGTAGTCAAATACAAGAGATGTATGAAGCTATTCAAACTAAGGAACTCAAAATTGTCTCATTAGATGATGAACTTAAAAATTTCGTAGAAAATAATCAGAATCTATTTAAATAGATTAAATTCCCGTAGAAGGAAAGAGAAGAAAGAGTTGTAAATAAAAGGAGTAAATTCTATCTCTAAAAGGTCAAATTCAGGAATCTCAAGAGAAACTTGGAAATGCTAGCAAAGATATTAGTATGCAACAGATTCAACTTAAGAAATAAAAGGAAAAGACTAACAATTTATGGATTGAAGTGGAAAATGTTAGAGACCTTGGACAGTCAAATAAAAGAAACCAAGAAATATCTGGCAAGAAAGCTTCAAGTAAAAGATGAAGATTTCCAAGTAATAGATCTTGACATTATCTCCCTACAATAAAAATACCCTAAGGATGCAAAAAATATTACTGAACAAAATAATCAACTACTAGAAAAGGAACAAGAGAATGAAAGACTACTAACATAGCCAATGACAAAGAAAAATTTAAACAAAAGCACATAAATATTGGAATAAATTATTTGCAAACAAATACGATCTAGGATACAAAGTTGAAATAAGTAAGAAAGAATAACCATCCCCTCTCAAGAAAAATAAGTACCATTACAGTCAAAAGAACAAAGGATAGACTACAAAAATATTGCATTGCCAAGAAGACTGTACACACATATAAACATTAATTTTTGGAAGTGTAATACTCGTGGGAATGCTGCAAGATTATGTAACAATGTTGTCTGTTACAAATGAAAAATATTTTTCCATAATGCTTAGAATTGTAAGAATTAAAACCAATCCAATAAATGTTGGAGGATGAAACAAGCTAAAATGAACAAAGAATCTCAGTGAGTTCTATACAGAAAAAGGAGTACTCCTACAAGTCAAGGAAAGGAAAAATGTAAAAGGATTTGGAAAAAGAAGTCAACAAAGAAATGTAATGATTTTATTTTGTGTGCAGAAAGTGAAGATCAGTTTAAGTCCTTTGTATTGGAACCAGATATAACAATGGATTTATTTGAAGACCAATCTCCCATTACTCAAATATTGGTATAATCCATAGACATTCCGACCTATCATGGAAATAAACAAAAGTAAAAAATGAGCTGCTAACAGAGCATCTTGTGGAAAAGGAAACATATATCTCTCACTTGAAAATAGAAGTGATTTATGTTAGAAGAGAAAATAAATATTTGGAAAATATAGACAGTAAAGCATGAAATATGATATTGTGTAGATCCAAAAGCCAACAAGGTATGTTTGACGTAGAAATTGAAGCAAAATTCAACAACAACACGTCAATTTTGAATAAGATACTAAGTATCCATAGATCTCTAGAGTACAATATTATCCTTGGTTATGATGTGAAAGTTGAAAAGGTTTGCGACAATAAGCACATTTCTATTTCAAGTCAACCATAGACATTTCAGAAAAGAATTGTTCCTTCAAAACAAGTTCAATCTATGTATGCAAATTCCTTAAGAAAAATTAGTACATTGAAGTGCTCAAGATGTAATTACTTCGGGTGCGGGGGGGATCTTATTGGATCCCGGAGGACAAACTAAAAAAACTTTACTTGGGTTTTGGGCCACAATACGAACAATGAAGCTGAGTGGATGGCTCTCTTACAGGGTCTAGAAATTTTGGACACTATAGATTCCTCCAGGATAGCGGTTTTTGGTGACTCAAGACAAGTCATATACAAAATGATCAATGGCTACACCTCAGGATCCATCAAGTGCAGAAGGCTGTATGACAGAATCACTCCTATCCTTCTGGACAATTATGTGTTTTATCACATCCTTTGAGCAAATAATTCCTTTGCAGATGCCTTGGCCAACATAGGGGCCTCCCTTCCCCAAGGTCATTTTTGTTTCAATGGTTTAGACATAAGCCTCAAACCCATACCCTAATTTTTCTAAGGTTACATCCCCCCTACTAACCCACTCCACCTCAATTCTTGTTGGAACAATGGTTATGGACTATGGTTTTAAACATGCTCTTTGCTTTGGCAATGCGTGGTCTCCACTCACCTCCAGCTCCTTCTCAATCCTTCCCGCCTTAATGAACCATCCCCTCTGGAGTAATGGCTCATTCAGAATACACGCTTAAGGTCTTATCCTACTCTGTGCAATGGATTCTTCCCAAAGTTTCATTCACCCCCTAGCTCCTTATGTTAGTCCAAACCTTCCTCATTCTTTTGCAATCTTTCCGGAAAAAGCTTTGCTTGTTTTTATCTCAGGTGTCAACAAAGGCTATACTCAGGGGATCCCTTGGAAGTCCTTGCCTCTGATCAACGCCTTCGTTGAGGAAAGGCTAGCTCTTGCTGCGTTCTTGAATTGCATCTTCTCTTCACGAGTTGTTGGACCTTCATGGAGTTCAGTCTCAGGCTCTGCATCCAGTGTTCTTACAGACACTAATTTTCTCCTTGGAGGCAACACTCTAACCTTTGGGTGTAATTGTTCTAGGTGGAAGGAAGGAGCGATTGGAACACTCTCTTGTTGTAGAAGGAAGTATTGCGACATTCTTCAGCAAGAAATTACTACTCTCATCTCAGCTTTCGGTAATATGCCTTCAAGTCTTAGTTTATATGCTTTGGGCAAGCTCACAAGTTTACAGGTTCTGATAGGGATTTTCTTGACAGTTTTTCTAGCCTTAACCTCGCTAATCTCAATTCTAGCCACAAAAGAATGGACCATGTAGGTGAAAACACAGGTCTTGCAGACCTGAAGGCAAACCTAAGGCATCTTTATGAAATGGTGGCTATTGGAATCATGGACAGTAGAGACGCAGCCAAAGAAATTAAAAATCTTGTTGATGTGGTTGGTTACACATCCTATCATATTAGCAACAATGATGCCAGGATTGATGATACTGAGATGAATTTAAAGGAAATGATGGGGAAAGTGGATTGCATTCAGAAGGACCTCCAGCATCTAGTTCAAATGAATCAAGGAAGTCAAGCACATGAAAACCTTCCAGGGGTAGCTCAGCACATGGAGGAGGAATCGGTCACTCAGCCCCTGGGGCATCCAAGCAACTCTTAATGAGTTTGATAATCAACTTATGTTTTTTAGCTTACTTCTTAATCAGCAGTACATTCGGGTATATACTACCTCTATCTTTAATAGTTATGTAAGAACTATGTTCGGCATATTAAGGTCAATTATTTGGCCTAGTTTTGTCTTTTCTATTTCAGACCAGCAAGAACTACTCAGATGCAGTTTTTTGTAATTTATGGCTGTGCACATCCTGTTATCTCCCAAATAAATTTATTTTCATTAAGTTCACACAAAATAATTCATTTCGATAATATGAAGGGTTTAATGAATGCAATGAGGGATATGAATATCACTTACAATCTGAAAGCCTCTGTTTTCTGATTTGGATAAAAATTTCACCATGATGTAGATTTTGGTGGTTTAGGCGAGGATCAGGACATCTCATTAGCCACTAAAAGTTGGGAGATAGGTAACAGGTGGAAAACCTTTTCGACAGTTAGGCATATTGATGAAACTTTTTGAACACCATCGGAGCGTTTTCTAACAGTAATCGGAGGTTTTAAAGACTACAGATTGGCGGGCTAGTTCCCAAAAGTGCCGCAACTGCGGAGAATATAATGATTAAAAGCTCTGATAATAAGAATTTTTGAGTTTTGATCGCCAACGTTGTGGAGTCTTAGTTCACTATGGAGCCACAACAGTGGAATAAAGACTTACTACGAGTTCCGAAACAATACAGACTCATCGCGTCGGAACTTGAAAAGACTAACTATTGGCAAGCTAGTTCCCTAAGGAGCCACAACGGCAGAAGAAAAACAGACTAAGGATTTCGATAAATTAACAGAAAATCACCACCAATTGGAGGAACTGAAAATTATGCGTCGGAGCTTGGAATCACTAGCCGTTGGCAAGATAGTTCAATGGGGCACCGAAGCAACGGGAAACAAAAGGAATACAGATCGGCGAAGTTCACAAAATTTCGATAGCACAAAAATAAAGGATCATCAGCGATCGGAAGACATACAAACTAATTGTTGGCGAGTTAGTCTACTAAAGAGCTACAACAGCGGAAAAAAGACAGATTGAGGCCTCTGCGATCAAATGAAAATTTCAGCGATCAAAGGAACTGAAGACTATGTAGTGGCAATGTCCAGGAAAAAGGTTTCGATACATGAGCTGTCATAGCTCCCGATCACCGATGAGCTAAAGGTGGAGAGGGGTAGCGTAGAGACTTAGAGCGTCGATGAGCTAAAATAAAAAGCCCTCGATTGGCGATGGCGGAGCTAAGGCGGTAAACTGCGGAAACGTTGGGACTTGGAGCACCGAAACTGTGGCAATATTCAGATTTGGGGCAACGATGTGATAGAAGAAAAGGCTTTCGATCGGCGATTGCGGCAACAAAGTAAAAAGTTTCGGGCGGATTGAACAAGACTGGGCACTTCAGTTAAATGCCGGTACATTGGCTATTGGCAACAATTTCACAGCGAACTAGCAGTGGTAATTATCAACGACCACTTCATCATTAAAATATTTTCTAGTGAACTAGATCTTCACAGTAAATAAACAAATTTTTAGCAAGGGTTTGAAGCCCTAATTTGGAAAAGACTATCACTTTCAATTATTTTTGATGTAAACCGATCGGATTTTCAGGATCTGTATTTTTTGTAAGAGGCTCTAAATCCCATGATTATTTTATTAATAAAGGTTCAACTTCGGGGATTTGCAAGCCTATTCTGTTATCAAGCGTCTCATCTGGTTTATTCTAAGTATAATCTCTTTTGTTGTGATTTGTTCGGCCATCTTCTTTATCTTTACTGTACTTATGCATGAATGTGCATTAGGTGATTTTCAAGTTGATTAATAGCTAATAGTTGTCATCCTATTGGTGAGTTAATGTGATTTGATTTATAAGTACCATCCTTGTCAGGATTTAGCCATTTATATGCATATTTTATGCATGTAAGTCTACCAGCCTGGTGAGTTCTCCATCGCTGCACCTTTTTTTCAAACTACTGAATAAGTTGTAACTAAAAGCCTTGTAATTGAGTGATCTTCATGCATGTCTTGAGAGTGGGAGGTTATGCAGGTCACCTGACTTGATCCATACCAAAAAACCCTAAAAACATTTTAAGTTACCAGGCATCCTTGAGCTACAACCTAGAGGAGTTTTCTAGAGTGATAACAAAGTGGCACTGTTGCCGGGGAGAGGAGATTGAAGCTCAGCTTCCTTGGGAGATGACATAGATCCATGCTTTGATGATAGACAAGGCTTGGACATTATTTCAGTTGTAATAATCTATCTGGTGACTCCATTGATATAAGGTGGCTTCAAGAAGACCAAGTTCTAGAGCAAATCAAGAGAGGCCACCAGCAACACCTGTTGCAGACCCATAGAAGGTCATCAGAAGAAAACCTAGCCCTGCCACTAGGACGGATTTACAAATACTTCTCTTTTCCTGATACATTCGAATTTAATAAATCTCCATTGGGAAGGACCCAGTTGATAAAAGATGAAGAGGTTGAATTCAAAATCCAGGTACCAGTTTAGCAGTTTACTTTATGAACTGTTGTTATTTTTTATC
Source organism: Pseudotsuga menziesii (assembly GCA_001517045.1). Classification (NCBI taxonomy): domain Eukaryota; kingdom Viridiplantae; phylum Streptophyta; class Pinopsida; order Pinales; family Pinaceae; genus Pseudotsuga; species Pseudotsuga menziesii. The sequence goes on from LPNX010202346.1 coordinate 499,015, forward strand.
AGCTCATTTATGATGTTTCCTTCACGTGTTAAAAGAATTATCTCATGTTTTATATATTCTGAAGTTTATCATCCATCTTTTATAAATCCATCTGTAGAAGAATATTTGCATCCTGCGTGTATTGTAGAAGGTGAATCAGTCTATGTGCCACATCTCATCTATAAAAATGACCACTGTAGCCAAATTCCTTCTAAATCTGATCAGCCATGTAACCTTGAAGAAACCAAAACTTATTCAAAACCTATGTAGAGCTCAACACTCGATGCCATAACCTTTGAACCTTGTCAGAAGATTGTTATCCCTCATGATCAGCCCACAACCTTTCAAATCAAAATAAGGATGAAGATGTTTAAGCCATTAAAACTGCCCTCTCGTCTTCATCCTTATCCTCTTGACTATTATGAATACCTCCCTTGGTTTTCTGGGGAGAATCAAGCTTCGGCTAAAAGGCACTTGGGATCTTTTGAAGATTTTATTAAACGTTTTGAGATTGTTCATGAGGATGTAATCATGAGATTTTTCTCTAAATCGTTGATTAGAGATGCTGCTATATGGTTCAAGAATTTAAGAGCTGACTCTATTGGCTCTTGGATAGAATTCACTGATGCATTTTTGAAGCATTGGGGTGAGAACAAATCTCTGGATTTGTATCTCGTTGGCTTCTATGTTTTGAAGAGAAAGGAAGATGAAACTTTGCCTGTCTTCAATCAAAGATTCTACAACACTTATCGTGCTATGCCTTTGGAGATCTGGCCCACAAAGACAGTTGCCAGTATATATTATGTGATGGGACTACATTCAAAACTTTCCCTTCTTCTGCTAGAAAGGAAATCTTTATCTTTAAGCATTTTTTTTGAAGATGCTTTAGAGGTGGAGGAAAACATTCGTGCTTTAAGGAGAATCCTAGAGCAGTTTGATTTTGAGCCAGATAAACATCAGTATGAGTCATATTTTGAACAGGAAGATTACGAGTCTGAAGCGGATTTGGGACAGCAGCAAGCATGTGAGATCCTGTTGGATTTAGAATCAGATTCTTCAATGTTTGCAAAATACTCCCAAGACAGGTATGAATCTAGATTTTATGATCAGTTTGCAAACCAGGATGAAAAGATAAATAGAGAAGGATATCTCCCTCAAGAGCTACCTCATCTCTCTTATGATCTTCACAATGAGGAAAGTTGCAATAACCAAGAGGAGCAAGATTTCCAGGGACTATCTAATCTTCGGCTAGAGCATCAGGAAGATCTTCCTTCTCCTTATGAATAGGTTGCTTCTAATCATGACAAGGAACTAGGTAATATTTTTCCAGATCTATTTCAAAATTTTATTACTGATACTCCTATACAAGAGCCTTCATCTCTGTCATTAGAATCCTATCTTGATGATCCTATAGTCAACAAATACAGTGACGAGGAAGAAGAGGTTAAAATTTGTGAAGACTTATTGTTTACTCAAAGTTCATCTAGTTCTTCTTTTTAGCAAAGAGATGATAAAGAATGTGTGAATGCTGTGATAGTTACTTATTACGAATCAGCTGCTCAAAAGTTCAATATAAATTCTTTTGGTTTTGGTATATCCCACAAAGATATTATTGTGAAAAAGGAAATCGTTAGCTGTGATCATGATGAATTCAAATTAGGTGAAGGGGAGCAGAAAAATTCAGATCAGCTATTGAGCTTGCTTTTTTATCAGACAAAGGAAGAAGGCAACAGATATGAAGAGGAAGATGATGATCTGAAAAGCCCAGAACAGCAGGGCATAACTCATCCTTCCCAATCATAGGTTGATAAATCTATAGTTAACATAGTGATCACTGAGAGTAGCCAGTAGCAACATTTCATTAAGTTGGAACATCAACATAAAAAGGTATTTCTTGTTTGCTTTTCTGACCCTGTTGCTGACTATCTGGAACTTATGAGCAGCATAGATATCAAAATATTTTTGTCAGATGATATCTGTTTCTGTCACCCTTTGAAACTACATTGCTGCATGCTAGGGTTTCATTTATTTTTCGGGTCAAGATCAAGGTTAAGTTCAGCAGATCAGCTTATGACCTGGCTTCATTCGAAGCATGATGTCACATGATAAGAAGAATCTACTAATTAGGATTATGAGTAGGAGTAGATAGGAAAATAAGCTCTTAATATGAGCAGCTAGGTCATTTTTAGTTTTGTTCGTGAATAAGCAAAGCGGTCTACAAAAATATTGCAGCAGACGAGTTATAAAATACAAATGAATCCATGCCCAATGGAACACTAGAAGATAGCTTTAATTATTCTTTTTCAAGAAAGGCATTTTGGTCTGGGGTTCTTGGGACCTTACAGGGAGGTTCCCATCCTCGAGTAGGAGCCATATGTTATCTCCCAAATCAATTTATTTTCATTAAGTTCACACAAAATAATTCATTTCGATAGTATGAAGGTTTTAATGCATGCAATGAGGGATATGAATATCACTGACAGTCTGAAAACCTCTGTTTTTTTATTTGGATAAAAATTTCACCATGATGTAGCTTTCAGTGGCTTAGGTGAGGATCAGGACATCTCATTAGCCACTCAAAGTTGGGAGATAGGTAATAGGTGGAAAACCTTTTCGGTGGTTAGGCATATTGATGAAACTTTTTGAACACCATCGGAGCGTTTTCTAACAGCAATCGAAGGTTTTAAAGACTACAGATTGGCAAGCTAGTTCCCAAAAGTGCCACAACTATGGAGAATATAATGATTAAAAGCTCCGATGGTAAGAATTTTTGAGTTCCGATCACCGATGTTACGGAGTCTTAGTTCACTGTGGAGCCACAACAGTGGAAGAAAGACTTACTACGAGTTCTGAAACAATACAGACTCATCGGCAAAGGAACTTGAAAAGACTAATTATCGGCGAGCTAGTTCCCTAAGGATTCGTAACGGTGAAAGAAAAATAGATTAATGCTTCCGATAAATTAACAGAAAATCACCGTCGATCGAAGGAACTAAAAACTACACGTTGGAGCTTGGAATCACTAGCCGTCGGCAAGATAGTTCAATGGGGCGCCGAAACGACGGGAAACAAAAGGAATACAGATCAGCAAAGTCTAGAACATTTCGATAGTGCGACAATAAAGGATCATCGGCGATCGAAAGACATACAGACTAACCATCGGTGAGTTAGTCTACTAAAGAGTCGCAACGGCGGAGAAAAGACAAACTGAGGCCTCCGTGATCAGATGAAAATTTCGATGATTGGAGGAACTGAAGACTACATAGCGGCAGCGTCTAGGAAAAAGGTTTCGATACATGAGCTGTCACAGCTCCAGATCGTCGACAAGATAAAGGTGGAAAGCGGTAGCGTAGAGACTTAGAGCACCGACGATCTAAAAGAAAAATCCCCCAATCAGCAATGGTGGAGGTAAGGCGGTAAACTGTGGAAACGTTGGGACTTGGAGCACTGAAACTACGACAATATTCAGATTTGGGGCAATGATGTGATGGAAGAAAAGGCTTTCGATTGGCAATTGCAGCAACAAAGTAAAAAGTTTCAGGCAGATTGAACAAGACTGGGCACTTCAGTTAAACGCTGATGCACTGGCTGTTGGCGGCAATTTCACAGTGAACCAGTAGTGGTGATTATCAACGACCACTTCAGCCATTAAAATATCGCCCAGTGAACTAGATCTTCACAGTAAATAAACAAATTGTTAGCAAGGGTTTGAAGCCCTAATCTGGAAAAGACTATCACTTTCAATTATTTTTGATGTAAACATATCGAATTTTCAAGATCTGTAATTTTTGTAAGAGGCTATAAAGCCCATGATTATTTTATTAATAAAGGTTCGACTTCGGGGATTTTCAAGTCTATTCTGTTATCAAGTGTCTCATTTGGTTTATTCTAAGTATAAGCTCTTTTATTGTGATTTGTTCATCCATCTTCTTTATCTTTACTATACTTATGCCTGAATGTGCATTTAGGTGATTTTCAAGTTGATTAATAGCTAATAGTTGTCATCCTATTGGTGAGTTAATGTGATTTGATTTATAAGTACCATCCTTGTTAGGATTTATCCATTTATATGCATGTGTTATGTGTGTAAGTCTGCCATCCTGGTGAGTTCTCCATCCTTGCACCTTTTTGTCAAACTATTTAACAAGTTGTAACTAAAAGCCTTGTAATTGAGTGAGCTTCATGCATGTCTTGAGAGTGGGAGGTTATGCAGGTCACCTGACTTGCTCCATATCAGAAAACCCTAAAAACATTTTAAGTTACCAGGCATCCTCGAGCTACAACCTAGAGGAGTTTCCTGGAGTGATAACACAACCTGTTTAATACCAAACCTTTTTATAGTTTCTGTTAAAAAAAAAGGATGTAATTACTTTGGCCATACACCAAAATATTGGAATACATTGAGGTGTTATGATTGTGGTGGTTTTGTATATAAGGCTCAATACTTCCAAAAAATAGTGAAACATCCTGAAAGAAATCTCTCATATAGTGCTAATAGTAAAATGTGGATAAAAAGGGAAATAAATCTTTCTCAGTATAAAAAAGGATGTGCATACAGTAAACAATGGATAAATAAATGTCCTCAAACATGTGCAATTAAAAATAAACAATTCAAGAATTCCTCAAGAAACAAATGAATTATTCCCTTCTTGCTAATCACTAAAGATGTGGGGAAAATCCTTGAATTCAACGTGTCATTTATTAGGAATTCAAGGAAAGTAGTAATAGACATTGTAGCCAGAGTATATTTGAGAAACTACCGCAAAAAATACATTGATTTAAGGATGTTTCATATTCAAGTTTCTAGGATTGATGAAAAAATATTCATGTATGGCCAAATTTGTAATGTATGAATGCATCATTAAAGAATACTAAACATTATGCGTAGATACAAAATTTTTGCATAAGCATAATTTTCATTATTAAGGAGTTGTGTTTAAAAAAAGAAAAAATGTACTCATTTAGTTTACAACATGGATATTCAAATCTAAAACTATATAAAAGCACGACCAATCCATAAACAGCATACAAGACAAGAAGAAGAGTACACAAGCCACTGCGGTCAACATACATTTGTCAAAATTTCCTTATTAGGAATATTGGTGCACAAAATTGAAGCCATCAATATCTACAGACCAGAATCCGACAACGAAAGATGTAATTCAGTATCAATGGTACATGGAAATGTAAGGAATAATTCAGTCTTAGGAGAATATTGCTTATTAGAAGTGATAATGGTGGATATTCCTTGAAGATATTGCACCAAGTTGAGCTCCTTTTGATCCATCTGACTCAACTCCCTCAGAAAGTCTAACAATGGCCACATTAATTTGTTGAAGAGGCCTCTCCATTGTGTTAGAAGCATGAAAATAAGAAATATCTATGATTCTATGTTGAATAAAGGTGGTAAGAAGTCCATAAATAGTTTTATAGATTTGCTAGCCATGCTAAGAGCAGGGACACAAAAGTTAATTGCATGCGGTTGAATTGATGAGCAACTCATGTTAATTAATTCCACTCAAATAACAAGTCCGACTATATCATGCGAGTATGTGGGTCATAAATGATATATCTAATAACGTGAAATATCATCTCATAAAGTATGCCAAATTAGTGTTGTATGCTAATACAATGTTAAATGATGGTTGGAGATATGTGTGACTACTCATGAATTTAATGACAGTCATTAAGTAAAAATTTCTCTTAAAGGATGTGACAATTTTGTGAAATAACATTAATGGAGACATGGTTAATAAGAGAAAAAAATGATTTAAAGTCACTAAGTGACATAGAAATAATCATCTGTGACATGGAACAATATCTGGCACAATAGAAGTGACAAGAAGATGAATTGAGAAGCATGAAGCTAGGGGGAGTCTAATTCCTGAGAGGAGAATCCCTTTGACATTGATGTCAAAGGGGAGCAATTATGAATAGTAAATTGAATTCCAAGGAGAAATGCTAAATATCTGTGTAAATGAGAAATGAAGGATTAAATGGCATGAACACAAGGGGAGCATGCTCTGCACAAAAGAAGAGCTCATATTCATGGGGGCTCAATTTTAGTTTGTTTTGACATCAATGCCAAAGGGGGATATTGTTGAACCTTGTGTTGTCATTGATTTCAAACAAACAAGATGGTTGTTGATTTCAATCAAGAAACAGTTTCATGAATGTCAAAAAGCATAAAGTCTTGAATATTGTTAAACTTAGCTATTAGAATTGATGTGTTGAGTAAAAATCTAGTTTGAAGAAATATATAAAAGTGTATGTAAGTCTCAGTAGTATGCAATGGTTGATATCTATATACAAAAATCCAGTTTGAAGAAGTATATAGAGAATAAGTGTGGAAGTTTTAGTAGTGTGCAAATCCCACCAAGACACGGGACTCGAATGTGCATATACCACAAAGCCAACGGACTTTAGTGTGAAAACCCCCACAAAAATGAATTACCAAATGATGTACACCAATGAAAGATAGAATAATGTGTTTAGATTGACCAAGAAATAAGGAAGTATGTGAGTCATCAACTCAAATAAATCCCAACGTGCAGACACATTTCTCAAGCAAGAATAGTATAAATAAGCTAGAGATGGAAATGTTAATGTAAGCTTGAAGATGAATAAGATGTGATATTTTTATTTGGAAAGGCTCTAATTATGGGGTATCAATGGATCATTGATCTAGAAGACACATGTACAACAAAGAGACGATTGCACAAAATCAATTAAGAAGAACAATAGACAGTGCACCAATTAAAGGGATTCCCTACACTAGGATGTGAGAAGAGACTATATAATAAATGAAGTAGATTGTATAAGTACCAAAGTGTTGATGTATATATTGTAGAATACGTAGATTGCATATCACAAAAGTGGTAAAGTGTTGATATTGTAGAAGTCACAGATTGCATATCACAGAAGTGGTAAACTATTGATATTACAGACACATATTGAGTAGATAGAAGAAGTAACAAGCACCAATATATAGAGTGTAGAAGATCACATATATCAGAAGACGCAGATCACAGATTGCAAAAGTCCTAGTTTTTTATTAATTTATTTTAGGGTGGTAGGAAGGAGCAAGGAGAAGAAGTTGTATCTTCCTTTCAGTTAGTGCTGGAGAATACAATATAGTGAATTGTTGCTCCTTTAACTTCGCATTCAAGAACAATAAGAGGATATTGCAGTATCCATTCAGGTTGGTTCCTAAAGTTAGCAAGTTGGTGCATGCCCAAAATATTGAAGTCCTTATAGATTGGTGCCTATAATCAACAAGTGGGTGCTTGCATGTGGGATTGGTGTATCCTATATATGTAATAAATTATATATATATATATATATATATAAAGTTACTTTACAATTTTTTTGCGCAAATGGTACCCTTTACTATTTTTAGCAGAAAAAAGTTTTAAAGTATAAATTGTTAAGTCAAAAATTGCGTAATTTGCTCTTTATACCGATTCACCCCCTCCTCTCAATATAAATAATAATTCTAACACATGTTAATTGTAATGCCACACATTTTGATGGGACCACTAAACAAAAGTTGGACCTATATTGTACTTCTTTGATTATTACTTGTTCGACTCAACTAGACCAAGTAAACTATGTGTGTGGATTTAAGAACCTACTTATATGTGTCATTTATGTTTTAATCTATCATTTAGATCATTAATGATGACAATTGTGTGATTTTCTACAATATGCAAAAATAAATAAATGATAGGGTGTGTGTGTTGGGTTTTCAACATTTAAACTAGCATTATATGGCTCTTTAACTGAGAGAACAACAAGCACAACAATCAAACACAAGAGACAATGAACACAGTGTTTTTCCTCGGGGAAACCATAATTGGAGAAAACCCCGCAACTTCCTCTGAGATAGAATCAGCACAAAAGGTAAAACCCCAAAACAGTAAGATGCACTCCCGACAGCAGTAACCTTCTTCTTCTCTAGCCCTAGTGTCTTCTCCTTCCTCAACTATGCACTACACTTGAGTGTGTATGTGATGTGTTTTAAATAGAGAGTCCAACTCTCTATTTATACTAATCCCGACATGACTAAAACCCTAATAGGGCCAACCTTTACTAGGAGAGTCTAATAACCCTAGTGCCCTAGAACTACGAGGACTTTAACCCTTAGACAATCGCAGGGTTACCCATAATAACTTGACATGACTTGTTTACATTATTGATTCTTTCGATCAGAACATCGGGGCATGACATGACATGATAACATCCTAGAATAAACATTGGGTTACAATAGATAAGAAATACAAGTGAATACATTCCGAAGTTACAATTACATCAACAGTGTGGATACCAATGTATGTTACTATTAACTTAATAAATAGATGTCATGCACATGATATATGGACTAACTTGTTTATGTTGCTTGATGGTTGATAAATTGGTAGTTGACTTGGAAACAATGAAATAATATGTATGATATTGTGTTTTGATGAGACTAACCCATAGGTTAGAGGGACAAGAATAGCCAGTTACTTGTTATGATGTGTGGGCTAGTGTAAGTTTATGTAGGATACCAGGTTTCCCAAACTCGTCATTCAATGAAAAAAATATAAGAACCACAATGGTAGTATTGTGTGATTTTTAATAGGGTGTTGACCTTATTTACAATATGATGGGTGAAAGTATGTTTGACTATGTATTCTTTGAAACCTAAGGTCATGGGATGTTTTTGTCGAGTCACTCTCCCCATGTTGTGTGATGACAAATACCTATTGCATGTTAGGGAAGTTAGGTTGATTTAGTAGAAACTTCAACTTATCAGTTATATGCAGGTTTAGGTCAATATAGTTGGTATTCCCATAAATTATAGTATAGGAATGAATAAGGAGTGGAAATCAGAAGTAGGTTAGAAAGGAAGGTTGATTAGATTAGTAATATTTTGATTCAATATTTGAGACACCATTTTAGTTGTACTCAGTTCCATTCACTTGTAATTAATTGGTTAATTTATTAAGGTGAATCTAATTATGATGTTGAGTAGTGTTGATGTGTTGTGGCTTAGTTAATAAAATTACTTAATTTTGTGGGTACTGGATTGTTGTCTTTCATGTGTAGCCATTATATTTTTTGTGAACTAGGCAATATGCATTAGAGGTGATGATGGTTGCCTATAGTACATGCACAATCTATGTGTATGTTGTCCATGCACACACACCTTGAGCGTGTACGCTACTATTATTTATAATTTAAATCTACATACATAATGATTATTGTCATGGCATAATGTATAATGGTTGATGGGAGTAATACGATTGAGATATGATATTAATTATAGTATTGACTTATTTTTATTTAACTTTACATTGTATTAGTTAGATTCCATAGTATTAGGCTCATTTACATTAGTTGTATTGATCATTTAAATTTAAATTTATTAATTGCATCCATGTAATTCTTATTTGTAACTAATTTAAAGCGAAAATTCAGTTAATTGGTTATTTTTAATCAACATGCATAAACATTGATTTTCATGTTTTAGGTGGACCAATTAATACTTTACCAACAATTAATGATGTGACTGATAGTGCACTATTAAATAACAAACACATTAAGATATTTTTTTATTTAATAGTATTTATATTTACAAGGACAGGGTGGAGTTAAGGTGATAGAGTTTCCTTGTTGTAGGGAGGGTGGGAGAGTTTGTAAGATCATTAAATATTTAGGTAATTTTTTATGATTATTGTGAAATTGGAGTGACGCATGCATAAAAAATCTATCTAGAAACAATGAACAACAAACTTGCAAAGTTAAGAGAAGAATAGAGAGAAACAATGAAAGAAAATCGTATTTATTCAATGAAAGAATGATAGTATACCCATGGAATATTAGCATGGTTGAACTAATTCATATCTATAGAGATTCTAGAGATATGTGGAGTCATACAAGCAATCACATGAGTGAACTTCCACCTACAAACAATGAACTCTTCAAAAATTGTTTCCCTGTGATAATGAACTCTTTGATTCCACCTACAAATAATCGCTACAGTGAGCTTCCACTTAGTACTATAAAGTCCCCTTCACCCAATCTGACCAACAGGAGGGGACATTCATTGATTATAGCCTCTCAAACCTTTTCCCTATAGCCATATTATGAATTTCATAATAGATAAAATATGCGTGCATAAACATAAATTATATACAAAACGGAAATAAACTATATGCACACACATCTAGCTTGCAATTACTGATATAATCATTTCATGCATCAAATAGAAACATTGGACATTGAAATAGAAAATAATACTTATCTTTATCCAATGAAAATCCAAGAAACTAGCTATGTAAGAGTGATTTTTCACACAACTATAAGCACTATGTCTAGCATATAATCTTTATACTTAGAGGCCACCCCCAATCTAGGTTATGATGCTACTAGGGCGAAGGAAGCACCTTTAGGATTCTCTCTCTCTTATCCCACAACACTTTCTCCTATTTATTCCTAGCCAAATGCTCATACAGAGGTCTATAGGGATCTCCTCACCCATCATAGCCTTAATGGATCCAACAAAACATGTTCCACACAACACCTTTCTATGCTCATGCATCCCCTTCATCAACCCATAGTTCTGTTTGGTAATCCATATTGTTGGGTGCTTCCAGTTTATGCATAGAAGGAGGAAAATTTGTTGTATGCAATTGGAGAACCAAATATAACATAAATTCATGTCTTTTAAATAACATACGAGCTAGAAATCTCAATGGGTAAGGGTTCCTATATTTCCTAACCTTTTCTCTCACTTACAACCATATATTTCCCTTCCAAATATGCACTCCAGTTCAAAATTCGAATTTATGGGTTACATAGTCTAGTAAATGGTCATGAACAACAATGGATAGCTCTACATAGTGTATATCTACATGAAAGAATGAGAGAATGAGGTTTTACTCCAATGGATATGAGATAATGGTGAAAAAAATCTAACATAACTTCTAACCATAGAAGAAAGGACTCCTCAAAGTTACAAACTGACTTCTAGTAGCTGAAAAAACTGTAAAAAAAGTGTAGTCATCCCCATGCTTCAATAAATACATGAACCAAATTTTCCCACCAACCTCACACATGCATTGAATGATTGAAAAAATAGTCAAGAGAATGTAATTGGCTTATTCAAATCACATGACAGAATTTGGATGAGTTCTAAAGTTGACACTTGGCAGGAAAGGATTTAGTCTCCCATTCACCCCTTTCATCTTCCCCTCTAGTGGAATCATAGACCCTATAGTGATATTTATACAACCAATATTGGAACATCTTATTATTTATGCACATAATATTTGCATATATTTCAAGTTATCATGACAAGCCAACCATACGATCCAAATAACAATACTTACATCATACATGGCTATCTATTCAATAGTTGGGACTTGGCCTTGAGCTACACATTAGGAATCCATACTAGCATATTTGCACCTTTTACATAATTTTATTCAATACATTTCAAGGGTTAAACTAGGGTTATTACAAGTCCTAGTTAATTGGTCATGCAATCGATAATTAACTAGATAAACACACAAGTGGAGTTAGAGAATATCATGAATCCACATGCATGAAAAAGAGTAGATCCTCCCTAGACTCATGGAAAAGGAAAGACACCCTTTTAGCGATGATTCTAATGACGTTGCATGCATTTACTTGGTGATGATGCTGAAGTTTCCATTCAAGATTGGACTCCACTAGTATAACTAAAGTATAACTATGTAATGACTAAAGAGGATATGGTACATTTGCCTAGGGGAGAATATTCTCATATAGGGGATAATATATTAGACCAATCTCCCCTCAACATAGAATAAATAAACATAGGAAAATAAATACAAGGTGGGTGTGTAATATCCCCAATACCACTCCTAAAGAACTATGGGGAGTACGCAATGAATGGCTCCCAACAAAATGACCATGTTAGGTACCCATTTTACAATGCATATAAGTAATATATGATATTTGAGAAAAGAGGAACGAGGGAATACCTCATGGGAAACCAACCCCCTCCCAAAATAAAGTGCTAAAAAGTAATACAATTGCTAGGAAACTATGTCCTTGACCCTAGAGAGGTTTCGTAGAAAGTGGAATTTCTACTTAGTGAATGTCTTCATGAATATTTCTACAGTATTTTTAGAAGAAGGAAACTCTTGCAAGTAGATGATCACATCATGTACTATTCCTCTAATTTAATGCATGTGGATATCATTGTGTCTTTTTCTCTATCGTTGCATTGGATCTACACAAAACTTCAGTGTGCTATGATTCTCACACCAAATGATATTCGGATGGTGAAAAATAATACCAATCTCTATGAGGAAGTGCTATAGTCAAACAGACTGAGTTGTGGCATTGACTACATGCTTGTACTTGGTCTATACTAATGAAAAATAGATCGATGATTTCTTTTTACTGGAATAACAAATGGGTCCAGATCCCAAGATGAGAACATACCTTGAAGTGAACTTGTGATATTTGATATCACCAACCAAATTTGAATCAATGCAGCCAATGAGGTCTACTGTACAACTTGTTACATAATGAATCCCATATCTTGTGGTACCTTTCACATATATGAGGATACCCTTGATAGATTTCCAATGCAGCTTATGTGGCTCTTATATGTATCTAGAAACTGATCCCACTCCACATGAGATGTTTGAAGAGGAGTGAGTGGGATATATGAGACACCCCACTAGATTATGATATTGGGTTCAATCATCCAATGGTGCATTCCCTCCATCCTCGAGCTTTACCATAGAAAATAAAGGTGTGGCTATTGGCTTGTAATTAGTCATGTGAAATCTAACCAAGATATCTCCTACATAATTTGAATTATTCATATTGATCCCTAAATAAACTTGGATGATTTCAAGGCCAAGAAATAAGTGTAATATACCCATGTCTGTCATGGTGAGCATGTTATGCAAATATATATTTTGACTATAGTAATGGTAGTGACTGTAATACATGTGACTAGTAGAGTCTGTAATACATGTGACTAGTAGATCATCTAAATAGAGCAATATAATGAACAAAGAGTTAGAATCTATTAGCATATAAACATTCATACCATTTTTCAATTGAATGAATTTTTGAGAGAGAAAATAAGAATTCATTTTAGCATAGCATGCTCTAGGTTCCTTATTGAGACCATGGAGTGATTTATTGAGTCTACAAACTAGTGATGAATTATGTACATAGCCCTGTAGCTACTCCATGCAAATTTCCTCTTTGAAATCACAATGAAGAAATGGATTCTTCACATCCATGTTGTGAACTTCCCACCTTCTTTCTATTTCAATCGTGATATCTAACCAAATGGAATCCATTTTTCCATTGGATACATTTTTTCATCATAATCGATCCCATGAACTTTCTAAAAGAATTTGGCCACCAATCTTGATTTGTTAATGATCACAAGTCCATTTGTTGCTTTATTTTTCCTAATGGACAATTTTCATTTGACAATATTATTATTTTATGGAAGTAGAACCAAGTGCCATGTTTAGTTCTCAATGAGGGAGTTGTACGCCTCATTCATGGCTACTTCCCAGTAAGGATTCCCTTCGACCTCTATATAGGATTGAGGTTTTGATGCTAAAACCATGTATAAATGAATATGAATTATAGGTTTTGTAATTGTGAGTGCATGAGGATCTTCCTCAAATTTGGATCTTATACTCCTCTCATTCATAGGATCACCTAGAAGATCACCTGCTTCATGTAGAGTGGATTGTTCCCAATTGGGTATCGAGTATATATCTCCTCTTGAATGATTATCATATTTAAAATTAGATTTGAAATATGATATAAATGATAGGATTTATCATCTCTAATTTCTTCTACAAGGGGAAGAATGAGAGGTTGTGCATGTTGCATCTGAGTTGCATGCAAAGGATTTTCATCAAACTGAACACTACTTTAAAAAAAAATTCCTATTAAAATATCTGTAAGTATATATCCCTTCACTTATTTGAGTTAACCAAAAAACATGCATTCCATCCTTCGAGGCTCCAAATCCTTGTTTTTTGATGGCATGCGAGTCCATGTGTGAGATCAAAAAATGCAGAAGTGTGAATTTTGGATTCATGTTGTTCAAAGCTTCAAAAGGTGTCTTTTCATTCACATATTTGTGAGGAGATTTTTTTTGAATGTACATGGAACACTTTATTGATTTAGCCCAAAATTTGGAGGGAAGAGACCTTGCATGCAACATGCAACTTTCCATCTCTTTTAGAGATCTAATATTCATCTTTTCTACTATGTTATGCACAAGAGTGTATGGAACTATGTGCTATAACTAAATACCTGGTCCATTGCAAATATTTTGAACATTCTTGTTTGTGAAATCCACTCCATTATATATGTGGAATATGTTGATCATCTTCCTAGAATGATTCTTTGCATATGCTTTGAAATCTTTGATATGATAAAACACTTCATATTTGAGCCTGAGAAAGTACACCCATGCATGCCTTGTGAAACCATCAATAAAAGACAAGACATATTTTTCCTTGTTTATGGAAGTATGGGGGATGGGCCCCATGATATCACTATGAAAAAAATACAAGGGATAAGAGGCTCATCATGCCTCCATTGACTTCACCTATGTACTCGACCTATATTGATGATAAAGAAATAAACGATTTCTTTTTACTAGACCAAAAAACGAGGTTGAATCCTAAGCTGAGAACATATCTTCAAGTGGACTTGTGATATATTTATTGTCAACCCAATTTGAATTTGTGTATCTAATGAGATCTAGTGTACATATTGTTACACAATGAATCCCATAAATTATGGTACCTTTAAAATATCTTAGGATTCCCTTGAAAACTTCCCAATGCAACTCATGTGAATCATGCATGTATATGGAAACTTCTCCCACTACATACAAGATATTTGAATAAGAGTGAGTCATATAGGAGACTCCCCACTAGTTGATGATATTGGGTAGAATCAACCAATGGTGTATCACCTACATACTATAGATTTACCCCATATAAGAAAGATGTGGCTATTGGCTTGTAGTCAATCCTGCAAAATATAACCAAGAGATATCCTACATACTTTGAATAGGCCATCCTGATCCCTAAATAAACTTGGATGATTTCTAGACAAAGCAAGAAGTGTAATATACCCACTTCTGTCATGGAGAACCTATTATGCAAATATATATTGACTATATAAATGGTGGTGATTTTACTACATGTGATTAGTATATCATCTACATAGAGCACTGAAATTTACAAATACTAAGAATTTATTAGCATATAAACATTCATACTAGATTTGCATTGAATGAAATTTTGAGAGATAAAGTAAGAATCCATTTTAGAATACCAATATCTAGGTGCATGCTTGAGGCCATAGAGTGATTTCCCATATCTTGTGGTACCTTTGAAATATCTAGGGATGCCCTTGACAACTTTAAATGCAGCTCATGTGGATCCCTGCATGTCTCTGGAAACTACTCCCACTACATGCGAGATGTTTGAACAAGAGTGAATTTCTGTTGTGGAATATTTACCCTACTGATAGGTGAAATATCCATTGTAATGATACCCCTTCAATTGAAGATATAAATCAAACAAGTGGACACTAACATCTCCTAGAAATAACTAATACACAAGAAATCAAAATAGGAAGGAGAGAAAGGGAATTAGATGACCAACCTCTCTTTTGGATGGTTTCCCTTGCTGCTCCTAGTCTATCTAAAACCTATCCTTAAGAAGCTATCTCAATATGCAAATGGGAGCCTACACAAAATAAAGAGAAACTCCTTTCCAACACAACAAGTGTATTGAGCATATATCTAACTACCAAATTGTAGACATATTCATGAATCCAACATAAGGGACATAAATGGAAATAAAAATAAGAAGAACTTATAACCATGAATTTGATGCAACAATAGCTCCTCCAGTTATCCTTCAAACCACTTAAGGTGTATTAATATCATAATAGTTATGCTCTCACCTTTTCTCATGCCTCTCAAAGGAGAATGGATCTCATTGTATAGGATTTGGGAACATAACAATCATGGAGAAAAGATTGTATTAAAAGAGAATTTGTTGGATCAAGAAATATTGTGCTTGTAGTCAATATAGGGGATGGCCTGAATCCCTAACCCAACCAAACAAATCATCTCAAATATAGATCCTACGTCCAAGGTTGACTAGTTGAACCAGAATTATCGCTGCCCAAATACTATCCACAGAGGGATAAAGTAAGGTTTCATCGTTCCTCTATAATAGGAAAAGGAGGGATAAAGTGGTTTCATCTCTCCCTACATAAGGTAAGGGGGACGATAATTCTCTAAAAGGGACAAAAATAAAGGTGAAATATTAGGGATTTTACCTCCTAATGATAGATTCCCATTCCAATCATGTCAACGAACCATAACAAACATTAGGCTTCCTTCTCAAACACATATAGGGAGTAAGACAAACAATTTCCCAAGGTGGTGAAACTAAGTGCGATAAATAGGTGTATAATGGGCACCCGCTAAATTGTGAGATCAAAAAAGGAGGGGCAAGTGATGTAATTATAGGTGGTAGAGTATTTGAAGGAAAAGCATTCAAGAAATTTGGGATTGTGTGGAAATCAATTCTTCCCAAACTTGGTAATATAATTTGGATGTTTTCAATCAATTTCCTTCATATGTCAAGATAATGTATTCCCAGTTTCAATGCACAAAGTTAGTGGTCAGGTCATTTCTAGATTTCATGTTGATGAAAAATGGATGTAGATCCATATTTTCAAGCATGAATCATTAGTCAAAGATCAAACCAGATTTAAGGATACAAGTAACAAGACACTTGACTGCAAAGGATGCATCAAATATTATTCTCAAATATTCAGGAAGATAATTATAAGCATTTCAAATCTCATGGAATTAACTGAAACACTCGTCTGTGATGTGGAAGAATTCAAAGGAAGCAACTCCAACACTTTAACACCTCTTGCTACTGATTTGATTCATTTCTAGCTCGATGATATAATTCATTTCATAGAGTTTAGGAACATATTAGACATTACAAATTGTATAAAAATACATGCTTTTGGGATGTAAGGGGTTCAGTTCCATCCTATATTATTTCTGTATGGGGTTGAGAGTGTTATTCTGAAAGTTTAAAGACATGTTTTGTTTATTCCATTTTTGGGCTGTAACCTAAAGTGAAGATATTACTTCTTATGAAACAGGTTTTGATTGTAATTTAATCTGAGCACTTTATGGTTTGGTCTAAACTGATCATAGTCCTGATATTTTATAATAATATTTTTATTATGAGTGCTCATGTTGTGATATAGTAGCCCATATTCTGTGTTTGGAATGTAATTCTGAGTATGGTTTGTATGTTAATATGCGATGAACTATTTGTTCCACATGTTCTCAATCATCTTTGAACTTGAGTCATGTTTAATCTCATCCTTGCTTTAGGGCTGTCATTCATGCTATTTTCAGAGCTTGATGTAATCTGGTGTCTTCTCCCTTATCTATCTGTAATCCATCTCTTCACCCATTACATAACCCATATAACACCCCGGTTTTGACCCCATTTGCATTAAATGTATATGATGTATATATTGAATTTAATTGTGGTGTGGAGCTAAAGGAAAAATCCCCACCATTGATTTGGTTGTTTTATGTTTCGACGATTGAAATCGTTGCCAATGGTATATCGTGCTATCCGGCACATATTAATTCTGGCATCATGTAATTATGCATTTTAATTAAAATGAACCCCAACCAGCTATGTCAATGCAACCATAATGTCACCCTGACATGGGCATTCTTGCATTCTTTCCCATCCTCACGAAGAGACAGTCGTTTTCTTCTCCTCATGCACAGGTTTGGTATTTTACTCACGTAGAGAGCTAGGAGAGCGGCCTCACATGCACGATTTTGCTATGTGTGTGACTTTTGTAGTTGGGGATTTTGTTGTATGTATTTCTGTTTGTTGTGGGTTTGACTGTGTGAATTCACCTCCATGTGGGTGGTTTTTCCTTCCTCACACAACTAAGAAATCGATTGTCGTTGGTTTCCCCACGATTTTGGTTTGTTGTGGGTTAATTTACAATTTTGGTTACTGTGGATTCTTATTGAGTCATTTTGGCCACGATAGGGCCAAGAATGACTCAGGAATCGAATTTCCCAGTCAGAGTTGTGTATTACCCAAATTGTCACCTCGATTGTTCTATGGTGTTTGATTTTCTTCCCCGGAGCTGTGAATCGCTTGTTTTGTTGTGTGTATGCAGTGGTTGATCTTTGGACTATGTTGAAGTGGGAATGAAGGATTGGTATGCTTTATAAACCTGGTGTGGGAGCCACATAGATAGAGCTATAGGGCTGGCTTTCTTCTCCACAACTCCTGAATAGCACTAGAAGGGAAGTCAGAGCCTGAGGGACTGTGTAGCAGAGAAGGGACTGATTCCTTGTGTTGGGTGTGTGTGGGTGTCCTAGAAGTTAGGATAGTTCTAGTGTAGGTGTCCTTAGCTCTTCAATGAGCTCACCAGCTTAGCATTCAACTTTTCCCAACTCCTTGATGGCCTGATAAACCCAACTGTGTTGGCTTGGCTGATTTATGTACCTTTGGCTATGTGTGAGCCTGCTTAGTTCCTTATTCCTTGGGGAATCATGCCCAGCTCAGAGGTGGTAGTGTTGCTGAGATATTAAGGACCACACTGGCCTATGGTTGGGTGGAACGTTGTAGCGACGTAGCTGGTTACGGGACAAGCTCTTCATAAGATAAGTATTCTTGTGTTCAATCTCTGCAATCATATTTTATGTTTAATGAATTATGATGAACATGTTGAATGCCTGAATGTATGTTTTGCTTCCATTGTATGTTGAATAATTATGCATCTCTGCATGTTTTACTTCAAAGTATTTCAGTTTTTATGTATGTACATGTTCATGGGGCTAGTTTCCCAGATAGTGAATGGTATGGTAGCATCCTCTTTGCCGGTCAGAGGGTTGGGGACATTACAACCCAATCAAATCAATCAACATTTTCCTTTGAGCTTAAGATGTCTTGGTCATGCTCCTAAAGTCTTCCACTAGCATATTCCAACACTAATAGTCAGCATACCCATGCTCGCAATAAAGTGACTCAAAACATGACCATTGACCAATACACTACGGATCCATGAAATCTCTAATTAAGGATTTGGCCACCAAAATGAAAATGTGGATACATACCTCCATGACTCGATGAGATCATGGCAACAAAAGAATACACAGTGTGACCACCATACAACAAAGAAATAACTACCACTACAATGAAAAGGCCCTTTAGTGGAGGTCACTAGCAGAGGAAAGCAGTCAGAGGTTTTTTTTTCTTTTTCTTTACTGTGTTTATCACTATAAACGCACTAGTGCTTTTATAAACAACCCATATCATGTCTGCCAAAAATCATGTCACACTGCGAGAAAAAAACAACAATGAAAAAAAATTATGTGAGATGTACAACAATTTTATATAGTCTACATGGTGTGTTTCCAAATACAGAATGACCCATTGGATGAATTTTTGACAAACACATAGTATTGTGTTTTATTAAAATATATATNNACTACAATGATAAATTTCCAAAAAATTTCAGCACTTAATGCAGGTTAGCTCATGACAGCCAGACTCTTTAGGCTGGGACTTTAACAGCCCAGCTGCAATAGGTAAAACACAATAGAAAAAAATATATATAAATTTAAGAAAAATAAGTTGGTGT